>QVRM01004627.1:0-102744 GCA_003439945.1 Dermanyssus gallinae | reverse complement strand
TGTTAAGTAAAACATGTGTGTATGCTTTCTGCACATCCTTTCCCATTTCTAGGACAGAAGAAAAGAGCAAGTCGCTGTATTTTGCCGTGTCTCGTGAGCTTTGTTTAATTTGCATGTACACATATTTATTGTGCAAAGAGATACTTTAGCCTAAAACGAAGACATAATAGCACCATCGGCTTAGTAAAGTATTAGATAGGAGATCTCTCTCCCCGGGTCAGTACCCGAAGATACAGGTGAGGGTTGAGCACGAGGCTCCCAAAACGTACTCCACAGAAGGAGGTTTTGTCACCCAAAGCTCTGGCGTGAAAAATGCAAGACGGGAACAAAACGACCAAGAACGCAAAGCGGAAGATGCGGGCTACATTCTACAAAAACTTCTTAGAATGAGCTGTTTTGAATACGGACATTGGCGCGCTTTTACCGTGCAACGTATCGACGTGATTTTGGAAAATGAAACAAAGATGTCGATCGGCTATCAAGCAATTTCGTTCAAGGGTTGGAATGCGACCCAAGTGATAACTGAGTTAGACAGTGCTTACGGTGACTGTGCGCCGCGTTTTCGCCACTGTTTCCAACAGGTTAATGAGTTCAAACTAGGTCGCACGAGTACCAAGGATAAACTATGTTCAGAACACCCAAAACGGCTATGTCGAGGAAAACGTTGAGAACATGCGTAAAATGTTGTTACAAATTGGCAAATGAACATTAGGGAGATAGCAATGGCCTGAGGATTGGATAGTGTAGGTAGGTGCATTCTGTCCTGCACGACAACTTGAAGATGAAAACCTCAGAGCAAGATGGGTTGCCGCGTTTTGGGCAAAGAGACCCCTCCTCAGCGAAACTTGGCCAATATGTCGAGCCGAGAAACCTGTCGTTTATTCGGCACAAAAGTTGGATCTATCGCTACACTCACGAGACTAAGTAAGCACATCGCCAATGGAGTGCACACGGTGAAGGGCCTCGAAGAAAGCGCGGATAACGGCATCGACTGGAACGACAATAGTTACGATCTTTTAGGTACAACGTAAAATAATTTCTGGTCGTCTACCTTGAGAGCAGTAAACCGATCGCAGGAGAATATTATGCAGGACTGTTAGACCGCCCGCAGTGAGAACTCACTATAAATCGGCCAGCTTTGCAAAAGAAGGTGTCTTGTTTCACTAGGGACAATGCACACAATACGCGGTGATTTGAGGTTCGAACGTACTGAATAACGCCCCCATTCTCCGGAATTACTCCTTGTGATTATTTTTGCTATTGGAAATTTGAACATAGTCTCTTGATAAATGTTTTCCAGCAATGACGGCGTTAAGGTTGTTCCAGATAAAGTACGCGAAATTCTACTCAGGCGGTAAGTGCTCTGAAATATCAGTGGGAAAAGTGTGTTGATCTTTTCGGGTATATAAGTGAGGTATAAACCAGTATATAAAGTGAGCTTTTTCTAATTGGAAAATTGTGGTTTCACTCTAATAAGTTTTGAACAGCCTAGTAGTCGTCTTCTAAGCGCAAGTGTCTGCACCTAAGATAGCCAAAAAGTAGACACCGTGCCTCCCCGTGGCTTACACTTTAACGCCCAAGCGCTTAGGCTGAATAGTATGAAGGTTTAGACTAACGTAAGGTAACGTAATTGCTATAACAGAAAAAACACAGCAAGTCAAAGAAGTAGTAATTAATCATAAGTATTTGCAAATTTGAGCATCTATGAAGCCATAATTGGTTCAGTCTAAATTAAACTAAACGTTTTTTCACAGCACAAGTGACTCGTCGCCTGGATAGCAACCTGAAAGTCACTATTTTATTGGTAAACAATGTCTCGTCGATAGACCATAAGAGCATGGGCTTCTCCCTTTAAACAGCAAACACTTCGAGTCGGGATTCCTAGTTGTTGCCTTTTTCGTAGGTTTTAGCAGCTTTCGATACGATAGCTCACGTACACTCTTTCGCTGGCGATTCGTAGGCTACCAAAATCTATAAAGCTGCTGCAAAGAAAGCTTTGCGGAGAAAACATTTTTGAACGATGAAATTGCCTAACGCTCCAATCTGTTAAACTTCTATAAGTTCGCAACTCTGGGAAGTACCTGTATCCTCGTAAAAAATGTTTGCCTAATTACAATCTCGTAGAAGACCCATTGCAGGTTACAAACATTTAGTAACGAAGCTTGCGGGGTGACGATTGAGGGGAGAAGTACAGACCCGAATGCGCTTCAATTGGTTGACATTACTCAGCTTGTGAGGCATCCAGTCGCACAACATAAAAGTTTTTATAAGTTTTTCAATGTCCGGACAATGGTTGCTGGGTTAACGTTGTACACAAGTTCCCGAGTGGAAACAGTTGGATTGTCGGAGTTACACCTTTAACGCAAAACGTCATCTTTTATCAAAGAGGTTCGGCCGGACATTGGTCCATTGCCTGGGCTAAAAACTCCACCACCGAATTTGGCAAATTACTTTTGCCAGGTTTGTTCGTTTTACATCCACTATTTTTCCGCTATCGATTCCGTCCAACTTAGGCCAAATAGTGTTGAGGATTATGCTGCTATTCACCGCGGAGTAAAAATGGAATCGAATGATTCCTTTGTGCCGCACTAAACTGTCACATATGGCGTATGTAACGACCTTTATGAATAACGTGGGGGTTCTCGGTTGCCCAAATGAGAATATATATATATATAATATATATATATATAGACGCGACAATTTTGTTTGTTCACACCTCCGTGCAGATAAAAAAGCATTTTCAAAAAAAAAATATATATATATATATGTTTGTTCACAAAGCCGGCATCGCGCTGCATCATATCGGAAGCCAAGTTGGCAATGTTTAGTTGCTCTTGATGGTTCGTAGGCTTGAACTCGTGCGTCAGCTAAACCCTACATAATTACATCGCTAAATCTGACCTCTAATACACCAGATAGTTTAGTTGAATGGGCTTTTCGCGGCTTGCCACGTCACCTACTAAACCTATCCTGTGAAACTTTTGCACAAGTCCACGATTGGTGTTCTCACAAAGCCGGTTATGTCGACCTTAAATTGCATGGAGAGCTCGTCAACCTGTTCGTATAGAGTTTCGCTTTTACGATAAAAAAATTCAAATCGTTACGCGTTTCTCCGTTAAGGAACGCTCCATCTTGGATTTGCAGCGCTATGCTCTTCTGTTCACGAATAAAGCACAATGCGGGAACTTTTGATATATATATATTTATATAGTGCAACGCAGGCTCACAAAAAGTTGTTAAAATCGTTTGGAGATGCCTGTTGTACAGACAGTATGTGCCAACAGTGGTTTGAGAAGTTCCGAATAGGAAACTTTAAGTGTTGTCGTGAGGGGTTTTTTAAATGAAATCCAGGAAAATCCCACTATAACTACTGAGCTTCATATTACCCAACAAGCTGTTAGCACAGCTTTAAAACGCCTCGGAATAACTTCCAAGCTGTGCAAATGGGTACCTCACGAGCTCAGCGACTTCAACAAGATGACGCGCGTGCGCGTCTGCACTTCTTTGCTCAGCAGGCTTCAAAATTTGCCTTTTTTCGATCGTTTTGTGACCTGTGATGAAAAATGGGTCTTCTACGACTCTCCTGTCAGAAAAAGATTCTGGTCAAAGGAACCTGGCACCTCCGTCACCCAGCCCAAAAAGGACATACACGCAAACAAGGTTTTATTGTGTATTTGGTGGAATGTGGGCGGAATAGTGCACTATGAACTTTACCGCGTAATCAGACGATAAATACGGCCTTGTACTGTCAACAACTCGAAACGTTCACGAAAAATTAAAGCAGTCGTACCCTGCACTAATTTCAAGGAAGGGTGTTCTGTTGCACCAATTCCCAGCTTAAATGGGAACTTTTGGAACATCCACCGTATTCCCCCGACTTAGCACCATCTGATTACCGCCTATTCAGATCGATGCAATTTTTTTAAGTGGTAAAATTTTCACTTCTATGGAACACGTGCGTTCTGGACTGGAAGAATATTTTGCCACTAAAAACCCAGACTTTTACAGAAAAGGAATCGAAAACCTTGTAAATCGTCGGGCAGAGGTTGTATCTTCCGGCGGAGAATATATAAATCAATAAATAAGATCTCCCGTGTCTCCTATATATGTGTTTTCTTTATTGCGCTAAAATCGAAAATAATTTTTTGTAACCCATATATATGTTTTCTACCTTCATGTTGGCTCTTAGTTGTACTCTCACGTGGCGCGGACGACGGTGATCGCGTGCGCGCGTTCTGTCTCTCTTTCTTGTTCATTCTGCTGCTCTTGGCGCATTGGCGCGCGGTTAGCAGTCGCAGCCGTCATGGCGGTCGACCCCGTCTCTAGTGGTCAGGTGTTATTGTGTTCGTACTGGTAGCTGTTAAAAAGTAGTCTTGTTGTTGTTGTTGTTGTTGTTGCTGCCGTGGCAGTGGTGATCGTGGTCGTGATAGCAATCGTTCGATTAGAAAGTGAGGATGTGGAAGAAGGCAGCACCAAACACGACGACGGAAAGCTAGTCTAAAAGGCTGGTCACAATCGCCGCCACACCAGACAAGTTAGTTAGTAATTGAGTAGTTAGCGGCGCCGGCGGCAGCTGCAGCGGCAGCAGCAGCATCAGGAGACGTTGGTGGCAAGCGCGCCACACCAACACATGTCATAACAGGGCGCAGTTCTGTTGGGTTTGTTTTCTTCTGCCAAAGCTGCGACAACGGCGGCGGCTACTGCTGTTGCTGCTGCTGCTGCCATTACGAATACGACTCGTACGAGTTGTGACTAGTTGTGAGTGGGTGCGTCCAGGTGCGCGTCCAGTCGTTGACGCGCCGTCTCTGCTGTAGAAGGTTGGTCAGTCGAAACCAAGCTAACCAATGGGCTCCATCTACGGTGAGTGATTCCTACAGAAGAGGAGGAGAGGAGGAGCAGGAAGGGAGAGGAGAGAGGGAGAGAGGCTTGTTAAAGAGAGCAATAAATCAAGGGCAAGAGAAACAAAGACAAAGACTCCAGAGGTAGTAAGAAATGTGAGTGGCTTACGCCAAACAGGGACCGAGGAACAGACATGCAGAGGACACGCATACGACGAGTGCGACAACAGCAAACACCGACTAAACACACCGTCGTAGTCCTGACGCACTACGGAAACACACCTATGTGAGATAGACATCCTATAAACCGCACTCACAGGCATACGAGGAGACAGACTATGTTCGCGAAGGAGGTGGTGACGCATCATGGAACACACGCAGCCGACGAGAAAGCAGAGCAGCCTCTGCCATACAGGCCACAAGGAACGCTAGATAGAGAAAGACAGGTAGAATGGAGAGAATATTAAAGACAGCGAGAGAGAGGGGAGAGAGAGGAAGGGAGAAAAGAGAAATGATGACTGAGAAAAGCCAGGAGGCAGGTGAGGAGGTAGGGGCCGATCAGACCACCACTGCCTCTGCTGCGACGACCAGCGGGCCCGTCTACTGCTAGGGCCTTCCGTTTGCTTGTTGCGATGCAACGGGCCTCTTGCTGATACGGTGGACTCTACTGCCTTGTAGCCGGGCTGCAGCTGCTGCTGCTGCTGTTAGCGCCACTGTTAGGCTGTGGCTGAGCAGAGAGAGTCCAACATCTATCTTTCTCGATCAGGCAACGCCTCATCGACGTGCAAAAACAGCGACCCAACTGAGACTTCAGAAAACAGGACGAAGTTCAATGAAGCGACACTCTGCCCGCACGAAGCACCGTCGTTCGAAGACATTAGCCATAAAGTGTTGTATCAAACGTAACGAGTAACCCCGATGTAGGCGCTGTTTATGTATTTGTCGGTAGTTCGGAACTCTCTGCTGCCATGCTAGCAGAGATGTTGGTGATCTTCGAGTGCTGTGCATAGTAGAGCTGGTTATAATAGTCGCAACCGAGTCGACGAGAACGAGCAAGTGATAGGCGCAAACAACGATGGCACTAACAACCCAATGCAATGGAGACAACAAAAACAATAAAGTTGACACAATCAGAAACATTAGCAACGTATCGCTCAGGAAAATATGTTCGGAGTCGATGTGAAAATGTATGGCATTTCTATGTGAGATGATCTCTCGCTGATCTATCATTCAAGTTGTGATGTGTTGTGTTTACGCATGGAATACAAACACGTCGATTGCAGTTCTTTCTAGTGGATACAGCCACCCAGCAAAAGGTTCGCGATCATTCGGATGTGTTCAGTGAGCGCTCGAGGAATGTAAGCTGTCGCCAGCGTCCGCCATTGCCAGCTGTCAACACAAGAATGACAACATATTCTTTTGAGGCAAACTTGTCGTAGCAACGACGGCTGTCATTCAAATCATTTCCACCGAACGGAACACCAGGTGAGCAACTGTATGACAGCTACTCACTAATCGAGCGTTCGACGAGTACACGCGATTGCGCGATTAATTGAGAAAACGTAATAGTCGAATGTCGTTACAGCCAGAAAGCCATATAAACTAAACACTAATAAAAGCAATCTCATTTCTACTTAAAACATTTTTGCAAACCGTAAAACATTCGTAGTATATGTGAGACATATCGCAACAAACAGCAGAAAGGAACGTAGACTCTCAAATTTGCCCTCGCAAACATAGCAATTTTTAAGGCAGACAGATTTGAAATGGGAACTTTAAGTATGCACCCTACTTGTCTTCTATGTAAAGATATTCTCGGATATATTGATTCACGCTGCTAAGCAAACTTAACACTTAACATTCTTGTAGATTAGTTTGTATCGTGGCATGACCTGGTGCAACGCGGCTACTCTGCTGGGTTATCTTCCACATATGATAAAAGGGCGCCATCTCACTAAGATTACCTTGCTATATGCAGATGACCTCGTTGCTTATAGCCGAACTCGAACAGACCTGTAGAAAACACTAGGTTCACTTCGCACTCGCACGCGTGGGTAGGCTGCTTCCCCAAGCAAAGCAGGTCAAGTTTGTAGAAAACTCTTGCTACCTTGGCATTGTTATGTCTTTTCGATGTATGAACTTTTGTCAGCACATCATGAAACGCCGAGAGCGCATACGAGCGTTAAATGCCGGGCTAGTATCAAAAATCCCACAAAGCTTTTCCTCAAAACTTGCACACGCGTTTTCAGTTTGCAAGTGTCATTAGTGACTATTTACGGAACCCAAGTTACGTGGGACAAGCTCACAATTGCACAGATCTAGCAGCTCGATAAAGTGAAACCAACCTTTCTCACACGAGCACTTAATGCTTTATTTAGCCTTTAATCCTGAAAAGTATTCGAGATACGGCCAGAATTTCAAACCACCTCACGGGTTTTGCCAGGCACAAGCTGTGTGTGCCGCCGTTGTGGCGACTTATGCAGTCTGTATTGTACAACAACGACTGTAGACGCTCGATTTCTTTCTCCAAGCTCGAGAGAGAAAACTCTTTATCAAACATTATTAAATGTATAGTTTTATATGCATGCTATGTATTATACATATTAATACAACTAGCAAAAGTAACGAAATGATAAAGAACTAATAATAGAAAGGTCTCACACAGGTAGTAGCAAAGAGCTAAACACGCGTTTACTTTACCCAACGAGTTGAGGATTTTTACAGAAAACACTGGATATACGGGTCGACAAGAATACTCTAAATAAAATAACCTCGGCCATGTTGAAGGTAGCCTTGGGAGCCGACAAACTACAGCAAACTCTCTGGACTGCGTGATAAGAGACAAAGAAACCAACAGGCCTAGCGGACGGGTCTCTGTTACCCTGCTTACAAGCATTATCTCGGCACTATGCGTTTGTAAACAGCGACTTGGTTAAAAAGATCACTTGGTACATTAATTCGCTGAATCGTAGGGTAGCGATGGCTTTAGAGAACCTAGAATTAAACATTTTTTAAGGATGTTGTGTTTTAATTCTAGACTATCCTCCGTCCCCTACAGGCTTGGAACTTAACCTGAGGTATATCTTAAATGCACCGAGGGCCGGACATGTTAAGATATCTAGGGTTTCTCTAATAGTCCTTGTGGCAGCATTGCCGCTGGACACTCAGCGGTATGATTAATCATCTATTTTAATGAGCATCGCTCGAAGTAATTCGATCAACAACAGGATCGAACCGGGGACCGGTAGATGACAACCATGACTAGCGCAACTAGTCCCTAGACCACACCTAGAGAACCTACCTGGCAAGAACTCGGATCGCTCTGGGAATTGGGTAATAATCCAAATGTCACTGCTGGTTTCTGGAGGCATTATGAAAGAAACCCGGGTAGTTTTGTAGTAAGCTTTTTGTTGTAAGTTTTACAGCTGGCCTCTAATGAGGTCAGGTGTAGTACCTTA
Organism: Dermanyssus gallinae; assembly: GCA_003439945.1. NCBI lineage: Eukaryota > Metazoa > Arthropoda > Arachnida > Mesostigmata > Dermanyssidae > Dermanyssus > Dermanyssus gallinae. Next base: position 94,448 of record QVRM01004627.1, on the reverse strand, counting down.
GTAACCCTGACTCAGTACGACAACGTGGTTTCTCTTTATGGCACATCACGATTGACCTGGCTATCAAGTTATGAACCAGCACCGCTATAGAGAGAGTTATACGTCTTGGAGTTTTTCCTACAAAGCTGCGTATCGCTAAATATATTGATTTCTAGAAGGTGTCCTTTCATATCGCGACGATACCCATGCACTTAGCTTTATGAAATAATAAGAGAGCCTTTAAATCAATCTAAATGGGGTGGTAAGGATATCGCAACGCAAATTGCCTAACGTCCGTGGTGAACACGCAAATCCTAGGCTACATAAAGATATGTTGTATCTTTTTCGAGGCCACATAAAATGTTATCCACCGCGTTCATACCCACAAAACATTTTCTCTGTGAGTTATGTTTTGCTCGTGGGGTAGGGGCCTAACAAGACATTGGGCCGTAGGCTCTTGGTTGTCTTACCCTCGCTAGATAGTTTGTGTCATCTCCTGCCATAAAAAGACCCGTTTGTAGTGAGATATAAACCGTTGACAAACCAATATAAACAATTCCCATTAATGGACTGGTTTTGAAGTCCTTTTTAATTTGTTCATGTTTTATCGCAAGTAATTTCTGAATTCTGTATTTTGGGCAAAGAGTCGTGCTGGTATACTTATCGTCGCGTCTTTCCTTTTACGCAAGGTTTTTGTTTTTTCCCGCTGATAGTCAAATTATATAGATAAATAGTTGACAATATAGGATGGAAATTTAAGCTACTGAGACCAATACGTTCAAAACTCACAACTATAAACTTAAATACAATCAGATAGTTATTGTTATAAAGATAAATGCACAGTTCATATGTTTGGAAGTCAAGGTCAACGTCACCAGCACTTTAGATGAATGCCATTCACTTCAACTGGCGCGTTGCCAATATCTTGTCGACATTGAATAGTTATGGACCGGCGGGGGCGGGTGTTGGGGCTTCATTGTGGGGGCTTCGAGAACGATTGTAAATTCGCCACTGTTCTCACTTGTTCACAATCTCTCTTTCTTTCGCTATTTATATATGTCCCGCTTCCAAATGGTTCCATATGTTAACACGGGGTCCTAAAAGATAAAAAAAACCTAAACAGTAGTTTGATTTATAACCTAAGTCAGCCTCAGCGACGGAACAAGAGTAAACATACGCGCCAAGACAGGGGGGAGCAAGATTTCGGTTCAAAGAAAACACACACACACACAAACACATGCGCGCTACAGTAGCGATTCATGTTAGATAAGGAAAAAAAACGCTAACTCTCACTCACAACTTGCTGTACAATCGACGCTGTACAAACCTAGGGACATATCGGGGCCGTTCTTTTGGCTCGCGCGAGACTGCCCGTAACGACGGCATTATTAGCGACGCTGGCGAGAAGGGTCGTGTCAAAGTTTGTGGCTGGTGGCCTGTGTCTTGCTAGCGATATGCGGATCAGTGTGTATCGTTGTTTGTGCGTATGATCGCTACTCACATATATGCCTAGGGTCAGCGAGAATACGATAGCGCCTAACCGCTTAAGGTGGCCCTGTTTGACGGTTCACATAGATACAAGCAAGCGACACGGTAGCAACTACGACAAAAGCTGGCAGCTAGACGGCCGCGCTCCATAAGCACAACACTGCGCCTATAAGGGGGGGGAGAATTGGTAACATTGTTGTTTACCTATGCACTATGCGTTTGCAAACAGCGACTTTGGTTTACCACTTGAATAATGGTGATTGATGGGCCACATCCCATTGATGGGATGTGGCCATCAATCACTATTATTCAAGTGAGCAGAACACCCTCTAAGTGATCAAATAAACTGCTGTTGTTCATTCGATACTTTGTATATATATATATATATATATATATATATACATACACACATGCGCACGTTTGATCTGTATCATAGACTTCATTTGTACTTGACAGATCTATGTGACACACACTTTATGTTGACTTTCTATGACAAGTTCATTCTGCATCACGTCTAACATTTATTCGTTTTTACTTATTCGATTTAACTGGTGTACATCAGTCATTCTCGTCTAATAATTCACTGAAGCAAAGATAGTTAATCGGTCTGGTGTTATCGACCGATTTAAATAGCCTCACAGCCTCGTCTATGTTTTTATACAACGTGCTCTCAAATTCCAATCGCACACCAGCTAGCATTAATTTGTTCCTGTGTATCTTGCTCAGCGAATTCGAGGTTTAATGACAACCATACCGTTGGATTATTCACTCTATTTATGACAGTTGTGAGTTGTTAGTGTCAAGCTCATTTTTGTGATCAATTTGTAGAATTTGTCGGAATATATTACAGGGTTACATGATTAATTAAATATATTTTACCTCATCTATAAAATGATTATTCATCTCAGATCACTTAAGAATGTATCTCTAGCCTTAACGATGAAGGTCCTTTGTTGCGCAACGCCGCTACCAACAGATAATGTCGTATTGTTTCAAAGACAGCTTTGAACCACAGTGTACAATATCAACGGAAATATTTGGCCGAGAATAGGCAGTTGGTTGTGCTCCGTCTCTATGTGTATGCAATTTTCAAGATTTAGCATGATACTGCAGGGAGTGGACCTTTTAGCTCTGTCCTTATCAGGTTAATAACGTGACCGCAATAGCCTACATTGTTCTGAGAAACCCCGGGAGAGTAAATATGTATATTATGAAGGACACTCTTCTGCAAACATTACCACCCGGTTCACCGCCATCCGAATAATGATAAATATTCTGTCATGTTCTGCCGCATACCCTATAAACCGTGATTAGTCGCTTGAGTTAGCAAGTAAACATATTTGAAGACTATTCGTTAAGCATACTAGCATGTTGCGCACGGATTCTGAATTTACTTTTGCGCTTTCCGTATCACGGTTGTAGGCTACCATCCGCCTGTTTACTATAATATCACTACTCTATATGTTAACGCAGATGTACTCGGATGCCCTATTGTGCGTGATAAAAATAACTGTATATGGTACTTAGCTTTATTAACCGATGATTGGTTTACAAAATTGCGCGTATAGAGATATAGCCTAATTTGTTGTGACTCTTTTGGTTGCTTTCTTCAGAAAAGTGGCGTTGATTTGGTCAAGCGCCTTATAGTTTAACTTCGATAGATAAAGTCATATCACAGGGATACCGTAAGAAGCAGTGGGCGCATTCTTTAGGTTGGAAAGATTAACGACCCCATCAATTAACGTACAAATTCGGATTTTCGGACAAGTAGTAGGCCCTTAAAGTAGAATCAATACGTAGACAAATCTCAAGTAGTAAGATCATTTCTCCGAAAGCAATACAGGCACTTTCTTTTGGTAGTTTCGTATCAGTAACATTGTATTTTAGACTATGTTTCAACCCACATACATTAGGTGTAGGTGATTTTCTTCTCCAACTATGTGCGACTGTTCAACCGCGTCTTTTTGTCGGCTAACGATGGCGATATTAGTGTTTGAATACTGTATTTTCTCAATGCGCTCCAGCCTTGCGTCTATGCTTGTTCGTGTTGTTAATTACGGGCGTGGGTTCTCAGTCATTAAGTGTTGGTACTCCTTAATAGAGCCCCGAGCTTTTTTAAATATTAGTTCGTCTTGCCAATTCGCCGGATTTGCAATATTTTCAAACTAACGCCTCGCGACAAATATGCAGGAAACAATGTTTTTATCCCAGCGTGTTTTTAGTCGAAGCATCTTATCTCACGGGATGTGGCATGGTTAATTCTGGCTGGCCAGGGCTTGACTATGAAGTGTTTTCGTAGTGAAAAGGGTCCGTTAGATCTTAAAATTGACAAATGAACTACGTACAGGAAAACATCTTAACGTAAAAATGCCTAAAACCAAACGTTTAAATTGTGTTGTTAGGCAAATTGTGTTTGGGATATGAACGAAAGCCTCGCTTTTGAATAGGCAGCTCCCGTTTTGTCTTGTTGAAGTGCTTTTCTTACTTAGCCTGATAACAGTTTTCAGGCAGGGAGTTTTTTTTAATTCCTTCCGCCAACATTGCCCATTTACGAAGGGTGCGTCACAGTTCGGGCTTTCAACCATTATAGTGCAGGTAACATGTTTATAATTTTTTTTACCATATAAATATATATTAGTTAATAATCCCGATTTAGGACATGTGTTCAGCACGTCAATTCGACATTAATCGCTACCAGAGTCACTAAACCGAGCGCAAGTGATCCCATTATACATAGAAGGTTTAAGGAGCGATCTAATTAATTTTCGGCGAATCGCAGTGACTAACTTGCTTTCAGTGTTATTTCGCCGTTGTGCAAGAAGGGAAACATTTCGGCATATAGAGAACTTGGCTTTACTTGTGGACGCTCCGTACGGGTACCTTCCAATACGCTTATTATCAATAAAAAGCTATAATGATAAAACTGTGGAATAGTTTGTTTCGTATATTTGTGCTTTTCAATTCTAAAATGGAGAACGTTGCAGAAGTTCAGGACTACCGCAGACAGTTGAATTGCAGCTGTGTGCCTGTGAATTTACGTTTACGCTAATTACAAATAAAGACCCGCTGTTCAAAACTATAATCTGCGGACGGCATAGTTACCGCACGGACACAGTTGCCTCCTAGGCAATTGTGGCCATGTGTGTGTTGAAAGGCTTCGGACAGGTTAAATGCGTGACTAAATCTAAAATATAATATAAATATATAGCTATAGTATTTGATAACACAGTATAGGGACTTAATCTTAGATCCCATTCAACACGCAAGTACAACAATTTTATTTTTTAATAATTGCACTAATCTAAAAATTATGGGGAGTAATACAACTTTCTACGAGATCTCCGGAAGCCTAATGTTTGACGGAAGAAACCCTTCTTCGAAGCAGCCGCAGCGTTTGCCGTGCTGAACCTCGATCGATATACGTTGCAACAAATCTCGAGTTGCAGCGATGACTCTATGGCCCAGTTCCCTACTAGACTAGAGTCAGATCGGGCAAAAAGTACCCTTGACAGTCGGCTGAATGTGGATTGCAACAAAAGTGTTTTGAATTTTGTACATTTTCGGCCCTTGGCGAGCCGGACGCTGCATTAACCCTACGGCTCTACGCTGATTGCAGCACCTCACCTGTGTATACGATATCGTAACATCCTAGACAAGGAGACGACCGCGTTCGCACGTAGTGAGAGTTTTTCCGTCTGGCCTCAACTGGCTATTCCGACAGATTCGTTCACTACCGGAATGTGGGCCGAGTGAAGAGCGCAAAAAATCAAATCGTTAATGGCAAGGTCACGTAAGTGGCTGCGCTGTAGCGACACCACAAGGCGTGCCTGCAGAGACAGCGCACGCACTATCTGCATGTAGCGATTGATGCACGTGGTCCTTTTTCTTGACGTTTCATTGGCATTCGTCGCACTGGCATGACCAGCGCCTGTTTTCAAACTAGATATTGTTTGTTAACGGGCGGACGTAGGCCAGGTTAAATTTAACGTTCGATATTATGACGCGTCGACTTTAATGATGAAAGCTGATGGTAGTGATGGTGACGACTGTGAGTGATGATTAACTGAGGTCAATGATGAAAGTGTACAGATGATAGAGGTGGCCACTGATGGAGATGGTAAAACATAACGATGATGATGATGACTAGGATGATGGTGGGGACGACGATGACACTGAAGGTGCGGCTGATGATTATGATGAAACTGATAATGATGCTAACGGTAAGATGCTGATAATAACAGAGGGTGGTAATGGCGACAGGGGCGCTAGAAAGTAAGGACGGTCATGATAGAGTTGCGTAATGCTGATGATTATTCAAGTACATAGAGTTAACGCACAAAGATAGGCGACAGGGCTTCATGCTAGTCGACTGCTCAAGTCTCAAAAAATGCCAAACTTGCTGATATCAATGAAAGTCTACACTAAATTTGAAATTCAGCGGTACTTTCCAAGAGCAACACACAAACACGTCTTCACTGTTGAGATCGAACAACAGCTGTGAACGAGACCTAAATTCGCTCTGGCTACGGTGTCAACTAGACTCATGCTCTGGCTTCAGAAAGAATAAACTACTGCATTGGATATCTACGTTTGTAAGACTTTGATTCCGCATTAAAACACAGCTGATTTTAGAGTGAAATAATTTACCAATAAGGTTATACGGCTTGAAAGGTCAAACTTTGAATAAAATAATGTGCCTTGGCCGACGGCTTACCTATAATGCTGTTGAATTATACGCTAGGGGGAATAGTACCGGTCCATTCTAGTGCTCGTACTTCGCATGGGATTTTGCCAAACAACAAAGGACACAATGGTACGATGACGGCAGGTGCGCGTTCGGACGCACAAACAGAGTAATTATTGTTGCCGTCGTGTGCGGCAACAGCAACAGGAGCGGGAAGCGGCGTTACCGTCAACCGTACGGGTATAACGTGTCGTTTTTGCGTATTCTGTTTCATTCCTGTGCAAAACGCCTGTCTAACGCTGATCAGACAGTGTGCTTGTCGCACTGTCTCTTTAAACGTTGCTGGTTACCCGCTGCTACTCTGTTTACTGCCTGCTGCGACAGTTACTGGCTGCTGATATATTACGAGTAATACGGATCTCGTTGCCGACTCTACCCTGTATTGGCCAATAATCCAGCTAAGCCCGGTGTTGCCTTCGATACTAAACATAGAGCCAGAGAGGTCAAGAGCAGAAACAGGAGGACAGAATACTAATCATTTGTCTGGCCAAAGAACATAGTTTTAGCTTAGCCGCAGAACGTTTAATTGAACGGGCCCGTGAAAGAGCCCATGCCTATGTCTACAATGCGGAATACTAGAAATACCGCGTTGTATACAACAAAACAGCATGCAGAGTGGATTGTTGTCGGCATGCTCGCTGCACTTCTACTGCACTATCGTCTTTATTGCTAACATATAGGTGGACAGAATATGTGTCTATATACAACTAACTAATGTGTGATATACCCTCTCCAAATATTTGCATATTGCACCTTGCTGTAGCCTATTTTGAAAACATTCGGTTGTCTCAATTCGATAAAATATACTCAGGCCATATCAGGTCTTCCGCTTGCTTGTTTCGTAAGTATGTAGAGTTTTGAGAGTCCTTTTAATATATGTATTAATTCTTCCCATAAGGTCAAATTAAATCAATCATTTGAAATGGAAACATGGCTTTATGTTCTCGTGGCAAGGGCTCTAGGTGCTCTAGAATTAGTGATTTTGGGGGGTTTAAACATTAGAGAGTCTCAATTTTAACCAATTTGGTGTCTTCTGTGTTACGCTCAGTTCAGCATCATACCAAAGCTGGGTCCAAATAAAATATCTAAACTGATAACACTATACGTTACTGAGCTGTATGCAAGATTGTGCGGAAACTGATTGGCTCAGGTTTTATCTAGCGTTGTGCGCAAGAACGTTACAGAGAAGTCTAATGGTCAAAAGAAGATGCCCGTACAAAGTCGAGCTAATCCAAGCAAGAGTTGCACTCGCAATGGAGATGTAGCCATTAAGCACAACCTCAGGGGAAGTGCGAATGCTACCGAGGCTCTTAAGAGGGTGGTGGACATTTTTGCGTATAACTTTAAAATAAACGCAAGAAGCAAAAGTATCTATTCTCGATAAGCATTGCCTAAAGATTTGATCAACAGCAAGGATTGGATCGGCGACACAAAAATAATACACTATACTGTTATTGTGTATTACTGCTGGGATAACAATTGCTGGGATCAACGATGTTCTTGCTGGGATCGGTGACTTAAAACCCCTGGAACCAATTGGACTATCAATACGAATTTTTACTGTCAACAATTTAATTATATAGCCGCGCTAGAGAAATAAATAACTTAGCTAGAAACAAAATATAACTATACAACCCGGATTATGCACCGCCGAGAGAAATTAATTTTTACAAAGTTATTTTCTGAGAAAATCTGATCCTTGGGAAAATGCTATACATTTAAACTTTAGTTTTTTTTCGCAAATGTGAAGATACGTTGATTGATCGTTGGCAGAGCGTGGGCGGAAGAAGACTAATTCAAAAATGAAACCGACTCACAAGTTCTAGCAAAGTTGTTTTTGCTCTAGGTAAAAGACCTTATAGCTTGCATCTTTAATATACGTATTCATGTTTAAAGCAGCCGACGGCCAGCAACGTTTTGCTGACCGGTGGCCGTCGATGACAAACCTACGGGCACAGTGCTCTGCTGTTGTAAACGAACGCGGTGCATCTTGCATGCGATTCGGCCAATCCTCGTCTGAAATTCAAGGAATAGGAGAAATTCCAACCGTATGGTTTCTGTGTTATATCTGTGACGTGGGGCTTTCCTTTCACGCACCGTTCCATACCGACCTGACCGCAGAGGGCAGCAAAATGTGAACCATCGCGTGGTCGTAACAAATCGCAGATGGCTCTCCGAGTCTGAGTAACTAAACGACTCACTTCCACCCGCTGTGACCGCTACGGTACCGGACTGAGTCTATTTTCTCCCTCGCTCCTTCCCTACTATGTCTCTCCTACTTCGCTTTCTTTTCGTGGACACCGCGACACCGTTCATCGAGACAGCGCGCGGCAAAGCTAGAACGCATCTGGCTGCATTCAAGAACAAAATTCCTTTCTCAAAACAATATAGGCACAAAGGCAAACCTCGAGTACAAAGAGATTCTTCTGTTTTTTTTCAAGGCGATTGACTGATTGATGTCGCTTACCACGGTATGCTAGTAAACCGCCCTTCAACAATGGTAACTTAGTGCAAAATTAACAAGACTTTAAAGATACACTATCGAAAATGTGCATACGACGTGTTATATATGTATATATACAAATGTGCCAAATATAAAATTATTAGCGTCACATACGATCTGGTGAGTCCAGGTAGTCGTCTGCTGTTTGACATTTGTTGAATTGCATGCTGTTCATCATCGTGGTCTTAATACTAGAATAGCTGTGGATTGGTGGTTGCAATCCCAGCGAGTTCGGGATGATTTGAATGAGGATCACATTTACCATAGTATTGTGCTCTCAAGTGTGTACGAAGTTTCATGCGTCTGCCTGCCTGGCCCTTGCGAAGAGATCACTGCACTGCCTCTCTCGAATAACATACCGCGAGCAGCTGACTGTATAATTGTATAATCTGTATAATTGTTTATGTTATATGCATACTCAATATGAGTAAAATAAATACGATGATGATGATGAATGAGGATCACATTATACACGACATGTGCTCCTCCCCTGTAATGCGGTCTCTCCGGTATATCTGTACCGTGAACAACTTTTAGGTCCGTCATTTAGCTCGTCCTCTCTCAGCGAGCTAAGTTGCGTTGTGTACGTTACGCTTGCCAAAAAAAATGCATCAACTGCAGTTATATATATATATATATAGGTGAGCAAAATTACTTCTAAATATAATACCGGTAGATATTGACTTTACCAACATAATCACGCACAAATTAAGTAATTTGCGCTTGTTTAAATGATGTATGCCACCTTTCCCTACACGTTGGAAGGGCCCTGTTTCGACATACCTCCAACGCCAGGTGAGGACATCTGATAGTTTACCTGAACGAATGGCCGACCACTGTTTGCATCAAAACGAGTGGGCCAGTAGCGATCACAACGTATGATGATGACATTGTCGACGCCGGTATTATTGCTGCGTTTAGTCACTAAGGCCCTTCTATAGTACGGCGAATAAATACTTTTATTCACTTCCAAAGCCCTCATTGGCAAACGACGTTTTTGTGCTCCGTTGGCTGGGTCGTCATCTACCTGCGCAGAGCAATCAGACTGATGCTTAGAGCTACAAGCCGGTGAAGATTCGGGCGCAGTCTCGATTAAGACGAATTTTCTTGATTTGCCGTTTTGCCCTCACCGCTTCACTACCGGCCTAAGTTACATCTATCGCTTTGTCGGCCACCGGCGGAATCGATTCATTTAAAGTAAGCTGAAATGGTGTCGACATGCTCGCCCTTACAATCTGCTAATCTACTTCTGACTGATGCTGCTCCGCGGTAAAGCATCAACGTCTTGTCCTTCACGTAGCAATTTAGCAGATTGTTGCCACTCATATTACTAATACATTTGAAACCAAATAATGTTATTTTGGTCACACTTTGCAATTCACGAAATTTTACAAATACAACAACTTCACATATCTGTAGCATAGTTACCATTAAAGAATACGATGAAAAAGGGATGAAGTAAGCGTTACACAGTATTGCATGCATTATTACAACAAGAGCAAAAACGAACGATTTGTTTAGCACGGCTTTTGGAATAACGTTAAGCATACATAATCGTGACGTTGGCTTTCTACGGCATGCGAATAGTATGAGATCACTATACTATATGCTAACTCGAGAAGCATGACAAAGTACATGCCCGCAGTCTTAAAGAATGCGGGCATCTAGTACAAACCCTAGTGGAGGACCTGACAACGTGCCTTGCCGTGGCGCCATAGCTTTTGAGAAGTTTAGGAAGATTTTCGAATGTATATATATATATATATATATATATAATTTCTTCTGACCGTTGATGCTAGGCTATCCCAGCACATAATCAATCATTGGTAAAGACCCAATGACTAATTATGTGCTGAATACTCCGATAAGAGTTATATTTCCACTTCCACGTTTCCTATATACTTTTCAAACAAAATGTTGTTTCTGCTAATATATATGCCGTCGGAGATCGAGTAAAGTCACCATTGTTTAAAAATGTATGTAATTTGAGAGCCAAACACAGACACCTTGCGCGAGTTACGAGCAGCAGCCTGCACCGCACCGCAACCTGCGCTTCCATGCAGTAGTTTACACAGTGTTACATGCTGCATCGACATCAGTCCGTCTCTGCCTCTCGTCGTGGCTCTCTTATCAGTTTCGATGCAGCCGCGTATCTGCGACTGTGGTAGTCGGCGCGTATACCGAGACCATATTGCTGCTCTTATCTATTTCTGGCAACAATGCATGACTAACCCTGTCGTTCCGAAATGTATGTCACTCGTAAACATGTTGTCCACTCAATCGCGCTCAGCTGAATTGAAGGGCCCAACTAGCTCGCTTTTACCTCAACGTTTTGCTATGCGTTTCAAGCAGCTCGCGGCTACAAAAAGCTAACATCTTCCTGTTAATTGATTCTCCATATATTAGACAAGACGTTGTCTATCAACGTTCGAACGAATTGTAGAGTTAGCCAAACAAAACTCGACTGTCGCATGCGTACTGAACTATTAGTCGTGCGAATATTGTAAGAGGACCGGTCTAATAAGTCAATGACAATTCTTTCTCATTCATGAGTTTAGCAGACAGGTAATTAAGTCCCTGAGTGGTCTCTTTCTTCTACTTAACTTATTCGGAGTGCCACCACAATTTTGGAAAGGTCCATATTATTCGTTATTCTACGTTGTTACAAGCTACGTTACAGCTGGGGCACCACGTGATCATCAAGTGCACAGCGAGCCTTTCTTTATTGTAAGTGATTCGCTTGACTTTATCGGTGTTAGGCGGCTCGGTTTGTCTGCTTTCAGTCGACATAATTATTCGCTATATGAATTATTTGGAGACTAGTACTGTATATTACGAACCGGGTGCTATAAAACGGGCAAACAAAAAAGGAAAAGCACAGTTGTCTTAATTACGAAATAGTCCAGAGCCACCTCCTTTCACATTATCATTATTGAGAATAATTGAAAACCATGTTTCGTGATAGCCTATCAAACCTGGAAGCCTGGCAAGGAATTGCACATATGTTTTAATTATTCCAGTTAGGCCTCCGGTATAGCAACCCCCCCTTCGCGTTAAACACATTAATCTCACACAATTAAATATGCCCAGGTCCAAGTGGTGTTTTGCGTATGTACTCCAAGTGTATATATCATCTAATTTTGACAAGAACTTGCAAATTATATGTGAAATTATTATGACAATATATATATATATATATATATATATATATATATATATATATATATATATATATATATTTATATAGTTTTTGAAATTTTTGTTTTGACTTTGTAAACTTGCAAGCTCTATCAAAATAAGTTAACTTTTATGCATATTTATCTCTAAAGGAGGAACATTCTATGATTTTAAAATCACTAATTTCAAACGCGTTCATCTTATATAGAAATAAGCAACAATGTTCGTTCTGAATCTCGCTGCCAACCCAAGTGATCTGCCATCGTGCATTCATCAATGTGTATCTATCTGAATATTCCTTCGAAATTTCCAGCTACAATGTCTTCCTTTTTTCGCGACAGATCGCAGCAGATGGGACGTCTCTACATTGACGCGTGTGTTCATCTGTTTTTTTTTGTAGACGTTTTCGGTCTGCCCGCATGTCGGGCTGTGCCTATTGCGAGAACCGTTGAGTGACGTTGTGTGCGTGTTTTTGTGTTTTCGCTTTGCTGCTTACATGACCTTGCCACGTATAAACAAACACACGATGCGGCACTATTTGTTTAGTTATCCTGCCATCTCTTGCCTGACGGGCGAGCGGCGTATCGTACCCGACACACGGCAACGACGCGTTATGTCTATCTGCCCGTCTGCCGGTTCCGACTACTCCGTCCGTATATCATCGACACACTAGTCAGTGGCTAACCGCTCAGTTAAATATCGGCCATGAGGACAAATAAATGTATGCTGGGGACCCGTTCTGGAGACCCGTCTATTTGAATGTAGCTGCCGTGACGATTTACCGCGACTCGGCCATGAATGATGACGGCTTACCGCAGCCGCAGAGGTCGCCAGTGGCCTACAAGCTCGCCATTTTCCCCTTTGTCGCGCTCTTTCTCTTTCACCTCTCGTTCTGCTATCTAGTTATTTCTCGATCTACTGGTTGTTCGTTTATCGCTGTCTGCGTGTGTATATGGCGCCGCGTTCAGCGGCTCGGCTTATTAAACAACACAATATATTTATGTAATCGACAAACTTAGTACACCGCCAGCTAACCGAGTGTAAGACTAACCAACAGCAACGCGGAGAAAACAAATTATGCGCGTCTAACGTATTCGAAGAAATGGGAACATACCAGAGCATCTTCGACTGCTTGGTGAACATCCTACGCACTCAGGTCGCGATACAACGGAATGCGATGCAGTGCAATAGGATAACGGGAGATGGTGGCATCATGTTGCCGTTGTTTCCTCTGTTACAGTCGTCTCCACGGTGTATTATGTTTAGGATTTATTAGGCTTAATGGTTTGGTCTCTGTCATGAATGAAACACACGATGTATTGGAGTTGCTTGAGGGTTGGTCAGTAGATGTGAGCACGGTGAGCGGTCTGAATGGCAGCCTCTATATGTCAGCTGTCAACTATAACTGCTGCTGCGACCGCGGTTCCCGCTAAAACATGCACAACAGATATATTCAGTTTCGTAAACTACCTGCTATAAGTACATCATCATTTTATAGCAAACAAATCAGAAGCGCGCATAATATATGCATACGCGATGTTTTTACTACGCACTAAATGCACACATGCTGTGGTGTATTTTGTTTTTTCTGGCACTATTAAGTGTCTGAGTGATTTTGATGACTACTGGCGTACCTGACCTTTTGATGAGCTAACAGAAATACGCTTGTTTGTCTAAGGTGTGGCATCATGATCTAGGTCAGCGGCGCATCTTTATGGTTATGGCGATGATGATGACTATTATGGAACTCAGTGCACATACCTGATTATTACACCTGAATGCTTTTAGCCTATCGTTTAACAGACCTTTATTTAAAATGAATGATATTTTTCTTTAGCCAATTACTACTATGGGTTCGTGTATATATATATATATATATATGGAGAGATAAAAATATATTGCACTTTTATGGTATATACATATATAGCATTCTGACACACTATCGCAGGAACCGTACCCCGTTTGGAGCTACTTCTAATAATGCTTATCCTACCAGAAGTGCTGTAAACAATGTTGTAACACACCCATATACAAGACTTGTGACAAATTATTCAATGCTCAGTTATCGCCTGGTAAACATAAATGCCAGATTGCCTCATCTGTTTAGATGTGTATTAGAATTATCTACAAATGAATGCAAAACCAAACTTAAACAACAGATTTGTTTAATTTCGCCGGATGTATTAAAATCATGTGTATTTGGATGAGTCCTTCAACACACTTAAAACATAAATGAAAAAAAAAACAAATTTACTAAACACCGTTATGCAATATCAAGGATGTTGACACACTCACAAGAGCGGGCAGACACGGGCGATAGCCTTTTCTGCAAAATTACCTGGATAGTTATAATTGTTTGAATTTATGTAATAATGGAAATTTCAAGCTCAATGAAGAGTTATTGAACTTAAATAAATTTGCCGTCCAGAGAAGACGGTCCCATAAAAAAAAATATATATATATGGCTTAAAACACGTTGTAACGTATTTTTAAATGTAATGCATGATTATTGGGTGACATATTTTAAAGAAGCTCTATAATAATATTACACATAATTGGGTACTATATATAATATAGTTTTATGGGCTAAACTATTTAGTTAATCCGCATGCGTTAATGTCTGTTTCAGATCTAACAAAACGATTATTGTTTTCAAGACGAATAGTTCATATTTCACAAGATACTTATTTATGTAAATTAAATTAAAACATAATATTATTATTTATTTATTAACACCCGGGCTGGGTAAGTGTGTTTATGTTACATCACAGTTTTCCACACAACAATCGATCTAGCGTTTTGCCAGTTCTGCTATGGACCGAACCGCCGGACAAACCGCGGCGTGGTATTTATCACATTTACTCCAGCATTCTTTGCATCGACATTCGTCTTGTGGTTCATGGAAGCCCTCCACATTGCATAGAACGTAATGAAATCCGTGGGCTGCAAAGGCCGTTGTTAAATGGCGATCTTTTACCCCGCTAGCCCTCCACCCAGTGCTTCTCATTGCTGCTGTCCCATAAATTCCTATGTCTACCTCGCTTATTTTGGTTCGCCAATTTTGCATATAAACGTCAAAGGCGCACGTCTTCTTCAGATTCCATCGTTTTTGTAGCTCCTCTGTCAGCAGTGGGCCACCTTCCAACACGTGGACCACCCTATTTCTGCATGTATTTGAAAGCGCAAAAACCCTCTTTAGAAAGAAAAATCTTATCCCATCAATTAAACGCAATTCGTCTACTCCCACCTTATCCCATATTAGTGAAATGCCATATGTGGCGATGGGGGCTATCTGTATCCCAAAAAGGGCTACTGCTGCATCGACCGAAAGCTTATGTGGACATTTAATTGCCGCGGCTGCGATAGTGGCCTTCCTAACCCTCTCCTGGATGTGTGATCGAAAACTACTGCCCCTTGTTGTTAAGGTGAGCCCTAGATATGTGAATTTATTTACAAATTTTATTTCCTTTCCCCTGATTTGAAGTACGTCATCCCTGGCCAGACGGCCGCCCCTTCGGAATTTCATGGCTACTGTCTTTTCCCAATTAACCCTTAAGCCCATTTCATCCATGAATGTAACTAGCCGATCCATTGCTTGCTTCACTCTGAAAAGGCTACAACTAAATATTACTACATCATCTGCGTACATTAAAACCTTGGCCCACTCTCGAGTCCAGCCCGCCCTTATCCGTTCAGGGAGCCCACCCAGAAGAACGGAAAACAGTAGTGGACTCAGTCCATCGCCCTGCGCGACACCTGTAGTTTGAATTACCTCCCCCGCAATGCCAACCCCGTTGTCAATCAGCACCGTGTTTTGTTTTAAGATGCTGATGAGCAACCTCAGCATTGCTCCCGGCACTCCCATTTTAGCTAGCTCTTTAACTATCTTATCCCTTGGCGCTATGTCAAACGCCGCCTTTAAATCTACAAACACAGCATATAGGCAATTCTTCGGCCTGGACAGAGTATCCCAGATTGCTCCGAGCAGCCCTTCAGTTGCTGAGTGAGTTGACCTTCCCTTCCTAAATCCATGCTGTTCCTCTGGTATTACCCCCCTTTCCTCTAAGAAAGACTCCAATCTCCTAGCTATTATTCCTGAAAATATCTTGTATGGGCAGCTCTTTATTGCTATTCCCCTCCAAGCCTCTGGTTCCGTTTCTATACCTTTTCCTTTGGGAATGACGATTAATGTCGCTTCCCTCCAGGCCTGTGGAATTTCCCCAGTGTTTAAGCATTTATTGAATAGAGCTTGCCAGCATGGCGCGAGAACTAAGGTATCTTTCATGTGTTCATTCCTTATCAAATCATTTCCGTGCGTTTTTCCCCGTGGTGCTCTGTCGATTGTTTCCATTACTTCCCTAAGAGTGATTGCCCTCACTATCCAAACCCTCGCTTCCTCTGTCGTTTGATCCCAGGGGCCTTCATATTCTACCACCGTTTTCGGGGTTGTATCCGACCCGGCCAAAATCCTTCCAAAATGTTCGACTAGCCTGCCCGTCTCTACTGAACATTGCCTCCTCCCCTTTCGCCTCAGCCATGTATATGGCCGTACTTCAGCCTCCCTTATTGCTGCCCATTCTTTCTTTTCCCAGTACCTTTGCTTTTCTTCTTTATAAGATGCCTTAACCAACCGTTTAACCAACGAGGCCAATGGCCGCATAACCGGAACGATTTTTACGTATTCCCGCGTCAACCTATTGGCCTGCTTGGCCATCCTACACCGCTCACTAAACCAAGGTATTTCGCTTCTCTTCTGCACCGGTAGTATCGCAGAATTTAATAACCCTACCAGGCTGCGTTCGTAGCAATCTATGTGTATCGCCTCTGGCACCGGAAGTACTTTGTTAAGCCCCTGTAATAGAGTATTAACATTAAGCCTTCTTCCTGAGCTTTCCCCCCTTCCCCGTTCTTGAACAGTCCCCTTAATTTTCACCCAGATGCCCATCGGTATATGCTTTCTAAGTCCCGCCCCTTCCTGTAATGGATTGTCTTCCCCTGCAAACGTTATGTCCCTTCTATCCATATCTGTTGCAAATAGGTCAATGACTGACGAACCAGAGTGGCATTCATATGTAAACACATTCGCGCTGTTGACTACCCAGCAGCCGATTTCATCCAGTACGTCTAGCAAGGCTACCGTTCTTTCCGAATCAATTCTGTCTAATCTCGCATTAAAGTCCCCTCCTATAATTATTGGAGCCTTTCTCGGTAACGCTTCTATACCCAGCAAGAGGCGCTCAATCATCGTTTCCGTTGACTCCGTCCCCGTCGGTTGCACATAGGTGGCCATTATTTCTAGTTTGGGTGAAGCTACTGCAATCAGATTTTCTGCTTAAAACATTATATATATATATATATATATATATATATATATATATATATATATATATATATATATATATATATATATATATATATATATATATATATATATATATACTCTGTAAAATGAAAATAATAGATTCAGTCGCATATCTATTTTCCCAAAAAATGTGTGTACTATGAAATGTGCCCTAAGCTTATCAGTACCTTTTTAAGTACGTGTGCTTATATCATATATATATATATATATATATTTTTTTTTTTTATATGCTGAAACCTCTCAGCATTAATATGGGGGATTACGGGAATCGTGATGTACATGCGCCACCACAGCCAGTGACTAGTGTGGGACTCACAAACCCACTAACACCCGCCTCCCCCCCACCCCAAGGGAACGGTAACTGCTAGGCATCGCTTCGTATCCATGGGAGTGGCCAGTTTGCCTCTCCTCCCTACTCCAGCCTTCCTACAGTCGCGCTAGCCCGCTTTGGTGCGGGGCGGCGACTTCAAGAAGGCCGTTGAGACCTTCCGCAGCCCGCCCGCCTGTGGGTGCGTCGAGAGTCATCATCTGGGGAATCCTTTGCTGTATTTGACTAGCCTGGTCCGCCTGCCTATCACCCACCCGCCTCCCGTCTACAGATTCTCCCTCTCGACCGGAGCCTGAGTGGACGTTTAGACGAGCTCTCCTGGCAGTCTCTTTGACCACCTTTGTGGACATGATCGCATCAAAGTGGGCAATACCTTCTTTCCAGGCCGCCGCTGAAGTCATCATATGGGTGACGACCTCGTTGACTGGTCGGCCTCGCACAGCGGCCGCCCCCGCGTCCCGCGCTTCCCGGAAGGCCCCACAATGCAGAACAGTGTGCTCTACATCATCCGGTTCCCCCGAGTCGCATAGTACGCAGGAGTCGACTTGAACTTTGTTAATCTTAACCATATACGTCTGGAACTGACCGTGGCCGGTCAGCACCTGGGACGCATAATAAGATAGCTCGCCGTGTCTGCAGTCGTACCATTGCCGTAGGTCCGGGATCAGACTTTTGGTCCAGCGACCCTTGGTGACCCCCCCCAGGAGCTGCTGCCCTGACCCATTCTTTCTGCCAAGAGTCCAAAGTAGCTAATCTAGCCCGTGTGGGGTCTAGATCACCGTCCAGCGCTCGTTCTGCTCGCTCCCCGGCCAGCAAATCCCATGGCAGCATCTTGGACACGACAAGTAGTGCCTCAGTCGACACGGTACGGAATACGCGGCAGACCCTTATGGCCACCGGCCGTTGCGCCGATCTCAGCTTTCTCCTGTTGCATGCCGTCCTAAGTGCCCTGTCTGCCCATGCCGGTGCTCCGTAAATGGCGACGGATTCTGCAGCAGTTGCTAAAAGGCGGCGCTTTTCTTCTCCAACTCCTCCGACTCTTGGCATCAGGCGCGCCAGATTGCTGGCCACCTTTCGGGCCTTTGCTGACACGTGATGTATGTGCGCTGCGCCAGTCAGTCCCTTGTCGAGTATCACCCCGAGGTACTTTGCCTTTTTTCCCAAAACAATTGGGTGACCTGCTACTTCGACCTGTATGTTTTTGGTCATTTTTCTGCCTGTTAGGTACAGCGCCTCAGTCTTGTGCGGTGCCAGTTTTAATGAATGGTCTTCCATCCAGTCTGTCACCATCAGCAAGGCCTCATTGGCGGCTGACTCTAGTGCTCCCGTACTACGGGCCGTGACCAGAAGGGCCAAGTCGTCGGCATAACCGACCATCTCGACACCCCTAGGCAGACCCTGCAGCTCGAGAACCCCGTCATAGGCGAGGTTCCACAGGACCGGTCCCAGAACCGATCCTTGCGGGACCCCTGCAGTAACTGCGTAGCTCTGATCGCCGGCCAGCAGGCCTCTCTCCGACAGGTACGATGCTATGATTCGACGAAGGTAGGGCGAGATGCCCTTGCGCTCCATCGCTTGCATTGCCACTTTCCAGCTCATTGAGTTAAAGGCGTTCTTGACGTCTAGGAGAATGAGCAGCACAAAGTCTCGTGTTTTGGGGGTCTTCGTTAGCCAATTTCTTGGTTCCACCAGTGCACCGGCCGCCGGCGGCGCCCAGAGTTGGTCCGGGGGCCTGCCTTCTCACAGGCCGTTGTGAGAACAGCTGCAATCCGGGTCTCATCCGTGGTTTCCTCTGACAGCTGTCGACAGCCCTCGTCAATCTTCTCCGCCAGAACCCGCTGGTTTAGCTTGCGCATCTGCCAGCGTCTGCGCGGAGTGGCAGCTGGCTCGGGAGGGGTAGCGACCTCAAACAGGATGTATCTGTGGTCACTTCCGTTTTCCTCCTCATCAACCTGCCAACCCGATATCTTTGGGAAGGCTATGTCATTCGCCATCGTGAGGTCCCTGAACCGGAACCCCGACTTCTAGCCGATAAATGCCTACTATTCCCCGTCCACCAGGTGCCTGAGTCATGTCCCGTATCAAGGCTGATAACACCCTTCCGGAGTGCAATGACTTTGTTCGGTTCCGATACTAGAGCAAGCTCAATACCCCTGTGCTGGATAAATATATATATATATATATATATATATATATATATATATATATATATATATATATATATATATATATATATATATATATATATATATATATATATATAAATATATATATATATGAGCTCACAGCAGTATTGTATTATCTTGTCAACGGTACGAACTGCACTCGACTACTATGTAATGACTCTTACGACAGCACAACAGCCCGATATATACACGCGTACATATTTATAAATACGAGCATATTCATTGATAGCAGCCAATTTCATTAAATTTAGGGTACCACACAGCATGATTGCTGCTTTTGTACTGGTAGGATCGCCCCTAGAGTCTCAAGGCATTCAAAAGGCGGTGACTACGGGACTTAGGTGCTCCCATGCAGACGAAAACAACAGTGGAATGTTACAATGAAAACATGGCAAGCTAAGTGAAACGCCATTCCATGGGGGTCCAAGGAGTTTCTGCGCGGATATTAAGTTGTAAACAGAAAGGCCAGGAGGCAACCGTACAACCATCTCACCCAGGTCCTTATAGGACACGGGAACTTCCATTCGTGCTTTTTCCGAGTTGGAAAGGCTCCGTCAGTAACATGCTTGTGCTGCCAAAAGGCACATGAGAATACGACACGTCATACGCTTCTACAGTGCTCAGCTTGGGAGGCTGCGTGGATAATGATGGCCCGAGAGAAATGGACCACAGAGGGAGACCCACACAACGAGGTCTGCAACCCACCTTGGGTCAGCCTAAAAGAGTTTGTAGAATGCATCGCCTGGAAGCTGGGCAAAAGATGTCGTCCAGGATTTACCTTGAACCTACGACCTCCCGAATGCAATGGCTTAGCCAATTAGCCATCTTATTAAGTATATATATATATATATATATATATATATATATATATATATATATATATATATATATATAATAGATTGAAGGCTGCAAGATGATTTTTTGTAGAAATCGTAAATATTGAGAAAAATGAATTGACAATAGGAAAATGCAAAACAAGGGTATATGTTCTACGCAGAGCAAACAAATCCGACAGGGAAGGATCTCTCTCTAGCGTACGGCTTGCAGGAATTGTTAATTGATTAGCGATATATATATATAGAGAGTTCAACTAAGATTTGATGATATCACTGCTCCGGCAGGCCCCCTTGTGTAGGCAAGTGTCTGCAGGTGTTGCCCAGTTGACAAGTACCCCGAATAGAGAGCAATATAAAAAACATCCTTGCCTGATCTTCCCGTATCTCCGTAATGCTTGATCGTAACTTTCCGTCTGGATACTTTGGTATCGGCGCGCCAACAACTCCCGAGATTCTAACATAACTAGTTGCACAATCAACCTTGATTCTAGATCACTATATTTCTAGGCGGCGTTGGCTACAGCTCCTGCTTGTTGAGATGTGAGTTGCCTGTTAGGTGGCCACAAAATAAGAAGGCCCATGTAAGAATGGAAGTATGGCAGTGAACCACTAAACACGTTTTCACGAGAAATTCATAAGGACTTAGCACGAATACATTTTGTATTATATACGCCTATACAAGCCTGATACGATGAGTAGTTAGTAGCGCTTTTTAAAGGCTAAAGGATATTGCCACAAGGCAACTTACTGTAGAATAAGCCGATATGTTGGCCATATGGTAGCCTCATACATACTAGACACTTAAATAATTCAATCGTCTACAATCCAATGTATGACTCACGCTCTCTTCAATTTCATATTGCACATTATACAAAATGCATAGCAGGTATATTGTACTACAGAAGGCTATACAGTTTAGAGTATTAAGCACCTTAGAGGCAAGTCCTAATAAACTTTGGCCTCATTACAAGTGCAATAGATAATACGAATAACATAGATATGCGCTTTGTGTGATCGGCATACAAATCTAATATTTTTTTTTGTAAGAAGGATTAGGCAACGAACAAAGTTCGAACTTCAGTGTGTAATTTCCGACCATCCACGAGTGTTGAGTTTTTAAAATAAAGCTGCCACTTGGGCCGTACTGGTGATCAGAGCACATACAGCGGGGAGTAATCGTCAGGTGCAGTTATGCAGATGAGGCGGGGCAGTCAGTTCTCTGAGTAGCCGTTGTTTAGCTTTGCTCGGCGACCTTCATAGAGCGTTCCATACGTTGTCATCGCTTTAACAAGACAAAGCCAGGCTGACAGAAATATGCCGTCGATAGCTTGGCCGGTCGGCAGCGCCCCGTTCGATAGCCTTGCAGCGGCAGCTGGAGCAGATTCGCGATATTGAGTTTCTGAATCCTACAGCAACTAAGCAACTATACAGATCCGCCTGATCACCACCATCACCACCGCCACGATTATGACCATGGTCTATGAATTATGCAGACGTAGCTGTAGGACACACAGATCGTGTGCATGCATGCATATGTTACAGTGTTTCCGAGGATTGAGGCCAGTCGGACAACCGATTTAACGACGTCTAGCATTGACGGCCGGGCAGAGAAACGAAGAGGTAAAACAATGTCATAATATGTATGTCGTGGCAGTAACAGCCACCTGAAAGTTTTGCTGTTGTTCCTTAGTCTTGTGCCACTCTGTTCCCTCAATCGTCTTTTTACATTTTTTTACGTTTTTTACAGTCGTTTACACGTACTTTAATGCATTACAGTACTCTTATCAGTTATAATGATTGATAAACTTCTATGTTCAGAGCAGATCGGCAACGATTTTTTTTTGTAATATTGGATTGGCTGGTGCATGTTGTAGCTGGCGGTATTCAATCTGATCAACGAAATACATTTGGTAGATCTAAATGACCATATGCATGTCATGCGCCTTTTCTCTTGATTAGGCATCGGCCAATCCATCTATACCCGAAGGCAGCGTCTAGGTCAGCTTGTTTGGTAGCGTCGTTCTGGTAAGGTCGTGCTCGGAAGCAAGTGGTATGTTTCTACGTTTGACTTTTCAGGAAGTTCTTGAGGATCCTAAAGTGTAGTTATTCATCATGCCAGCTCAAACATTCATGACGAAGCGATTCTGTCGTGTATGCGGGCGAGTCATATGTAGGCCCTCGTTGACTCACTAGTGAGGATTGCGTGCATCAAATGTGCCCTCTTGTATAAATGAAGTTTCATCTGTGACAAACACAAGCACCCGGATTTATTCTTCCGCGGAACTAGCTACAGCAGTCTAGGCGTGCCTCGTAGGTCGTATAGTAGAACCACAAAGCTTGAACTCGCTGGAACTGGTACTCCAGTAGTTATTCATTTGTTCTTGCAGACGAAAGAAACCCAGGGCGAGATCAATCTACTTGTGCTCGACACAAACGAAGTTTCGTTTTCACAAGAGGACATACATCGTACGCGAAAATTCTCATTGGCGGGCCAACGAGAATCCGCATGCATGCCTAGGTCGCTTTTCCGTGAATGTTTAAGGTGGCATGGCGAACAGCTACCTCATAGGCCCTCACAAACCCCTCGGAAAGTTCAACGGAGAAACATACCACATATTTCTGAGCAGGATTTACCATAACTGCTGGTAGACGCTCCGAAAAATACTTGCTCAAGGATGTTGTTTCAGCACCACGGAGCACCAATAAACAACGATGGTGCTCTAAGGGCTCACCTAGACGCAAACTTCAGTCGATAGATTGGCTGATGCTATATTGGTCTAAGAATAGAACCACTATTGATTAAGTTTCAAAATGATCTGTATTAAATGCGCTTTTGCCCGAATCTGTGTGTTTAGTAGCGTAATGCAAACAGCTTAGGTACTAAACCTATTCAGTACGACTATTTCCGTTTTAATTCTTCCGTACAAAAATTCGGTTTTGAATAGTTTTTCTGGAATGCATCCACCCGTCGCCATGCAACACAAGCTGATATAAGCAGTCGACCGAGACAAAAACAGAAAGTACAATGATGTCAATAATATAAAGGTGCTTGGGCACCTGTCGCTATCACTGTTTAAATTGCCAAGACCCTTCCAACAGACGGACAAAGTTATGCTCATAGTGTAAATATATATACGTACTGGGATAATTTTATTGGATCATTCCTATATCTATATATATATATATATATATATATATATATATATATATATATATAAGTAGGCGGGACGGATTGAAGAATATGGCCGTCTCTCTCTCTACACTCGGAGTCGTGGATTTAATCGCAGCATGACCTATATTCTTTTGAAGCGAGATTTCCTAAAATTTCTAGAAATAGCTAAAGTTATAAATAAAAGTATTTAAACCATATATGAGCGGAAAGTTGGCGGCCTGGCACAGAAATGAGGTTAGTAAGTATAAATAGCGACTCAAATTTCAAACGTGAATTGTTAAATGACATGTCGTAGAGTTTAGTTTCAACCACAAATATCTCTGGCGCGTACTGGTTGTGGTCAAGGGAAAAAATCGAGTGCAGCTATTTCGTACAAGATTCATAAGATTGGTATTAGAGCAGTTATCTCATATTTCGGTATCAACGGCTATGTCCCAACATATGTAAAACGCAGCTAGGAATTGATCTAAGAAGAAGTATTTTTAATTATTTTTGCCATTGCAAGAATTCAGTCTTCTACGATGACATTTTGTTCTCCACACGTACAATGCGTTGGGGGCCGATATCAGTGTTTTTGTTCGTTAACTCGTAGAAAAAAAAATTTCCTTCTAGTCAAGGCTAAAATGTTTACCCACATAATCAAATCAGCGAGTAGTCCGCCAGGAAGTAAACAAGTCTGTCGGGCGTCCAACGTGTCAAGCCCAGGGCGCTCAATAACGGCACGCTTAAATCTTCTTCTGGGCGACTGTTTATGAGTTTAGCTAGAAGGCAATTGATTATTATAGCATACAACAAAAGACTCGGGTTTTCCCTGTCAATTTCTCATCAACCCCATCAATCAAATCCTCTTTCTTATCTCGATAAACATGGGCGAGCTTGCTGAGACTCTGAAGATATACGTAGAACATACCGGAATACACAAACATTTAGCCATAAGCCAGCTGCTGCGTGATCGATGCTGCATTTATTGGTGGTTCAAGAAGAAAGTGTAATTGCACTGCGAAGGTAGTTTTCATCAGCAGGAAAAGTTGTGCGTATTGTTTTTGTGTTTATTGAGTGGTAACCATAAGTTATCTGGAATAGTTTAACCAATAATCCGTGCCATTGAACCCAGAATTGCTTCGTTTCCTATATAACTATAAGTTTCTAGGGATGGTCTACCAGACGACACCATAAGTTCTGATACATATTTATAAAAAACAAAATATGTATTTATTCATCCGAAGCGTTTTTTTCTATAGAACAACTCCCATACGCTGTACCACCTTTCTTTCCACAATTGAATTTTTTTTTAAACATGTCGTTTGGAATCGAGTTGAGTTGCTTCTGCGATGATATCTGCTCTATAGTCCCGAAACAGTAGTATTCATTACTGACCGTATAACCAGAAAAATGATTCCCTTGTAGTCGAAAAAAAGTCAAAAGAGTCTTGGCGTTGGATCTGCTCTGTTTGAATTTATTTGATCGACTCTCCCCTGGAAACACCACTCGGGGATTAAACTCAGATTTCAATTTCGTAACCGCATACCTATGACAAGTCTCTTATAATTACTTTCTGAAGCAATCCAGGGTCTTCGGCTACCGCCTGAAGGCCCAATGAAGGAAATTTCCCGATAAGCGTTCATTTGCTGGGAATTCACCATTTTGGAACGAAGCTCGCTGCCAGTCTTCTGACCCATAAAATATTGGTCAAGACTATTACAACTGACCTATTCGATATCTGCAATTCATCGGCTATCTCCACATAAAAATTTGCTGATTGTTGAGTACGATATCACGGGCCTTTTGAACGTCGTATTCTGTTATTGACGTCGACGGCCTTCCCGAATGAGAGTAATCTCCGTCATCACATCACGTACGTCGCGAAATCGACAGTACCACATATACACAGTATTTCGAGATACTGCTGAATCACTATAGGCAGTTCGTAAAATGTTTAGTATATTAGATCTTATGATATGCTTTTTAGCACAGAAGTTTATGCAAATTGGTTGCTTCTCCATCTTCTTTGTAAAAATCGTTAAACCTCGTTTTTTTACTTTTTTAACCCCAATAGCGTCAATAAACGCCGCCACCGAATGGTGTGAAATTTGGCGTAGTTGATAAGTGGCCTTTTTAAACAAAATAAATTGAAAGACCTTGGTGGTGCAGTTCAATTTTTAAATTCAAAATACTGGAACTTGTCGATCCGCCCTGTGTGCATATATATATATATATATGATCGCCGTATTTTAATATTCTGATCATAGCTTTGGCATTTACAGGCTTCATGTAGATGCCATTGTTTATACAACAAGTCGCCCTTGTTGTATGAAATCACATCGTTTTAGTGTTGCAGATGGATATCAGATGCACCATTCTACTACGATTTTTGTTCGTCTTACGCCGTAAACACGCAGGTATCCCTCACATCGCTACATATGTCTAAGCAAAAGTGTTAACCTTCAAATATCATACGTATACAGGAGTACTGCATGTCTGCAAAGAAGAGCAAGTCCGTTTTCTGCAATGGCCCTTGCAAGATCCGTTTAACCGACTTAAAAGATTAGATACATGCGCCAACGAGATTTGGTTAAGGTTGCTTTTGAGGAAAGGGGTAGCTGGCTCTTCATTTGCTCAAAACTGAAAAAAATACATGCCTCCTGAAAAGCGACTGAAAGGGAGCGGACGGTCTCACACTTATCCCCATTGATAGGGGAAAGGCGCTTGTTTGGGATGCGAGGATCTCGGACACGCTTGCCCCCTCGAACCTAGAGGCCAGTGCCTCCGCCGCTGGCTCCACGGCACGCAAGGCTGAGCGTCTAAACGTCAACGAGTTCATTTTTGTGCCGGTAGTATTTAAGACACTCGGGCGACCCGGCCCTGAGTCATGGTCGCTTCTTCAGAAAATTAGCAAACGGATCGAACTGGCGACAGAGGAAAAAGAGCTCTTGAAATTTTACTTCAGCGGATATCTCTCTCGGCGGTTCAGCGCGGCACTGCGGCAGCAATAATAGGCACAATGAGGGGCTGCCTCAAAAATAAGCTCGACTGGTAGCGCTCTTCGCAAGCCCTAGTGTATTATCTATTAAATACTTTTGCAGCATGTTCGCCTAAAATAAAGTAAGCTAGGCTTTACTTTTTGTATCGTTTTTACCGCACACATTTATTTCATTGTGAGATATTGCTGAAACAGCAACTCTTTAGTCATCAGGCATCCGCATTGGCAAAGCGCTCCACTCGGTCGTTGTCTTTAACAGCTAGATTGAATTAGCGTATCGATCTTGCAACGGTTAGCATGGCAAAACGATTGACCTTATCTATCGCATAAAGGAAAGGGCGCACGGTCCACATGCCAGTTTAAAATAGCAAACAACAAATATTATATGAGCTGCCATTGTCACTCCAAAAAGATTACAGTCGTGTTTCTTAGTGTGCCCCACTCGCCACGCAGACACCTGATTGATGAGTCCGAGCGCGCGACATACAACTTTAAAAGTAACAAGGTATTAATGCCGTGAATTGATTGTTTTTTATGTCGACAAATAAATCTAGCAGCCCTGCACGTCTTAAATGACATAATGCGCTTTTGTTACATTGCTGCAAGAGAGAGACGGCCGAGGCCAGAATGTTGTCAATACCGCCTTCAGATCATTTTCTGGGTTCTATAGGTCAAACAAAAAAAGCAGTTCGTAAATTCGGAATATATACAGACGGGTGCGCGCCTTAGGTTCCTTGACCACGAAGCCCCGGAAGATAGCGTGGACACGTTAGGTTGAGAACGTAACTAAGTCAATGTTATGATATCCAAAGTCACGGTTGGCAGTTATATAAACACAGAGAGTACCTGTAACTGTAGCAGAGGGTAGCGTAGCTCCGTCTCTCGAATGATTGATTCCTAAAGTGATTGTAATCCCGACCGAAATTTGTGTCCAACGCGCTGTACTGCACAGTTGCCTAGCAAGGAGCACACGTCTTGATGATTCGAGAATCGAAGGCGGAATGCATGCCACTAACTTAACAACTTAACACAACAGTTTCTCACAGCAAATAGAAAACGTATCGGCTATAAATATATAAATATCGACATGTAGTCCACCAGAAAAGCTATGGTTATTTGTTGTTTCTCCCTTCGGGCATAAACTTCCGTGGGGTGGCCCCAGCGGTGTCGATGTTGTATCCGACTTCGGTGCTGGATTCTCCGCTTGCCCCAGCTGCCCCGGCGGCGGTTGGGTCAGCGACGCGAACAGCTTAGACATCAACGCGTGGAGCGTCGCTGCGTCGTCTTCAGATGAGTCGTCATCTCCCGGTCGGAATTGGCCAGAGATGTTCGATATTGTAGACATCCCGATGTGTATTTCTGATCTGGCCGACGTGTCGTTTGACCAATCCCTCGGCAACGCGAACTAGTCGTATTCGAATAGCGGCCGATTCCCCCACAGTGAATTTCTCTATTTCGCTTTCTCGTTCTCTGTCCGTGTCTCCTTTTTGCCCGTAGTGGCCAGGCGACTAACAGCTCCACTGGGGTTTCGCCTGTGGTTTGAGATGCCTTATTTCGAAGACGGAGAAGAAACATGCCAAATTCATCCGGGTTCTTGCTGGGACCACCCATTTTCTGTAGTGTATTTTTAGTCGTCTGAACAGATCTCCCGACTTGTCCGTTTGTGGCTGATTGAAACGGCGCCGACCGACAATGCTTAATTCCACGCTGGGCTAGAAACGATTGAAATTTGCCACTGCACAATTTCGTATTATCATCCGAGACCAACAGACGACGAAATGTTGAAAATCTTAATTCATTTTGAGAGGGAGTTCACGACAAATAGATACCAAACTCCTCGAATTGGCCCAGCGTAGACGACACACACGGTCGGCCAAGGTTCGTCAGCTGGTTTTCACGATTGGGCTAGGGCGCGTAGTGGGTCATCCGCACAGCTCATACACGACTTGTAGCTTCTCATAGTAAATTCAATATCCTTATCGATTCCCAATTGCCAGCGAAGCTGGCACATCACTGACATTGTCTTCAGCATACCGAAATGTACTGCGTGGGAATCATTACACGGTGCCTTATGTTTCAGAACGATTTTTTTGTCGCCGCACTACCAACGCCATCAACGGTGGATTGCAGAATGGCAGATGAGTCGCAGGGGTATAGAACAGAGAAATAAAGTTTAGGGTTGTCGGCGTGTTTTAAGTATCGTACATCCTGACGACTACTTGTCCCACACATAAATAGCTTATAAGAGAGAAGATCCGAAACCACCTTCAACCTGCCCCTAATGGCAGAGAGAGTAAACTATGGGCGCTTGTATTTTAGCCTAAAAAGTACGATTTTTTGAGAGAGTCAATGGGCACAGTAGCGTTTAATGGTGGACACCCAGTCACGTTATTCTGCTAAGAAGTGGGCTATAGTCAATGCATTGAAAAGTTATTTTAAGAAAAAGCTTGAAGGTTACTTCAATTGACCTTTTTTACTCACCAGGTGTAAATATATAAATATATATATATATAGGCATGTGCCGTTTAGTCGCAGAACCCGTGGAAACGCATGATAACGAATAAAAATCCACGTAAGTGGAAAAGGGGCAGCCAGCAATGATTGCATGAATATCAGAGAGATATTCAGGTGGTTGACAACGAAAATGCTGCATCGTTATTTATAAAGGTCAATAGATACTTTAGCAGTCTAATCTTTACATGCCGTGGCGTTAAAGTTTCATAGAGCGTTTGTGTATTTCCTTTACGTTTAGCTTGAGATGCTATTTAAGTGTGCAAAGCGAATCGTTTGTTCTGTTAATAAACTCATCATATATATATATATATATATCGAAGTGTAGTCTATGATGAAGGAGGTTATGCTAAACGGGGGTTCCCGTGGGCCGTTATTTGTTAAAATAGTCGCATCTACTCTTGGTTGTTACTTATCATTCATAGTGAACACGAGCGTTGTAGCAGTTTTCAGAACACTAAAATAGCCTACTGCGTCAGTTATGACCATAAAGTGGCATTTTCATTTTTCTCACGCGGAGCCTATAAATGTCTCTAAACGCAAAAAAATAAAGCATGCATTCTTGCTGACCGTAGTGGTGATAATATATGTAGATTGACGCCTGAAATATCAGCAAGTTCTTGCATTTTGCCGCCAACTGTGTTAAGTCACAAATGACATCAACGTCAGCACTCAACTGTCTCCACCACCACCTCAGCACTTCAGAGACTTGGTATCTCAGCAGTTTGCGGTCGGCTG
This sequence comes from Dermanyssus gallinae, assembly GCA_003439945.1. Classification (NCBI taxonomy): domain Eukaryota; kingdom Metazoa; phylum Arthropoda; class Arachnida; order Mesostigmata; family Dermanyssidae; genus Dermanyssus; species Dermanyssus gallinae. Next base: position 64,444 of record QVRM01004627.1, on the reverse strand, counting down.
CGTTCTTATGATTATCGCGTGTGCCGGCTTCGATCATAAGGCATTCGCTACTCAGAGCGCGTGACAGGCCTCGCTTATGTTGCAGGCTACGATTCTCAACTGGAGAATGTAGGCTAGTGAAAGAAAATTAAAACTTACGTTCACCGGAGTGAGCTGGTATTCTATCTATTTGACATCTAAGCTGTCAACATGAATTAATCGTTTTGTTCTACAAAATACCTTAGAAGAGAAGGAAATAAGGAAGAGAGGAATAAATAGAACTCTCAGCAAGTTATTTTTTTATAGCTCTAACAACAGTTGCTTTTTAAAACATGCGGACTTGGGTGAAAAAACACGGAATACAGTTTGTCCTCACTGTAAATTTCAGATTGCGCCTCCTAGTAGTGACCAATAAATTAGACAATATGTTCTCTACTGCATGGACACGCCGCTTGCGCTATCAATGACAATACACTATATTTAAAAAGGTAATTATTTAAATACATATACATATATATACTCATAAAAGCCGTGAAATAAAAGTAACCGATACACTGTACCAGTTTCTCAAGCGACATGCAGCAATGCGACAACGCAAAGATGTCAATTACGACACTTCACAGTGTGCAGATAAAGCTCACAGGGTACCTGTTCCAAGACAAAATGTGTTTGGCAGCTTGGGCCAGCTCCTTTTTTTTCACTGATTTCGATCAAAATACCAAAAGCGATTGCTTTGCAATAGTGATGGCAAACACAAAAGATATCGCCGTCAGGAAATGATGACAGGCTATCCTGTTACATCCTGGCAGATATATCATATCCGTATAAGCCGTTCATGCAATTTTCAGTACAAGCTCGTGGCGGCGTGCATGAGGAAATATTATATTTCCTTGCTGTTTGTGAGCTAGTGAGCTCTAAGCTCGTTACTTTGTTCCCTTGCTTACTATCGCAGTTGAGGCCGCTAATTGGCCATCTGCCGCCGTTTCAAAACGTTTCGCCCATTCACCGGTGTATTGTTACTCGTCAATATCTAAAACCGGGCTGAGATTCCGGCAAGCGCCAAGGCGAAGAAGCTCCTGTCGATAATACTGGACACAAAACGTGACAGACGGTGCGTAACAAATTTGTGTGGGCGTATATGTGAGAGTGTGTGTGATATCAAATTTCGCTAATGAAAGCACAAGAGAGATCCGGTAAGGCAGCCCAAACGCCGGACGCGGCCGATAACGTAATCGAACAAAAAGCGAAGCCATGTTCTGGCCAAAGGAAACAGCTTGAAAGGGTGACATAACACCACAGCCAAACATCATGACGGAAAGGGCTCAACAACGGGTGGGCGTACGAGGCAGATCCTTGAAGTTGTTTATGGCCGTAACCCAGCAACAGCGGCAGAATCAGCATTCTGAAGTTGTTTTACTACCCGTCTCAGAAACCATATCGTCTCGTTTGATCTGAGCCGCTGCCGCCGACGTCGCAGCTGATGGCGTGCCGTAGTAATAGTTGTAATAGTGCTAGGCGTTTACCTTTTTGGCGGTGGTGACCTTTTTTGTTTTACTGTCTGTCGGTGGATCGGCCGGCCCTGTGGCGCGGATATCGGTCCCGGTGAAAGAGTTCGAAATCGACCCGGGTGGCAGCTGCTCGAATACAAGTAGTGGAACCATTAGCAGCAGCAGCAGCAACAACAATCATCCATACGAACGCCAACGAGGTGAATGCAGCAAAAATGCGCACACCACAGCTTTCAATTTTATTTATTTATATATATATATAAATATAAATAAATATATATATATATATATATATATATATATATATATATATAACGGGCGCTATATAAGTTTTTCACAAGCTTTTACCTAGGTGTTTATTTTACTTTGTTTCAGTTATTAGAGATATGTGCTCCTCTCGTGTCTGATAGGTACATATACTTGTATGGTATCATATAAGTGTTCTTTGTTCTATTGATTTTAGTAATAAAGAATTTGGGTTTACATTTGCCAGCGTCGTTGCATTTTACAGGTTAGAACTCCTGAGTTCTAGCCAGCGCATCCTCTGGTTAAGTCATCACGTTAAAAGTACGAACTCACGTCGAAAACGTAAAAAAAACTGTATATAAGCTTCATCTAACGAAAAGCCATCAAGGTTTGACCTGTCGGCAGCAGTCGACGGTTCTTAACAAAACATTGACAAAAACACAACGCCAATTTCTCGTTGTCTCACTCTCCACAGACTGCGAACGGCGAAAAACAACTGACACTACACCTCAAATGCCACAAGAAAATCGTCATGTCGCACGACATTTTCTGACATAAACAAACATGGTTACCATGTTTGAATGTCATCAAATACAGTTCCCAGGCTGGAGAGCAGTACAGCAGTCGTAAAATCGATTATACACTGCATACATAATATAATGTTACAATCAATTTATATAGGCGAATATATACATCTGTTTTTTTTTAAAATAAAACATCTAATGAAATGATAATGAGAACTATAGCGATTTGATTAATTGTGTTACATAAAGGCTTATATCGAGCTCAGCAGTCACTTGAAGACCAACGTCGCTAGTTGCAATTGATATAGGTACACCATCAATTAAATCTAGTCATAATCTAAATGTCATTTACGTCTATTTGGCTGTATAATTTGAGATATATCAAGTAGACGCAATGCATACATGCACAGTCATTTTGAAGAACCGAGGGCGCCAGAAGCAGTGGCTGAGATCAAAGTAGGCTCTCGCGCGAAAATGATTTCGTATATAACAGCGAAACCAGTTCACTGTGAAAGCATGTGTAGCAATGCTGTCAGTGTTCCTATGTAGAAAACTATGATCAACACAATCAAAAGCACTCCTCCGGTCCAAACATACGTAGTAAAACGAGGATCTTGAGTTTATGAATATAGCCCAATCCTGTGACATATTGAGCAGTTGAGTACACGTTGAAAGATGAGCTCTGAAGCCGAGTTAAGCGGAATCGAGTAGCTTGTTTTGTACAAGAAAATTCCGGATGTGCACCATAAGTACGTTTTTTTTATGATGCAATAAAGCACTGTGATACAAGTCTGTAATTTCCCACAACTGTTATTTGGTCCTTCTTGTCGGGGTTACAAAACGTTGCTTGAACATATCAGGAACATATCTATCCGTTTCGTGATGGCCGTCGGCGAGAGCGGACATCCACTTCCGACGGCGTTAGTTTACTAAGCTTTGCGGTTCTACAGTGTGCTTAGTGCTTTCTGCTGGTGCCTGCTTTGTTTGCTGTGTGATGTTGTGCCGCTCTACGCGTTCGTTCTCTCTGCCGTCCACCGTTAGAGGGACCTGCCGTGGTTCTCAGTCCGGTCCAAATGCGGTGCTGCGGGTTATCTCTTCCCTGAGTACAGGAGAGCAGTCTGCTGCATCGGCGACATGCGTCGGATGTGGCGGTGCCGCGCTTAGACGTACACACTGACGTGTGACCGATACCGATTCATCCTCTGAGAAGTTGACTTGACGGCTGATTCGTTTCGAGCGGAACAAAAAAAACGCCTCTATAAACGCGTACGAGAGGTGCGGAAGGGCTCCAGAGCTCGCTGGAGGCGATGCGGAGAGAAAGAGAAGAGATGCTAGCAAGACTACCTCCTTATATGGAGGTGGTCCACCAAGACCACCTCCTTAGCTCTCAGATCGTCTTGACAACTGCCTGCGGTGCGCCCGGGACGAAGCAGCCCGGACGTTTTCCCGCATTTTGGCAGTCTCGACCGATAAGGAATTCGTCTACTTGACGGGACAGTCCCTTTAGTAGGTAAGGTGAGGTTAGGTTCAATAAGCAGTGAGACCGTCACTGCTTATTGATTACTAAGGGGCCTTCTGATGGTTTCTAGAGCGGCGGCAAAGCCGGAAATAATGGAGAAACTGTCTATCCAATTCTCTGGCCTGCCAAAGCTACTACCTTTCTCTAGTGGTATCTGCTGGTACTCGGTGGTTAGAACCGCTACCTTTCTGGCCAAATGGCTCCAGTCGTGCCAAACGATCACGATGGCGGACAGCGCGGACCGATCCAAGCTCTACTCGGGCCTCCCAACGTCTTCTATCTGCCAGAGACTGAGCATTGCCACCTCCTGCACGCCTCAGAAAGTGATTGCCCGCATTTGTCGCCGATGCAAATTACCGGAGCAGACCCAGAGGCTCGGCGCTTGTCAACAACAGCAGTGCGCCGAGGAACGCCACAGGGGCACGCACCCGACTAACTAAAGTTATTTTTTTATGCGAACGCAGAACTCTGTACAGGTAAGATAACCAAGCGGTCACGTGAGTAGAACAAGCTGGTTTAGCGGTATCGGCTGACCGCGACGCTTTTAATAGCAGAGGCCAAACAGAAGCGTCGACGGGGTGACGACCCACCGCCCGGCACTAGTGTTGTTGCAACGTAGGTCGCTGGTTTTGGCTGGCGTCGTGGCCATCGTCTAACAGAGACGTTGTTCAGCCGCAAATGAGTAGAGGCCGTAGCTACGACGGTGAATGTCGGCCACCGAGTCAAATCAAGATACATCGGCGTGCTCGTCAAGATCCGCATTCATTCCGGCTGCAACTTTTTACCAATACAATGGTAACTGTAGTAGGTTTAAATTACTATAGACTCTTTGCAAATATTTGTAAACGTATGAAACAACATACCGCTGTAAATTTGTATATATTTAATTAAAGTCAGCGGTAATACAATTTAAAAGCAAGTTGCTCCAATTTATACAAGCAAGTCCACAACTGAAAATTTCATGATCCCCCTTCCAGAAATTATAACTTCCCTTGTCTAACGTAGAATATTTAGCTTTAAATCAAATAGAAAAGAAAAAGCATTGCGGCCAATGGGATTGGCGATCAAAAGACTCGTATGTCTTCAATGATGGATTACGTTACTGTGAGGGGTCAATAATCTGAGGTTAAAGCTAAATCAATAACAGAGCCCATATTGTCGTTACCATGGCCTAATATACCTCAAAATCTTTCATCAGAAACAATACTACGAACATCAGTATTAGTAGTCAATTGGCTAAGATCAATAAAGTGACTATTACTATTGTTATGACTAATTGCATGACTGTCGTTACTATAGCTATCACTATTACTATTGGTGTGGCTAGACAATTTATTGAAATTATTATGTATGCGAGTGCCATTACATGACTAACAGAGTGATTCTCAGTGTTACCTACAGTGACGAATAAGTGATATATCTCATCACTGGAACTGGCATACGTGGCCTCAGTTCCATGGCACTACAGTCGAGGGCGAGTAACCTCGTCTCTTTTTTTATGTAAGCTCTTGGATATGCAGGCGTCAGTTAGATTGCCGAACCGATATTTTCGGACATCATTCCACATAGTCGACCACAGTGGCAATATTTTCAGTCGAACAAGCGCTGTGTGATCTTACACGGCTTAGCCATCACGTACTAAACCTGCCTTTTAGAGCTCTTGCATGAATATTGTTCTCACAAGGCCGGTTGTATCGATCCTAAATTGCACGAAGAGCTCGTCAACGTGCCCGTACAGCGCTTATCTTTTCATGATAAACATCACAAACCTTACGCATTATCCCATCTAGGATTCGGCTTTACTCTGTTCTTCACGACAACGGATCGCAGAGGGGGGCATCTGCAAAGACTATATATATATATATATATATATATATCCCTATCCCTGCAGAGTCCCTGCAGTGCTGATTTTATTAATTTAATTTTGTTATTTAAAAAAAAGGTTGACAGTCCGCCATTATTGGATTGCTATTTGACACAACAACGCCTTCTCATCGTTAAACATTATTTCAAAAATGGTAAAAGTTTGGCTGCTACAATTAGGAAATTACGTCCAATTTCTGGTTGAAGCGCATCAACTGTAAAGAAAATAATCAAACAACTAAAGGAAAGTGGGTCGATTATTGATGTCAGCCCATGTCCGCTCGGTTCAACAAAAAACATCACGGCTGTTCACCAGAATGTGGCCGCAACTCCAAGAGCACCCATTCTTATTGTACTCAAGAGTACGCAGCGTATTCTCGTAAAATATTCGTGTGCTTTCATGCCTACGAAAATATTCGTGTGCTTTCATGCCTACTCCAGCTGACTCGATAACTCTAACCTACAAATCAAGCAGAGCAAAGACATTTCCTCAATTGTGTAATTGAACAAAAAGTGAACGGTGTTTTGTTATCTTGCTATTGACGTCGAAGGCCTTCCCAAACGGGGGTTATTTTGGCTACTCACATCACCAAACTCAAACGAACAACGCCGCAACCTATTAGCGCGGAATTGGCCTGTGTGAAGCTGATAAATGGCGCTTCTACGGAAACCGGAAAACCCTGGTTCGGTCCGATTCGCCCTCATATATATATATATATATATATATATATATATATATATATATATATATATATATATATATATGTACATATATATAAACATGTTGTCTGATATATGCAGTGTTTAAACTATAGAAGGGATTATAAAAGAGCAATGCCGTGTCCTGTAAGATATTTAAAGTAGCATAAAAAGCAAAGATTAAAAACCAAGAGTTTATGCTGTTTTAAAAATGATTTTAAGATGGATATTATGCAAAAAATGTTTTAGAAAATACAATATTAGTTATTTTGGTAACTTTTGTTTGTATTTTTACAAGCCGTATGTGCGGTACCCAATTTGTTGGTACTTTTTTGTACACAAATTAGGCTCAATTACATGAATGCACAAACATTTTTAAAAAATCAACTGGCAAACTCTAACGGCGTAAATTCGCAAGATCCTGAAAGCCAGTGTGTGTCCCCGTTACGCGAGACTGCCCGTTCGGGACACGTTTTTTTTTCTCAAAGCTCAATTATTTTGCCAGCTGTGTAGCTTGTGGCACCACCTTGTTGGAATAGCAGTTAACTCGCAGCGATTTCGTCCAAATTCAGTCAAACAATAAAGGATCAATTCCTTCCAAATTTAGTTGGACCAGAGGCCGCACCAGACTTTTATATATGACAGATGTAACGGCTCTTTGTAAATCACGTGACGGTTATAGCCTGCCCAGATGCGATCATTTCGTTTATTCACACTTCCTTGCCAAGTGAGGGTCTCGTTGAAACGATCATTTTTTTCCATCTCAAAGTACGCTAGGTTGAGGTGCAAGAAATGGCTAGTTTTGTTTGACACGTCGCCAGGCCAACGTTTTCAGACATTCCGCACGGTCGGCCACCGCGGCGATAGTTTTATCTGGCACATTACGTACTGATCCTGTTTTGTGAAAGTTTTGTACAAGTTCATGAATAGTGTTTTTATTAGGCCGGTTATATACGAGGTGTGTTCAAAAAGTATCGCGACTTTTGTGTTTTTTTCAAAAATTATTCATTTATTCATGAATATCTATTTTGTCCCCTTCAAAGTAATCCCCATGAGATATTATACACTTGTGCCAACGGTTTTTCCAATCTTCGAAGTACTTCAAAAAACCATTTTTTTTTATCTTGTTCAGCTCCTCCTTCGATGCCGTCTTTATCTCGTCAAGCGTAGCGTAACGTCGTCCTTTTATGGGCCTCTTCAGTTTAGGGAACAAGAAAAAGTCACAGGGGGCCAGATCTGGGGAATACGGTGGCTGCGGCATCATTAGTGTGTTGTTTTTGGCCAAAAACTCGCGCACAAGCAACGATGTGTGAGCAGGGGCGTTATCGTGGTGCAAAAGCCAATTTTTGTTCTTCCACAAATCCGGGCGTTTCTGGCGGATTGCTTCGCGCAAATTGCGCATAACTTGCAGGTAATATTCCTTATTGACCGTTCTACCCTGTGGCAAGAACTCATGATGCACCACGCCCCTGCAATCGAAGAAAACTGTCAGCAAAACTTTCACATTCGACCGAACTTGGCGCGCTTTTTTCGGTCTTGGTTCGTGCGGCAGCTTCCATTGAGATGACTGAGCTTTGGTTTCCACGTCATAACCATAAACCCACGATTCGTCACCAGTTATGACCCTCTGGAGCAAATTTGGGTCGTCGCGGACAGAGTCCAACATCTCATTAGCAATGTTCATGCGATGCTGTTTTTGGTCGCAATTGAGCAATTTTGGTACGAATTTCGCGGCGACCCGTCTCATGCCCAAATCATTGATAAAAATCGAATGGCACGAGCCAATCGATATGTTTAGGTCCTCAGCAACTTCTCTAACGGTGATTCGACGATTGGCCAATACCATTTTCTCCACTTCATTAATTTTTTCGTCTGTTGTTGAAGTGCTCGGGCGTCCGGCACGCTCTTCGTCGTTCACATCTTCTCGGCCTTCTGAGAACATTTTGTACCACCGATAAACGTTGCTTCGGTCCAAGGTAGCTTCTCCGTATGCCACAGTCAACATTCGGAATGCATCCGCGCACTTAATTTCGTTTTTCACACAAAATTTGATACAGGTTCTTTGATCCATTTTTTGGAATAGGTAAAAATCGAAGACGATCCAAAACACGTGCAAGCAAAGCAGCTGTCAACAATTAAGTGAACATTCAAAATGGCCGAGCTTGTCGGCATAAGTGAGAGACATGAGTACCAACATAACGCCACAAAAAATCGAAATTCGAATATACGTAACCCGCGAAAATTCAAAAGTCGCGATACTTTTTGAACACACCTCATAGACCGTAAATTGCACAAAAACTCGCCAGCATGTTCGTTTATAATGATCCTTCACAATATCTACACGTTTTTCTTTGAGTAACGCTCCACCTTGGATCTGGTAGCCCTGTTCCGTTCATGAAAGAAACAGATCGCGGAGACGGCAGACCTAAGCTCGGGAGATTTAACAGATTCCAGCTGATTATTCGGACAGTATATATATATATATATATATATAGAGAGAGAGAGAGAGAGTTGGTTGGTCAACACTTTAAGCAAAAAGGTTCCGACCGAAGACTATGGGACAGAAGATAATGGGTCCTCTAGGCGACAGCCAAAGTTTCTTCCTTTGCAAATAGATCTTTTTCGAGAATGATGCCAATAAAGACCGCTGCCACCTGAATTTTACTTGACTACGCTCCAAATATTTCGGACATTTTCCTTCGGACATCTAAAAATTCCAGTTGCTTTTTGACCAACATAACACATAACTTCGCTGTGGGGTCACGGTCACGTTCGTAAACACAGGTAGCAGTACTTTGCAATGCGCGCCAAATTTCACTTGTCTATATTTTTATCACATTTCGCGCATTCCGACTCCCTTCATACACTCGCTCAGTACGCTTAGGCACAGCTGGACCGTAGTCGTATTTAGCGTTGTGCAGCTAAGAAAGTACATGTCGTTTTCAAGTTATGCTCAACTAAGGTTACATCGGTTCTCAGTAAGTATAGCTTAAGCTTTTTACCGAGTCTGGGGGCGGACAAACAGACTTCCCGCTGTTAAACAGGGTTTTTATGTTTTCCCTATTACAACTCTTTACGGTTTGACCAGCATGTTCACGTGCATTTCATCCTGGTTCACTGAAATATATATATATATATATATATATATATATATATATATATATATATATATATATATATATATATATATATATATATATATATATATATATGTATATGTATATATATATGTATATATATATATATATATATATATATATATATATAAAATACTGGAACATAAATGTGGCAATGGAACAACAAGATAAGCGGGTTGACGCAGCAGTTTGGTTGTTTCCTTCGCCTTTTCCTCTAGGCTCTTAGGGATGCAGGCTGGATGCAGGGCGTGAGAACGTCAGTGTTTATGGCGGGCGACCGGTCGGGCCCCGATACATGAGCGACGACTGTTTGGGCATCGCTGTGTGAGCGTCGTTTTGGCGTCGTATGTGCTTTTTTTGCGCATTTTGTGCCTGCGCGTGCTTCTGTTTGTCTGCCCGCCTGCCTGCCTTTCTGCCTGTCTGTCTGTCTGTCTGTGTAAGTGTAAGTATGACATTCCACGAAAATATTCCCGTCAGGCAAGGCGAGGCGAAGAACGTTGCTCAGCGAATGCCTTTTTCGGCATTCGTCGGCGGCGGCATCGATTGTCGTCGTTGCTGCGGTCACACGATGGTCTTTGGGCGCCTCGAGTGAGTTTCTTGCTGGCACCTTCGAGCGTCGATGAGCAGCATCCTCGACTTAGCAGCGACTAAATCATCAGCCATCGCAGAGTCAGCCACCGACCACCGGGCTCTGCCACCACTGCTACTATATTGGTCGTCGTGATGGTGATGATAATTTAGGAACGTGCTGGTACGCGACTCATAGTCAATCGATCATAACCTATCGGGCGTTGAACCTCACTGAACATGTCATGCATCGTTACCTACATGTGCGTAGAAATCGTTTAGAAAACGTCAATAGTGCCGTCTTGATAACGTCAGGAACTCGCAGATCCACTGACACTCAACTGTTGGTATTAAAGCTCAATACGGTTGTCGTTTCGTTTCATTTTAGACGAATAGGAACTTTAGTCGCATACCGAGAGTTTTGCATCTACATGCTTAAGCAGCTGTCAAATGTTGCTTCTAAAGTGGATAAAATACGCACGGCAGTTATACATAGTGTTACATAGTTTTAACACAGCAAATTAACAATACATTAAACAAGATGCTATATATATATATATATATATATATATATATATATATATATATATATATATATATATATGAGCGGCGATTGAAATGAATGTGTGAATACCGCTGCATTCGCCAGACTACCTTCACGAAAACGAAGTTCAACTTTATTCGGAAATCAATCCCTTACACTTTAATTTTTTCTTGGACTCTGACAAATAAATGATCGTTGCACGTTTTTTTGTTTGTCGTTGCCCATAGTGTCAGCAGTAAATTCAATGTGAGCTTCTATAGCGGTGGTTCTACGACGCCGTAGCTAACTGTGTCAAAAACAAAATGCATATAGGTTGTAAATGCGGTGGTCCTGGATATACTGCACGAATCGCCCACACTCTTGCGGTTCTTCTCTTGTATTCTATTGAAATCCAAGTTTTGGAATATAGTATTCAAATGCAGGTTGTTGAGATGTGTTAGAATTAATGAGAAGTACTAATTGTTCCACAGGGCTCTATCTATAAAAGTGGTTTATTTCATATTAGATCTATACGTTGTCCAGTTTGGTAACGAAATGAATTCGAAATGCTGTTGAGACATTATCCTAGCGCTATCCTACTGCCGCCGATTAACGTGAGACTGAATACCTGGCGACGTCTATTGCCGGCAGCCAGTCGACCAAGTGGGGCTAGCGTGGGCCTCGCATCCGTGCGAATGAGCTCGCGCGGCACAGAGACACAATGCAGCCAGCTATCAGGTCAACGTCAGCATACCTTGCGCGCAAAAACGCACGCCTGCTGCGTGACTCGCGCTTCGTCTGGTGGTAGCAGCAGCAGCAGCAGCCTTAGTAAGAGACGTCTAACGTCCAGTCACCTTGTACCAATCTGTTGGCATAGGTGATCGCAAGGCTGAGAATGCGCCACGTTCACCAATTGCCGCATTGTTGTTGTGGTAGTTGTTGTGGTTGTTGTTGTTGTTGTGGTTGTTGTTGTGGTTGTTGTTGTTGTTGTTGTTGTTATGCTGTCGCCGTCAGCTGTTTTTGCTGCTGCTCCAGCTGTCATCGTTGCTGTTGTAAATCGGGCACTTTTGCTGTCGTTGCTAGAATTTGTGTTGTCATCTCGTCGTCGTTGTGACTTTTATTGTTTTGACTGCTACTGCGGCCACGGTGGCGCTTTAGATCGAGTCAGAGAAGCACGGTCACTCTTTACTCTCGGTTACAAATATTATTGTTTGTCTTCTTCCAAACGAGCTGTTTGACATCGGCACGAAGAAGCACCCGACCCTACACTGCGTGCTGCAGTGTGTCCCCGCTGATGATTGAGGCGAGCAGTTTCGTCCGATGAGTTCCGACAGGATGAGGCTAAATAAAGAACGATGACCGACGAGTTTGTTGAAAACCGCCAAGAATAGAAAGTCGCTCGCTGCCACTGCAGTCGGTGCCGGGCAACACTGAACGGTGTTCCTACATGAAAAAAGGAAATAAGAAAAGAGGATAAACAAAGCACAAAACATCCAGTGGAGCGAATTACGGGATAAGGACGCTTTCTCCATGGAGCGCGCCGTCGTACTTGGGCGACGTCCACAACGAATCATACCAGATCGCTGCTTCGTATTTCACGCGGCACCACTTAATGCAACCTCACGGCGAAGTAATGCTACCAGGTCACCATCATCACCATCAACATACAGAACCTTGTCTCGTTAGGCAGCCGTCTAACTGTAAACATGTACACAGTCATGTATATATATATATATAAATATATATATATATCGTACCTAAATATGCTTCTAAATCGCATTTGCATTCGCTTTGCGTTAACTTTAGTTTACAATATAGGCTACTGTTTATACTACTATCTCATCTTATCAACGGTACGGACGCGTTGGTGTGTGGAAAGTATCGCTAAATTTAGAGTTAAGTGAAGAAATCCATAGACATTCGCAAGTTTAGCAACCCTCGAGACCACAGGAGTCGACTAGCGTGTAAATCTAATGCGTACTTTGGTGCGCATTAACTATACGTGCATTATCTACTTGAACAATCATCATCACCACTTAACTTTATCATGACGGTCATATCTTGCCAGCATTCATGTCGCCATTACCACCCTCTGTTATCATCAGCATCTCACCGCTGGCATCACCATCATCTTTATCCTCATCTCCAGCTTCATCCTTACCATCCTCGAACATCGGTATCATCGTCAGTTAAATGGTTCCCACACCATCATCCTAGTTATCATCATCATCATCTTTGTGTTTTTACTTTTCCATCAGTTTCGACCTTCAGCGCCATCATCATTGGTATACCTTCTTATTCTTCATAATCATTCACCTCAGTTAATCATCACTCGCATTCGTCATCACCATCACTACTACCAGGCTTCATCACTGTTGTACAGATACATCAATCATAATTAAAGTCGCCGCTGCCTCCATCTCCTTTACGATCACTATCGTTATTATAATATCAAACGCTAAATTCAGCCAACATTTTTCAAATTTCAATTTATTTCGGGCTGACTCTCAGCCAACATTTACCGTCCACGAAATTGCTCTCGTATTGCTTTGTCATACGAATCCCATAAATAGAGATGTGCGACGGCGGGGATCGAAACCGCGCGCCTATGTGTCTCCTCCGGTCGCAAGGCGCACGCGAATGCACCACGCCACCGGCTTCGACATTCCGCCCGGCCTGCAACGCGGCAGCTGGCCATGCCCGTGCAACAAATCGGCAAGAGAAGATACCGCTCGAGCTACGTTCATCACTGCATGTAGATCGTGCAGTGGCAACGGATGAACGCATTGTTGAAACAATCAGTAATGCAGACTTGTTATCCGCTCGTAGCAAAGGTATGCGTGTATCGCAGACTGAATCTCCCCCAGCGAGTATGGAGGATGCCGGCGAAACAACCGAAGAGGCGAATAGCGTAGCGAATAATACTGTCGGTGTTTCGGCCGATATAGTACAAACATTTATTCACCTTTATAAGGCATATGTACAAAACAGTACACAATAATATATGTAAATATACGTATAAAACATGCCTGCCGGTGCAGGCGTTCTCATTTGGTCGAACATAAGATCATAATTTTAAGAGATCATCGCATGTCACTTTGGTTCAAAGATTTACACAGTTTACACAATTCGGACTAGCAGATGCGCGGCGATGCAAGTTCATTTAAAGAGCGCACATAATTACACACTGACGCGTGGTATCTTGAACACGCTTCTCCACACCTGCGGCACACACAAGTTAGGGATGGGTCGTGGAACCCCGTCTGTTGGCACAGCTCATGGTGGAAACCGTGGATGGCAAAACGGGTCACGACGTGCCTGTTACTTCGGTTTGCATCCTTCCACGCCTGGTTCATCATGGCACCTGTGGTGAAGAAGGTCGGGTCGATATCTGAGGTCTTGCTCTCCCATCGCCGTACACATTCTTCGTATGCGGCAGTCTTCTCTAGTTTGAAACGACGCTGCAGCTCTTCCATGAACAGTGGGGTATCCGCCAGCCGATACACTAGTCTGTTGCGGGCGCTTCGATGGAGACCAAGGGCACGCTTAAGGAAGGTTGCTTTGAGTCGGTTGAACGCGTCGAGGTTATCAATAGTGAGGTCTTCCCAGATCACCTCAATTCCATATGATGCCACCGGGGCGATCTTCATATCGAAAAGTCGGAGCGCCGTTTTCAGTGAGAGGAGCTGAGGTTTTTGGATAGTGGCGAGGGTTGTGAGCGCTTTCCTACATTTTTCATTGACATGAAGCGTGAAAGATCTAGCACTCGGGGTAATCCTAACACCGAGATATTGGAAATGCTCAACATAGCGTACTGGTGCGCCTGCCAGAAATAGAGTGTCTTGAGCCGCCAATCGGCCCCCTCGTCTAAACTTAATTGCCTCCGTTTTGTTCTCGTTTATCGTGAGTCCTAGCGAAGGGATCACGGAGTTCAGTCTTGCGATTGCTTGCTGGACTTGAAAGCGGCTCTCCCCAAAGATCACGAGATCGTCAGCGTAAAGGAGAACCTTCACCATCTCTCTCTCGCCTCTTATTTTAGTCGGAAGGTCTTTTAGAAGGACCGAAAACAGAAGCGGACTTAGATTGTCCCCCTGGGCCAGACCTGTTGTCTGCGCGAACGCTGGGAGTTCCGCGACCCCGTCTTCTATCGTGATTTTGTTCTCTTGCATAATGGCGGCCAGTACTCCGAGAATATTTCGTGGGACACCGAGTTCTGCCAGGAAGGTTAGGATAGTGTCACGCGGCGCAGAATCAAAAGCCGACCGGAAATCCACAAATACAGCGTACACAAATTTTCGCGGTCTGGTTGTCATCTCCTTAATGTCCCGTAGTAATTCCCTGCAGGCCGTCATGGTTGAGAGCCCCGCGCGAAATCCGTGCTGCTCTGTGGGAATGGCGCCCACGCTCTCAAGGAAGTCGCTCAGTCGTGTAGTGATGAGGGATGCTAGCAACTTGTAGCAGGCGCTTTTCTTGGCGATACCTCTCCAGGACGAAGGAAGAGATGGGTCACCCTTACCTTTTGGGATGACCAGCAGAAGCGCCTCGCGCCAATTATCTGGGATGGAGCCGGTACGAAGGCATTCGTTAAACAATGCTGTCCAAGATGGGGCCAGAATCAGTGCTTGCTTCAGGTGCTCGTTGCACACGAGGTCTGGGCCTGGGGCTTTCCTCGACTGGAGCCCTTGCAGGGCACTCAGAACCTCCCCCACGGTGAAGTCGGCGCCGAGGAGCGTACGCTCCCACGTGGTTTTCTCGTCCCAGGCTGAGGTTACCGACGGCACTTCTCGTGGGATGGTACATCGTGACGAGAACATTCGCGCGAAGTGATCTGTTAAGACCGATGGGCTAATAGAACATGAGGTTCTGCCGGTACGCGCTATCCACTTGTACGGACGTCGTTCGGCTTCCTGTATCATCAGTGCCTCCTGCTGTTCGATGTATTTCTTCCGCTCTCGCACATACGTCTTCTTTCGAATTGTTCGGAAAGCGTTGGCTAGGGGCTTAGCGACAGGGTGCAACGAGGCAAGGAATCTGATGAGGTTATGGATACCCCGAATCAGTCTACATTGCCTGTTGAACCATGGCCTACCTCTGCGGCTGCGGTTTCGGCCGATATAGCGATGTCATCAATTAATCAGGAAAGCACAATTTTGTTGGAGGGAAATCAGGTTGCGGTGCAGCGAACGTGCATTGAGGACGGGGATGATGTTGGATGAAATTAGGTGGGGACTGGGAGCAAAACCATTGTCGCACCGCGTAGTAGTCCCCAGTAGCGGCTGTGCCGATAGCCACTACTGAGGACAGAGGCTTCCATTTTTTTGAGAGAAAGGCATTTCTTGGAAATGAACTTTAACGCTGCGTGCGATGATCTTTCTTTTTTGTAGTTGTTCCGTAAGGCTAATGCTTTTATTATTACCATTAAAACCAATTTAAGAGTGGCCGGTTTGGGTCTCGAACCAGGCCTCCCGAATGCCAGGCAAAGGCTTTGCCACTAAGCCATCTTGCCGGTCACATAGAAGGCAAATAAGACGAGCCACGGCTTACCCAAAATGGCCAACTCGTTATTGTTACGGAGGACGAGGAGGACATGGCTGTCCTGCGTGGTTTGCAGCCCTTGGCCGAAGTGCTGGTCTCATCTTCAGCATGCTGAAGCCCTACACGGTACGCACCTATAATTTTATTTTAACCTTTTTGGGCTGTAACTTTCCGATGGAGGTGCGCTTCGGCCTAAAACCCCCTCCACGTCTTGTACTGCAATTCACAGCAATGGTACTAGTGGTACAGCTTCGATCACGTCACACCCCAATATTTCCGATTGTCATTTCCGCGCTGCCGTCGCTTTTGATCCACCAAGCAGATCCGAAAGAATTGCACTCCTGATTCTCGAACGACGGCGTCGGACGACAGCACCTAACAAAAGGAACCAGTGCTGAGACTTCAACCGAAGAATTCGGAAGTATCTGAGGTTCGCTGGGAATCGTCGATAGCCGCTTTGCGACAACGCCAGCAGCGGGGAAGGGGTATATATAGGGGAGCGCATGAGGGTGAGGAACAATGTTCTTCTCGAGGTGTATCGGGTCGCAGACATTGTGGCGCCACCCAAGGTCGAACCTCTGCTATCCGTGTCCCGGAAGCTCCTTGCAGACCGACAGAGCAACGACCCGGCAATGGGCAAATACATCTTTACGTTTTACTTTTCGGGAGTAATATGTGCCTGTTGTATGTGTAGTTTGTGTAATTTTGCTATGGACGCCTTTATTTTATTCTCATAAGGTGCGCTTTAAAAGAACGGGGCCGACTCACGCAAAATCTACGATACCAAAATGTCTGCAGTTTGATTACAACGACAAAACTGCACATACTTAATAGTGTATAGGGGGTATTCCCTAAAAAAGAAGTGTTTGACACTACTTTATTTAACATACCCCGCTACCTTTGTGTCCTTATGCACTCATGTCTAATAGAACAGCTGCTACAATCAATCAGCATCACATTTTCGATGCCGATTCCAGCGCGATATATAATTGGTAAAGCTTTTTTTTTATCGCATTTACTTTTGTGTAAAACGGCAATAGTTAATAATTGCACTTATGTTTGCGTTTGCTCAACGTGCTCTCAAAATGCAAAGCTATTTGCATTAAAAATTGTTTGCTCCTTTGATGATTCGTGATGTAAGACTCAAACAATCAAAAACGTTTAGCTACGTGCACTTATAATTTTTCTGCAAATTGTTTGACTTTGCAACGCAAATTAACACAAATACAGCGTTTATCCTATCAACGGTTTTGCCAACGAGATTTATCTTGGTGCTATGTGCCATGTCGAGCATATTTTACAAAATCGCTGAAATGTTTCGAGGCTAGATTGTTCTTCAAGCCTGCTTGGCCACTCATGACACCATTAACCCGTGCATCTTCATCCTCGAGCAAACGAAAGACACACACACATATATATAAAAGAGAAGCAGGCACAGCCAAATACATACGCAGGCTCATACTCACGATTATGCTGGCATTTATTATTCGCCTCTTATTCACCGACATCAAAGTCTCCCTACGTCTTCCGTAATAATCGGAGCCGCAATTAGCAAGCAAGGCGTTTCGGCGCAGGTCGACGGTGAATTATGGTACCCAAACCGACGACCGCCGAACAAAAGGGTGGTTGGATGGTTCTAGCGCCAGTAGGCGGTTCGGATATTAAGCTTCAGAGGGATCTTCGCTCAGTATTTAGCGATTAGCCGAAGGCCGGCTGCGCGGGGCTTATCGTGTCGGAGAGACGATCATGATGAAGGCAACAACGATGGCGACGACGACGACAACGAAAACAACAACAACAACAACATCAACATCAGTAACAACAACAGGACGACGACTACGGTAGAAGGCACGCGACGGACATACCGACCGATCAGAGCCGCGAGCCGCTTACCAAGCTGTCCGTTAACGGCCCCCTACCGCGCCAACGTTCGGATGAAGAGGGAATGGCGGATACACAATGTAGGTATCATCGTGGTTGTCGAGCAGATACTATGCGACATAGCCGCCACCGCCGCCGCCGCTGCTGTTACGGCGCGCTGTCGTCTCCGACTCTGCTTAGCTCTGTCGGTCTGTTCACTACCGGTTTTTCTCTACAATTTCCCCGCCATGTCGTGGTCGTATTCTTCCCTTCTTTCTTGCCACCGATACGTTCCACCTCTGTCCTCTTATCCTTGTTGTTTTCAAACTTTCCCGCGCGCTTTCTCTCTCTCTCTCTCTCCGTTAGCCTCTGACACTGGCTCATTCATGCAGTTACACAAGCTTGATTGTTAAGTGCGTCTTGGTCGGCTTTGTTGCCGTTGGCTCGGTCGAACATATATATATATATATATATATATATGCTTGTCTACTAGTTGTTCGGGTTCTTTTCCTTCCGCTTCGACGAGCAATGTGTCCTCCGTACTTTGCTGCCCGACATGACTGTAGACAGTCAGGCCGCTTTGCCGGATCAGGGGGGCCTCTGACAGTAGCCGTAGGCCGAGACGCACATTGACATCCTTCTCCTCTTTCATTTCCTCCCTTACTCCACCCGTAGCACGATCTCCGGCAGACACGCTGGCCGAAAAGTCTCCCGACCCACATAACACCCTTGTTTACGAGTGCAGACAGATAAATGGTTGTTTCTATATATATATATATATATATATATATTAATACGTTTAGTTTTTATTATAATGTTTTTATTAACAATTGATTGGTTGATACTGGGTTTCCACATTGAGTCATCGTTCGCCATAGTCAGAAGTAGTCGCACGGCTTTGCATAACATCTACACATTTGAAGCTATATATATATATATATATATATATATATACGCGTTAAATGTTATACTACGTCTAACATTACCATTTGTGCGCTCCCTCAGCGCATGCTGCGTCGAAGTCTGCGGTCGACAACATCTTCCGCCGGTGCAGTGACAATGGGATAGAGCTCTCCATTCCGAAATGTCTAACCCCAAAATATGGTTGTCGTGCAGGACTGACTTGTCATGTGTCGTAAATAATTGTCTGACTGACGACGTGGTTTATTATCGGAACTGCATCTTACAATGCTTAAGTTCTCACAAAAATATTAATGTGATATATAATAATAGAGTGATATAATGAAATGATATACTCCAACGGTCGTATGTAACATCACAAGTAACAGATTTACCACAGGGCGTGTTCCTTTAACAGACAACCACCAGTCAGCTTTAGTCAGCAGCCCCTATTTGTCATAATGCGATAAGCTGCAACCATCGTCTAAGAGACACTTTAGAGCTCGTTCTGGTGACCGGTGTGAAAAGTTTTGGTAGATATTTCGTAATGTATCAATCGCTCGTCATTTGATCACCTTTCCAGTTTGACTACGGCTACAATTTAACTCCAGGAGAACCATCACATTGCTGACTGACTGTAGACGCGTCACTTTTGTAGGTAGAGGTGTTATAACGCCCGATAACTGCAAGCTTTGGGGCTTGAGTAGAAGGCCAAAATGATGTACCCAAGTGCCTTTTTTGGTGACGAGTCTCGATAACAAAAAAGGGCAAATTTAGTCGTAAATTCGCGAGTCAGAAACGCCGGCGCCTTTTTTCGCCCTGTGATTTTTGTTTGTAGTATGTTTGTTGTGGCACCAACATGCTTTTGCTTACCGTTTTCTCATACTGTTGTCTCTAGATAGACCGACTCAATTGTGCTACCCAAACATCAACACGGATGGCGATAATCCCCAGTAAATTGGATTCCAATCCCAATGTCCAGTACGCGGAAAAATACAAACACTTTTTTAGGTCCTTACGTATTTCTATGTCAACCTCTTCCATTCTTTTGACCTGAATATCCTCTATCATTGCCCCTTTTAAAATTCTAATGAATCTGTTTCTACAAGACCCCGCTAGTGCTAAAACTCTCTTCGTAAAAAGGAATCTTGTTCTATCAGTCCGAAAATCCTCCTCTCTAAGTTTTTCCATATAATGTCTATCCTGCGATTTGCAATTGATTGATAAAACAAAGCAATTACAACTACGCGGACACATGTATAACGCTGGATTTAGAAATATATTTACTATAACATCAGGGGCATGCACGTACTCATAACGGAACGCATACAATGAGACTACGTATAATGACACAGTGATGGTTTACATCTGGTATAATCATGATAAATTTAAGCCTTTGCAATTGTACAGAGGCATTAGCGACCATATATCAATTCAACAGCTTTGAACATGATAAGCAATGTTTTTACTCGCGTTTAAATATCCTCAAGGAGGGGCAATAACTTAACCTGCTAGGCAATAACTACAGACTGCGGGCTGCATTTTAGGACCTGTAAGCTCAGTTTCTGACGAGCGCTGGACACGTCAACCATAGTGGCTCTTTGCAATGGTCTTATACTGTTTTGGAAACAAGGAATTGTGTGAAATACCTCTGAAGAAAGCCCTAACCGTTTCATGCGTCTCAACAATTTTGGGTCCGGTATAGTCCGACAGGGATGCCACGAGAGATTCTCAAACAGGATTTGATCAAATCATTTGGCCCCCTGAAAGTGGTATCCCATGCTGAAACGAATTAGACTGGCTCAACCGTCTCCTTGCCACTTGAAACAGCACGATTTTTGATTGTATTATACTAGCATTTACTACTAAACCTAAGCTATTACAGGTTGGTGTAATATTGTTAATTTGGCTAACGGTGCTATCAATGCCGCGATGAATATCAGAGAGATCAATATGGAAAAAATAGTCGTATTGTTTGCACAGGCTATTGATTTACCGAGGTTGTCTCCTATTTGTTCAGTAGTATACATTTCAGTAAGATTATAAAGATAAAAAAACCCGACCTTTGTGGAGACCCAATGTCAACCGTAGTCTACTGCAGAGTTTGGACAATAGCTAGATTAAAAAGCTGTAATCTTCCTTCTCGTGTAATAGAACGACGAAGCAACATTTTTCAACAGCCAGGAAACTGGCCTTTTTCAAATAGAGACTAAGGATCTTGTACCACACACCTTTTTATGTGATAATAAAGGTGAGTTATGTTTTTTTACATATATATCCTTAAATTATGTATTCCTTTATATTACAATCTTGTGTAAGTGAACGTGTTAATTTTCAGCCTAGAACAGCTCTTATCTGCACCGTTTGCCAAGCAATCCGAAAGTTGAGATCGCGTTGCCCCGCTGGACGTCAATGGACGGTCTATAATTATCTTTGTTCTAGTATCAGTAATGAGAAATTATTTATTTGTTTTATTAACACCCAAACTGGGTAAATGTAATGAGAAATGCACCAAGCTTTACTTATCCCGTTGGAAGTCCCAAGCTGGAATGCCCAATTAGACAGTCTTTTTCCGTTCCCCAGTTTACTGCTCTCTTTTTTTACTCGTTAGGAGATCCATTGCTCGATCTCCGTTTTCTAAACGGCCGGTTTCTCGTATCATAAAATTCAGTTCGGTTATCACTAGCGAGTGGTGATGCTTGGCCGCATGCATTGCTTGTTTCTTTTCCCTCAGGCCTTGGAGATGGGTCGGATGTATGTCGGCCCATATTCCCACATACGCAACTTAGGGGCTTCGGCCTTGCGCTTCAGGTAACGTGTCTAGCCGGGCGAGTAAACCATTTCTGAGGTCTGCTATTGAAACCACATAACTTGACGGTTTTTCTCGCCAGGAGTTTCAGCGACCCCCTGCTTTGGCAAGGTCACCGGACATTACCCCTCTTGTTGAGTCCCGGCACTTCTATGCGTATATGAGTCGATTCATGAAGATTTAGGCTCTTAGGGATCTCTGTTCCAATGGCCTCCGTGCTTATGACAGGGTTGACATGGCGTAGGAAAAACCGTCAATAGACACATATATATATATATATATATATATATATATATATATATATATATATAGACAGTGAATTGCGTTGTTGGATCCGCCAGTTTGCGTACAGGCATGCGCCATTGCTTAACTACTCCTTTGTTTTCCCTCATGTCAGAGGGAGGGAATGACGTCGTCGCCGCTACTGCTATCTTTCTTGTGATCGCAATGAGATGATGTGCTTGGGCGAAGGAGTGAGCGCAGCGGTGACTCTGCAGGGCGAGCTGCGCAAAGATGTAGACGGCCGTGTTGAGTGACAAGCAGTTCCATGTTGACGAGCTATCCATCGGGCCAATCGGTCTAAGTGACTCCATATGTTACTCCTCGGTTGTTTGTCTGTCTGTATGCCTGTCTCCTTCACCGACATAGAAGCGCGCAACTACTACTCTTACTAATTGAACTTGCTCGCGGTTTTCGACCACTAATAGTAATTAGCAACACATTTATTCTTATGGACGTTACTATTACTATTATTATTTTTATCGAATGATACCTGCGACAAAGCGTGAGAGTGGTACGGCATTACACTGAACGTCTCTTGTGTCTTGATATTAAACGCAATGAAGTAACGGTATGCCGCATAAAGTCGCGGTAAGTTGCAACCCTATGTAGCTTGCATACAGACGGCTTGTATCAGATAAAGTCCTCGGCATCCGACGACGGTCGCTATCTGAACATCCAAAAGGCTGGCAGCCCTTTAGTGACTGTGTATGAGAAAGGGAACTTGTCTCGAGATTCATATACATCGACACGCGAGCCGCGGTTACGTCCATAGGATTGAGTTTCGCAAGTCGCGTGACTTCAAAGGAGGGTTATTCTACGCGGTCTCTCTATGCTGTGTTTCCCTGCAAAATATCATCTTGGTAGATACTCGTATATATTCATAGCGATTCAATGTGTATAAAGGAGAGGCGGATAGCGTATCTTTACTCTATTAACTGTAGACTGTGGACCCAAACCGTCTCTCACACAGGGGACTGTGTCAGAAAGGAAAGGGCTTTTAGCTTTCGTTTGGTCTTTTTTATGTGGCAACGACAACGGCTGTCATCCTTAATGCCTTAACATCGCACAAAGCCGGCAACAGCACTATCGTTTGTCACACCTGCTGTAAGCGAGACCTTAATGGTGGAACCAACATGATAGCTAGTTCACGTGCGGCATCGCAACTAATGGCATGACAACAAGAAAATATATACGTATCTTTTTGTTGCCTTTATGTAATACCATACTTAGATATTTTATTTTAAAAATTCCTGATGTCTATGTGAATTTGGACAAAAGTCTTGTCTTAGCTAAATTCCTTTACTGCAGCCAGATTTTGGGCTCCATATATGGTAAAATATATAAATGCTATTGAGAGCGTGCAGGCCAAACTTATCAGACGAGCGTCAAAAGGGTTAAATATTCCCCGTGAAAGCGTATCTCTTGCGTCTTTACAAAGGTTAGATACGCGAGGTAGTCTATCGCTGTATGTAAACTTGTGCTGTCTCGGGACTGGCCAGATCGTAGTATAATGTATATAGATGTATATATAGATAATAGACCACAAAGTGAAGTAAGTGTTAGATCACTGCGCAGATTGGGTCAATCTAAGCAACATATTCTCGTGGTGTCTCAAAATGTTTATATATAGCTGCGTGCACGGGCTTTCAGCCTTACGAACTATAAGACTATAATGTTGTAATACACATAAGATTATTATTATTATTACTATATGTGTAATGACAAAATGTATATATATATATGTATACATTTTGCCATTACGGTAATAAAACACACTCACTCGAAAAAATACGTTTTTTTTATGTAGGTCATTTTTGGTCAAATCATTTGGTTATTAAATCGATAGTGGCCCAACTCATTCTCAGTCAAACTACGCGCATGGTGCATTGTGTAAAGTAACTTCCAACCAACACGTGTAAAGTAAGAACAAGAAATAAGTTCTTTAATGGAAAAGTGATTTTTAAAAGAGTTTGACAAACATAAAAATAACAACATTGACGATAGCCTCCGCAAAACCCTGTTTTCGAACACGCATACATAAACATATACACGCACAACTTTTATAGCGTTTATCGACTAAGGAGTTTCATAATTAGGTGAAATCTAATTACCGTAAAACAATAGTTTTAGACCCGTATTTGTGCGTGTTATTCGGTCGATTTTTAATCGAATATTTATCACATGATGTAATTGAAGCATTAATCAAATGACAAGCGTATGTCTCAGTAGACCCAAATGGACAGCCCGGTTCAAAGCTACGCCGAGTCACTAGGAAAACACCACCAACATCATATGTAGCCATAAGGCGCTTTCTCCAATGTTTAATTCGATACACCTGGCACAAAACAAAAATAAACTTGACGAACAGTCGCCCTTCTCTTTTCTTTCCCCAAACCGGCCCGATAATTTGATTTAAAACAGTTCATGCGAACAGTCTCTGTCTATTCTCTCCTTCCCCTCCCGACCCGTGATAATTCTAAATCATACAATGTATCTTTCTATGTCGTTTTACTTGCGAAGGTGGCTTAGTAATGGCTTAATTTTAGAGTGAACCTACGTTTTGCAAGTCTATCATAACTTCTTGTTCTTACTGTTGGTTTGCTTGATATGCTGACTTATTGCGTACTAAATTAATCATCTATATAATATTGTCGAATTTTAAATCCTCATACTAAAATAGTGTGAAGTGAAAGGACAAACTGAATACCACATGAATGATATCAAGTCGCATACATAATTATAATCCTTGCAAACTGTTTTGTAATATAAATTAATTCAATGATCAGTGCGGAAGCGGAACATGCTGGGCACGCGTCTATGTTGGCGGAAGCGAACAAGTGCAGAAAGTATGCCAGTATCACTTACCCCCACGACTTTCGTCCACTGGCATTCGAGACATTAGGGGGACCTGGCCCGAAGACGCACAAACTTATTCAACATGTCGGCAAGGCGCTCAATCGTTCGACAGGGGACCCTAGAGCTGTGTAGTACTTGCACTAGAGACTGTCGCTGGACATTCAGCGGGGTAACGCCGCCTCTGTGCGTGGAACTCTGCTAGACTGGACACGCCCGAACCTGGAGGATATGTGACGTTTCCACTTGATTTATCTGGTGTACACGTTCATAAGGATACAATTGTTGCCTCTTGCATATAAGCAAATAAAACGGTAACATAAAACATATAAATGATAATATATAAATAAACATTAGTGATAAGCAAAATTGTTCAGACCTGAAAAAAGCTGTTTTGCGCTTGCTGACGGCTAAGAGAGGGGACTTCCTGAATAGTCGTCGATATGGTACACCCGAAGGACCCAGGGAAAAGAGCGTCTGGCAAGGCAGCCTTGAGCAGCCGTCGTGGCAGCAGTATTGTTGGTCCTAACCAGCTAAACCATCAGCGCTTTTTGACGTTACTCCAAGATGTGTCGGGAGGTCATCCATTGGCTTATAGATCTCTCTACTGCATCTGGTGTGCTACGTTAGTTCACCTACAGAGACCCCGACTTACAGTGACTTCAGTCAGCTAGAAGCCCGGATGACCGTGGTCAATCCCAATATTCTCAGAAAAGGAAATATTTCACGAATAAACATAATAATGATAATAACCTTATAAACACTTATTTAATCATGTCATATGCAACTGGGACAACAGCACGGTCTAGGCTATGTTTATCTGTACTACCAGCGGATAAGAATATGAATGGTACCACGCCGATGCGTTCACAGTAGGTAACCGCTAAGCAGTCTAACTGGACAAGCACTCAACTGATGCGTTTAGTTGTCATAATGTCATATAGAACATACACCGCACATAAAGTATTATTAAATACATGCAATATTGGGTCAATGCTTAAAGTTATGTAAAATTAGGCCAATTGCTTACGTTCTGTTTCTCTATCTATCTCTACAGAATGTTCCAGAATTCGCTTAATAAACTTTGAGGTCTAGTACAACTTTTCGAAAAAATATTGTTTTCCAATGGAACGAGGGGCGGCAATGTCTTCTTTTGGAGTCAGTGCCAAATTATCAAAAATAGTTGTGCCGAGCTTTTTATCTTGATGAATCTTTACTAAATCTGCGAGAGTCCTAATCATTCTATCGGCAAGCCAATCATGCCTGCGTGTTTAGAAAAAAAGGCTTGCATTAAGTAAATTGCATCCTACATTCCCTCAAAGCAGAACAAATGTTGTATTGGAGATAATTCCCAAGAAAACAGACTCTCTGCAATTCTTATGTTTTAGCGTTCGCGCTCAAATCTAATTTTTTAAAAGACATTTCCGCCCCTCGTTCCATTGAAGCAACTTTTTCTCCGAGTTGTACTAGACCCTAAAGTTTGTTGGGTGACTTCTGGAACACCCTCTATATGGAACACCCCGCGCAGTGCATATATATAGAGATGATTTGGTAGTGTTATGGCGGGGAACTGGCGAAGTTCAACAAATGTTGAATGCATGTGGAGAAGCAGCGGATATGTTATTTAATAGAAGAGAATAGTCCAGATTTAGTATTTAATGAGGTTAGGGAGGAAAAGAAAGCTTGTATTACAGGGGAGCGAACTGGACTATCTAAGTCGGTACAAGTATCTTGAGGTGACAATGACTATAGGGGGTAATCATTTAGAGGAGGAAGATATATTACGGAGGAAAAAGGCTGTAAGGGGAAAAAATGCAGTACAGTGTACGGGCCTCTGGGAACTTAATAAACATATCATAACAAGGGAAATATGGAAGGTAACCAGAATCGACTTTTGCTGATGCCTCTCTGGTTCACTGCGCGGGGTTGGGAAAGAAGTTAGAAACAATACAAAAGGGAGTGATAAGATTTGCATTTGGTTGACGTTTTAATTGCGCCAGGGAGTTTCTTGAGGGGGAAGGGAGGATGCCAAAATGCATACAATTAAGAGCGAGAGTATCGGAAATAATGGTAAAATCAGGAAAAAGTCGCGAGTGGGCTATTGGCAGATGTCTGGGCAGTGATGTTGGATACAGGGATACAACGACCTAATTATAGGTAGGGGAAAAGAACAGAATGTCGAGCGTATGAGTTAGGAAATTAGTCAATTGAACATATTGTAAAACATGTACAGCCTTGGGGGAGCACAGAAGCTAAAAGTTCAGTATAAAAAGTGAGGGTACGTGACCTATAGACTTGCTCTAAACCTTATAAAGTAACACTTTGCTACGTCGTCTTTTTAATCCTTTATGTTGGATAAAGATTAGTCCTGGAAATGATAGAAAAGCCTAGATTTATAAAGCTATTTACATGCTTCGACAACGTTTAACTTTTGCAACTTAATCAAGCGGTGCCATTTAACATAGGCTGAATCTCAATTATCAAGATCAGATAGATGTAGACAATATTTGAACTTTAGAAGTTTACGAGGGCAGACTTGGTCTGCAAAAATAGGCGAATGCGCTTCTGTTATATATCTACTTTCTAATTGAGTTAAACTAAATTTGAGTAACGTTCGTTTTTCCTGGTGGATAGACACGTGTTCCAACAACGCCAATAAAGCGAAATCTGCTAATTTATCTACGAGAGCTTACTTAATAATTTAGCTGTCAATTCAACTATACCAATCAATATTCATGGCAACCATGGTGCATAAGCTTATCACACAAGGAGTTTAACGTGTTGGCCATTTTGAACGGAACTTGTGTGTTCAGTCCATCACGCGGAAAATTCAGTATTTATTGCCTAGGGAAATATTATAGGTGGTATGCAGTCCTTGCTGGTTACATACTATTAGCTTATGCAGAATTTCGTCACGTATTTTCTTCATTGTACGCGTTTGATACGTTGCGCGCGCTCTACCTCTATGTTGGCTAGTTTCGTGGAACCGAAAAATATTATCGTCAATATACAACCGGTACTTGTGTACGATGTTAGTGTCTCTCAGCGAGCTGTGGCAAGGGTTACTACTGCAAGTAGTCGCCTGCTACAACGGCGAGGTGAATCGCGTGAGCGTCTGATACTCATCATTGGGCTTCGTTCTAGTGGGCTGAGCGGCCACGACGGGATCACCGTATCCCCCCTTGCCGCCGCCGCCGCTCACTGAATAGAGACATCCAAATGTGTCGGCTCTGCTGCAGCAACAGCTCGGTCAGTCCACGACGAAGACTTTTCTGAGTGAGCTCGTCAGAAAAGCGTCACTGACGATCAGACAAAGTCTCCTACAACGACAGCGACAAACAGCAAAGGTTTGTTCGATCGGCTTCGGACTGATGACTCAGAGACACAGAGACAGAACGAGAGAGAGAACGAGTCCAGCCTGCCAGAAAGAAACAAGTAGTCCTTGCTTGCTCGTTACCTTCTGCGACTGGTTGTTGGTGACTGTGAGAATCGGTAGATGGACAAACAGACTGACCGCGAAACAGACAGTCAACGGCCGTTGCTTAACGAGGCAGCAGCAGCAGCAGCAACAGGGCCAACAGTTTGCCAAATACAGCGGGGCTTTTTCCGCGTTCGACCGTCGGCGACAGCCGGCATCATCCGGCTACCCGTAATCATCCCGAGAACCCTGTGATGATTCTGTTCTCGTCAGGGTATCGGGGAACGCACACGTCGTAAACAATTTATCCCGGCCATACATACATGCGGCGTACAGACGCATATAAATGTATAAATATATATATATATATATACATATATATCCATATATATATATATATATATATATATATATATATATATGTATATATACACATATATGTGTATATATATATATATATATATGTATATATCTATATATATATATATATATATATATATATATATGTGTATATATATACACTGTGGATACACTCACACAGTATGTATAAACAAAGCTAAAACTGTTAGAAAAGTCGCTGTTACTTTGTTTTGGTTGCCGGCGCTGCTGCTGCTGTTGTTGCTGCTGTTATTATTATTATGGGCAAGCGCTTTCATCGGCTACCTTTTGTTCTCCCTCAAGTCGTCTCGTAACGCCATCTCGGATCATCTCGATGTGTTGGCCGGTCGGTCGGCGGGTCAGTCACTCACTCACTCAGTCGGTCAGTCAGTGAGTATCCAGAGGGAAGACCGACCAACGACGACTGGTCGTTGGGCGCCTGCACGCCCTCAACGCACAGCCAGGCAAACAGGCAAGAACGCTGAAGACAGTAGCAGCAGCAGCGGCGGCGGTGGCAACGACGTGATGTCAGTAGCAGTGACGGTAACATCAGCAGCAGCAGCAGCAGCAGCAGCAGAAATAGGAAATCCGGGTGAGCACAATTGCCGCCGCCCCCGGTTGGACAGTCGGCCGTTTAGGTGTTCGGGCAGCCGAATGAACGGGAAGGGATGGACATATGGATGGGCGCAAGGGCGGGCGAATAGACCCCCGCCAGACAGACCTACAAGCAGAGAGAAAGAGAGGGAGAGGCAGAGAGACAACGAGCTAGCTCGGTGGCACTGTGCCAACATAACTCAAGTTGCCATCGTTGTTCGTACACGCATGGAGATTTGTTCTCGGCTATGGCTATGGCTATGGAGGCAGCGGTGGCCGCCGCCACGAAGGAACCCGGCAAGTCGTCGTAGGGGACGAAGAAGAGGAAGAGGAAGAAAAGGAAAAATAAGAAGAAAAAGAAGAGCAAGAGGAGAGCAGCGCGCTATTATTGCCAGGCCGGATACAACATAAAGGTGGCATTGGCCGGTTCTGTTTCTAGCCGTGCCGGATAGTGCCGCCGGTGGCGCTGCTCTGTGACGTCGAGATGGGAAGACGATGGCCTACCGAGAGGCAGGCAGGCAGGGAGGGAGCCTGATCGAGACGGGCCTGAGCTTTCTTTCTGTTGTCGGAGTCGGACCAAAAACTCGTCGTAGCAGCAGCAGCAGCAGTTGGGCAGTATTACAGCATCGAGCAGTTTGACTGGCTGACTCCATCGGCCAACAGACCATTCGGGCCAACAGCGAGCGAGCGAGCGACCAGGACGACGGGACGCCGGGTGTGGTGCCTCTCACTACATCTCTGTTTCGAGGTATGCGAGTTCACAGACGACGACCACCACCATGGATGGCATTGCTCTACTGGGTCTGCCTTGTCTGTGACCACATAGATGTACGAATATACACCAATATGCGTTTATATATATATATATATATATATATATATATATATATATATATATATATATATATATATATATATATATATATATATTCAGTATGTATTTCACCATAAAATTGATAGACAGTTGATTCATGTTTCACAAGGTGTCACGATGTGACATTTCGATCTCAGCTTGTCCAGACTTTTTAAATGGCTCAGGGTCAGGTATGGCGCAATTGTAGAAAGACAGTATGTTGCTACATGGGCTAAATATATATATATATATATATATATACGAGTATACATATGGTGTTCAATCGTTATCGCGACTTTTGTGTTTTTTCAAAAATTATTCATTTATTCATGAATATCTATTTTGTCCCCTTCAAAGTAATCCCCATGAGATATTATACACTTGTGCCAACGGTTTTTCCAATCTTCGAAGCACTTCAAAAAACCATTTTTTTTTATCTTGTTCAGCTCCTCCTTCGATGCCGTCTTTATCTCGTCAAGCGTAGCGTAACGTCGTCCTTTCATGGGCCTCTTCAGTTTAGGGAACAAGAAAAAGTCACAGGGGGCCAGATCTGGGGAATACGGTGGCTGCGGCATCCTTAGTGTGTTGTTTTTGGCCAAAAACTCGCGCACAAGCAACGATGTGTGAGCAGGGGCGTTATCGTGGTGCAAAAGCCAATTTTTGTTCTTCCACAAATCCGGGCGTTTCTGGCGGATTGCTTCGCGCAAATTGCGCATAACTTGCAGGTAATATTCCTTATTGACCGTTCTACCCTGTGGCAAGAACTCATGATGCACCACGCCCCTGCAATCGAAGAAAACTGTCAGCAAAACTTTCACATTCGACCGAACTTGGCGCGCTTTTTTCGGTCTTGGTTAGTGCGGCAGCTTCCATTGAGATGATTGAGCTTTGGTTTCCACGTCATAACCATAAACCCACGATTCGTCACCAGTTATGACCCTCTGGAGCAAATTTGGGTCGTCGCGGACAGAGTCCAACATCTCATTAGCAATGTTCATGCGATGCTGTTTTTGGTCGCAATTGAGCAATTTTGGTACGAATTTCGCGGCGACCCGTCTCATGCCCAAATCATTGATAAAAATCGAATGGCACGAGCCAATCGATATGTTTAGGTCCTCAGCAACTTCTCTAACGGTGATTCGACGATTGGCCAATACCATTTTCTCCACTTCATTAATTTTTTCGTCTGTTGTTGAAGTGCTCGGGCGTCCGGCACGCTCTTCGTCGTTCACATCTTCTCGGCCTTCTGAGAACATTTTGTACCACCGATAAACGTTGCTTCGGTCCAAGGTAGCTTCTCCGTATGCCACAGTCAACATTCGGAATGCATCCGCGCACTTAATTTCGTTTTTCACACAAAATTTGATACAGGTTCTTTGATCAATTTTTTTGAATAGGTAAAAATCGAAGACGATCCAAAACACGTGCAAGCAAAGCAGCTGTCAACAATTAAGTGAACATTCAAAATGGCCGAGCTTGTCGGCATAAGTGAGAGACATGAGTACCAACATAACGCCACAAAAAATCGAAATTCGAATATACGTAACCCGCGAAAATTCAAAAGTCGCGATAACGATTGAACACACCTCGTATATATGGGACCGACTGTCGTCTCATACGATAGTATGTATTCACCTAATCCAAATGAAAAACAGGTCAACCCAATCTAAATAGACGGTCTTAAAATTTAACCCACGGGTTTCCGAATGCAGGGCATTCACTTTGGCAATAAAGCACTTGGTCGGGTTAGAGTCGTGGTATTTGCATCGAGAACACTGTCGACCAGTCTTTCAAAGCGGTTCGCTGCTAGCAGACTTCTGGAGCACCTATTTGAACATGCTTGCTTGAACCTCGTAAATGGGGTCATTCATACGGGAGAGAGCGCAGAAGCGTCATTTTTTAACTCTGTGGCCTTAATTTTTTCTTTTTTACTGTGACACAGCTGTTCTGCCTTGTTTAGGCTATTTGCTTTGCAGAGTTCACTAACTTACTATCTAAAAGCGCACCTTATGGAAGTATTTTTTGTTTGGGTCATCTAAAACGTTCCGACTACCTTTTCTCTTGGAGTTTATAAATCATACTTATTTAACCCCATAAATACACCCCTAATTAACATATATCATGTCATATTATATCACAATGATTCTGCCTATGAAAAAATATAGATACATTTTATGTATTTTTCTTACTAAAGGCCCAGAATTAAATTTATAAAATCTGAAATACGTTTTAAGAGTTTTTTATTTATTTTCAAGTGCTTTGGGTTTTTGTATAGACATGACAAGCCCTCTATGCGTACGGCGCGACCAGACTATTTAAAAATTATGTCACCTAGGTACTTTTTGTAGGCACGTTTTTCTGATTTAACCTTTTTAGTTTATAGTTTTATACAAATGCCGTTCTGGAATAAGATTAAATGTCAGTTGTTATCTAAAACAAAGCGATGAGGGGTCGAAAATATTTATTGATGCTACACTGGTACATTACTGACAACCTCACGTAATAATGTGTTAAATATACAATCTGTTCTATGCATAACCTGCGAATGATATGACGGGGCTTTTGTTTTTGCGTATACATCCGGCGCGTCTAAAACTTTACACTCGGCTCGACTGTTCTGTTCTATATATATATATATATATATATATATATATCAAAGCCAATTAAATTCTACTTCTTTCACAGCGCAGAGGATTTTTTGATCTTATACTAGAGGTAAATTTAAGCCAATGTTTATACACTGCATGATCTTATGTAGACAAATGTTCGACAATACCTATTTTTGTCACGTGTCACTGTCATCTTATTGATGAGCGGCGCTGTTATTAAATAAAAACTAAATTAGAAATTGAAGCAGACATCTAACGGCATCGATGACAATGACGACTGCCACTGTATAAACTTCGATTAGCAGAAAACCGTCTCTGCGTTGGCCGCCTTTGGTCACAATGGCCGTGCATTCGGAGAGAAACTTTTCTCTTGCTCCGCGGACACGAAGTGTCAAATGAATGGACGTGTTTTATTTGCTAGTTATTCGTTAGACGCATTCGTGTTGGAGAGCGGTCGATTTCAGGGCCTCAATAGGGAGAGGCTTCGTTAAGTAACGGTGATTGCATCGTGTCTGGAAGGTGTCTCAACTACTAAAACTACAACCTTTAATGCGACGTCTAGAACATATACGTACTACGCTGTGCCAGTAGCCTGTCTATTAACAATGCCTTCTATATATATATATATATATATATATATATATATATATAATACCCAGCATCAAGGCTCTTTAAAAAAGAAAGTGGAAGAGCGGAAAGGCGAACTCGCACTCCAACGAGAGCTTAATAGACAACCTCGGATGTGCGGAAGGTGTTGCTCATGGAAGAGCAATAGCTTCTCTGCTGCCTCCTAACATTCGTCGAACGGAAATGAAATGACCCGGCAAGCGCCGCCAAAGTGTTTACACATACCGCTAGCTATCGTGTTATACGAACAAGATATACATATGTATATATCGTCTAGATAAACAATACATATATATGCACGTCTGTTTGTTTGATTGATGTCCCTGTTTCGTGCTATTCGATCGATTCCGTTCGACTCAGCCGGAATCATCATTATTGGGCGACCAGCCTTTGTGGCCTTTTTTTCCGATCATACAGCAGCGCAGGAGAAGTGGAGAGAAGCGTCCTTCTTCCAGCAGCGCGAGGAAGCCGCTCAGCGTGTCGCTGCTGAAACGCATGCATTTGCTAAGAGAGAGGTTCAGAGACGCCACTCAATTCGTCACCTAGGGTGTCACGCGTAGCTCTCGGAAGAAGCGTGTTTTTGCACATTCCTTTTTTACTTTTTAGATCATCTTGGTGTGTTTGGCATGATTAAACACGCTCGCCTGTACAAGGGTAAAGAGAGACGTGGGTGGAGAGACACGGTCGTTGGGCAGGACGTGCCGAAACTCAGCCTAGCTTTTAGTGAATGTCGTCTGCGTTGCTGCCCAAGCCGGACCCACCTCGCCAGACCGAGTGATGCATTCGTATTGCCCTTGTTTGATAGTGTCACACATAGCGCTGTTGTTTAGAGAACGTGTCGCAGTGTTTAATTGAGAACGAGTGGAAGAACTATCCTAATACACTTTGCAAGACTGCAAAGTTGCATAGTGGCCAATGAACCACATAGCGTTTTTCCCACTTAATTAATTGCAGTAATATATTTACCACGAGCAAAATGTTTATTTGAGACAATTTAAATAAAGAGCTTTCATATTTCCCATAACGTGTCCTTATCTGACCTTTTTTATTGTGAAAAGCACATATAGAGTGGTTAATGCTCATTACATTGCAAGATCAGCAGCACAGCCTGCAGGGTGATATTCGCTTATCTCGTACCGTCACAGAAAGACGGTGATATAAGACAGCATTCTGATGGTTTCGGCACTCGATTCACCGGTTCACACTCGAGGCACTCTATTTCCGGAGGTAGATGTTTAAAAAAAAATTACGCTTTAACAACCACATTTTAGACGTTCGTAATGAGCTGAGTTGCCTGTGGCACGATATTGTCTAAATGCATCTATCGTCATCGCGTTCTCGTTACTGGAATTAAGATTGAAACGCTTTATTCAAGGTAGATTTATAAATATACATTTGCATATATGCATGCATGTCGTGTGATAAATATGTAGTTATAATCTGCAAGTAGTGCAGGGTGTTGGCGGCCCCTAACACTCATGAATATGCCTAGAGATCCTCCATGGGTATAGATCGCTGATGTAGCGCTTCCGTGCGATAAACACAGGAACCATGCTGCTAGCCCGACGCGTTGTCGTTAGCCTTTCAACGAACATTTTGTTGAATAGACGCGGGTTCTGTCTCAGCTGGAGCAGCATTCTTTGATCAAGCTTCTTAATCACGTCAATTGTGTGGGGAACGTCGACATGACACCGGTCAACATGGCAGCATAATGCAACCCGTTTCGTGAATTTCCGTTCCACTCGTTCCAGGCAAACTTTGACCTTAATTAGACCCGTAAACCACGCCGGTGCTGCGTATGTCACTAGTGGCAGTACGTATGTATTATTATAGCTCAGGAGAGCGTACTGCAAATTACCGGAAGATCCAATTTGCGCGTTGAGAAGCCCTTGTGACAACATCAGTTACATGTTCGGAGTAACTTAATTTGTTGCTCGTGAGGACTCCGAGATCTTTTACAACTTAAAGTTTGCACAATTCCAGACCCCCAATCGTATAAGGGTGTCTTGCATTTCCATGTCCGAGATGCAGGACACCACATTTATGGATGAACAGGTCCAAATCAAGGGCGTCCGCCCAGCCCTTGAAAGCGTCTAACGTCGTTTGAAGACGGCATTTGTCCTCTACAGTGCGGGATCGACGGTATAGTTTCACATCATCAGCGTATACTTTAACTTCAACTCCTCTTGGAATTACATATTTAAGTGAATCGGTGTATGAAATATACATCAGTGGTCCGATGGCCACTGATCGTTTTTTCGGATTATACGAAAAAAAATCCGACGGTCCGAGAATCGTTCCTTGCGGACAGCCGGATGACACTCGACCCATCGTAGAATACTGTCCATTAACGCGCGCCCGGAAAGTTCTGTCTCGGAGAAACGCAGTGAGTGCGTTCTCCAATTCCGAAGTGGGGTAGAGTTTAAAGTAGTTTAGAGTGCGTGACTGTTTCGAACGCTGACTTGAATTCGAAATAGACAACGTCAAAGCAATTCGAGTCGTTGCACATTTTTGCCCAATCAATTTGTGTTTCCAAGAGCTGCAGCGTCGTGCTTAAACCTTTGTGAGAGGCAAACTGGGCTTCCGATATAAGACCTTGGTCGTTAGAGTTTGTATATATGGCTTTCACACATACTGAATAATCTAGTTTCTTGAACACGTCGCCGGAATTCCGTCAGGGGTCGAGCTCGTTGTGTTTGCCAGCTTCCGCAAGTGTTTCCGCAAATTTGTGGGGGAAACATCCACATCGTTGATGATGTGAGGGGACGGTGTTACCTCTGGTATATGCGGAGCCGGCTGTAGCATACGTTGCTGTAACTATTCGTCAGTCGGATAAGTGTGACAAAAGAATTCTCGTAGAATCTCTGCCTTCTCGATGTCATACGTCGCAAACGTTCCATCCTTACGTTTAATGGACGAAAGTGAGTCGTTGGTCATAATTCTCGACCTCACGAAGCTTGACACCCTCGACGGGTCATTGCTGCGAATGATTACACTTTCGCTCGTTGGCGCCGAGAAGCTCTGGCTATTTCTTTTTGAAACCAGGCTATTTTTGACGGCTCAAAAACTGCTTCGAGAGCACTGTGAAGTTTACGTATATAAACATTTATTGACCCTTTTGCAGGCTTCTTTTTGGGTATACATGACTCTATTAAAAAGTGCACATACTCAAGCCATTTAAGATACATATCATTTACTGACGTGCAGCTCTGGAAGAGGATATCCCAATTTGCTGAATCCAAGTTTAACTGCATTAGCTCGTAGTTTCCGTTTTTGTAGTCGAACCTGTGTGAGCAATGCATGTTAACCGGGCGTGAAGCCAGAATAACAAACGACACCATTTCATGATCGGATTCGACTGGGCCCGGGGATACTACAACTTGACTGACTGCATCGTCATTGCATAAAACAACGTCTAGTATAGTGCCGAGCCTCGTTGGTTTGTCAACGAACTGCCTGAAGCCTTCTGCAGCGGAGAAATCTAGCATCAGGCCCTCCATTGAGACGGTATCGTCTGTTCCGCCGGGCCTTTCGTATGTATCCCCTTTGATAGAGCGTAAGTTCATGTCCCCGCCTATTACGACAGTGCAGTCCACGTTCACTAACTTTGTCCATTTTTCGGTTAGAGTTGACATTCTTTCGACTCGAGTGGTTGATTCACCTGTTGGAGAGTTATATGCAGCATTGAGACGAATTTTAGTGTTGCACATGTGGAGATCGGCCACAACAATCTCCGATGTGTAATTGGATAGGTCCACTTCGGTACAGGGCAAACCGCGGCGAACGAGAATAAGTACACCGCCCCCTCTGGATCCTCGATCCCTTCGAAATACTTCGTACGTACCTCCTCGACTTAACTCAGCATTGTTGACGGCTGTTTCAGAAAGCCACGTCTCTGTTACCATGCAGACATCAATTTGCTTGTAAAACAGGTAATTGTGCAGTGAGTCGAGAGCATCTTCCTTTGCGAGGGATCGGGAGTTTAATAACACGTACTTAAGCTTACTGTGAGCTTGTAGTTGCTGGGGAATAGTACGATTGAAGTGTTCCACGTTCTTGATACGGTTTCTGGCGAGTCATGCGGAGGCTGGGTACGAATCCTGAACAATGTTTGGATTTGGCCTACCAATGTACTCTGTAACACGAGTTCCATCCGCCTATATCTCTCTGTCGAAGAGATTATGATAATCTATGTCGATAACTTGAACGTAGAAGGTCCGGCCCGCTCTACCATTTTTATTTTTCCGCAATTTAACGGTGAGTGGGTTGATATTGGCATTTGCCTTTAAAAAGTTAAAAACCGTTTCTGCGCCTACCGAGGGACAGAGTCCGCTGATTTGCACTGCCTTTGTGATTATTTTGGTGCTTACCGTGGGCAGGCTGGTTCTGTTCTTCCCTGGAGTAATTTCCTTTTTACCAACAAAAAGAGTGCGTGGCTTGAGTTTCTTCTTTCTATCATTGACAACTTTATCTCTGTGGGACTTACTAGTCTGTTGCCTCTTCATTCCGGGCGGACTATGTATATCGCGAGTACCCGTCTGCTGTCTCTCGTTTAGCGCAATACGCACTCTAGAGCAGCTTCGATATCGATCCCGGACCTTCTTTTCGCGGTCGCAAGATCGACCGGGACGAGAGCGTTCTCGTAGTTTCTTCTCTAGACCGTGCATCCTACTTGTCAGCTTTTTGTTTTCGGCCTCCAGTTGTTTAATGGAAATATGCACAGCCTGCAGCTCTTTTAGCATTCGATTCATCAGCGCGCCATTGGCTCCGTTTGAATTTGCCCTCTTCACACCATCAGCTGGTTCACCAGCGCTGGATTCCATTGGAGAGTCTGACTGTGACTGATTTATATAGGCTTTCTTTAGCAGAGGTATGTAGCCGCAGGGCAATGACAACCATGTCCAACAAATACAACCAGCAAACGCGGGGCTCGAACGTGCGATGTTTATTTTTTTTAATTTAACATAAATATTAATTTAACATATTTTCTGTACAAAACTTGTCTCTACGCTCGCAATAAACCTTAAGGCCTGTGGCACGGACGTCGAATGACTTGGCTTTGCTTACCATGGTTGCCATGGCAACACCCCGTTTCAAGCGGTGCGCTAGCCGCCTAAGCTATTGCCGCTACTAAATACTAGGACTACAACCCTACTGCAACGTTTGCCTAAATGCATAATTAAATTTGATATTGGCAACATCCGGTGAAGTAACTGACACACCACGAAGATTATTTCGACCCACTGGACCCAATATGGAACTAACGTTATTACTCCAGATAAGTTGTTTAAAGAGTCTTAGGCCATACGACTCGTTTGACAAATTGATCCTGCTCGCTCTGAAACAGTTTTACACCTTTTCTATAAAACGATACCTACACATGTGAGCAGTATGTCCATTTTTGATACGAGAAGCGTATTGTACATTAGCCGCTGTTAATTTTATGTACATAGCCGGGTCATATTTGATAAACGCTCTAAGAATGAGATTGCACAGGCAAGACTCAGATTTTACGGCTTCGGCGATATGAGGTGTACACTTCATTTGATAATCAAATGTAATACCTAGGTCTTTGTATGTTGATATTTCAGGTATGTTATGGTCGTTTATAACACATGCGGCTCATTTAGACGTAGATATTTCCATTATTTTCAAGTGGGCCTATAGTAGTGCCAAATCAATGGCATTCTGTAACTCGGCCTTGCTTTTGTGGTCTTGACTTCAACGTATATCGTTAAATCATCGGAATAAAGCTTATAAGTCACATTGTGTTTGCAAAGGACGAGTTTGAGTTACGCAAAAATTGCAGTTCTAGGCAGGAACCTTGCGAGACTCCAGAGGGAATTGGAGCAGCACCCTGGCATACTATAACACTTTGTACCCCGACCTTAAAGCTCTTATCAGTAATAAAGGCTTGGCACCAATTTTTAACCCTGATTCCAGCTTCATTAGTAACATTTGGTGGTCAACCCGATCAAAGCCACGCGAAAAGTTAAAGTAAACAGTGTGAAACGAAAATCTGTGATTTCGGTTCAGAGCCCAGTCATGGGAGACCTCTAATAACTGGGTTGCCGTCGATCGTCCCTTAGTGAATCCGTGTTACTGATTGACCCAAAGTTGGTTGGAGGATACGAAATTAAAGGTGAAATCAACAACAATTTTCTCCATGGTTAGGAAGGGGATAAGACACAGGTCAATAGATCGGTAATTTTCAGTAGTTGCTGTATTTGGACACTTTTGAAGTAATTCAGCAGAATTAGCATTCGTTGTTTACAATCTCACCGGTGCGGACGTGTTCGTGTGTGGCTCTTGGAAAGTATCTCTAAATTTAGAATTTAGTGTAAAAATCCATAGACATTCGCGAGCTTAGCCACCTTTGAGACCAGTAGAGTCGACTAGCGTGAAACTTTGCTGCTAATTTCGGTGCGCATTAACTATACGTGCAGTGTATACCGGAACAGCCATTGTCATCATCATCATCACCTCTCAACTTCATAATCACTTGCCAGCACTCTGTATCCATTACCACCCTTTGTTATCACCAGCACTCCACGGTCAGCTTCATCACCTTCATCGCCGTTATCGTAAGTTTCATCTCCATCTTCACCATCATCGTCAGTTTCCTCTCCACCCTCACCTTCAACATCCTAGTCATCATCATCGCTGTGTTTAGCCTTTTTCATTAGTTTCCTCATTCAGCACCATCATCATCATTGGAACAGCTTCATCATCATCATTAGAACAACTTCATCATCATCATCATCATCGAAACACCATCGGCATCATCTCCATCATCGTCATCGGAACACCGGCATCATCCTCTTCATCATTCACTTCAGTTGGCGATCACCCACAGTCACCATCACCGGCCTCCATCACTAACTTCATCATTGGCGTCGCCGCGGCCTCCAACCCCGGTACGGTAATCAATATTATATTATCGAACGCTATTTGCAGTCCGGCCTGCGTTTGCCTGTAAACAAACAATACCTTGTTTGTAAACAAGCGCAGCGCAGCAGCTGGCCATGCAGCGAACGCCGACGAAACGGCAAGAGAAGGAGCCACCTGAAGCACGCACGTCGCTGCACGTAGATCGTGCAGTGGCAGCGGATGAACGCATTGTTGAATCAATCAGTGATGCGGGCGGTGCAGCTTGTCATTCAAAAACAAGTTGTGGAAAGCGGGCCGCGTCAAGCCCGGTGGAAGATGCCCGCAGCAAAGGCATGCGTGTATCGCAAGCTGAATGCTCCCCAGCGAACACGGAGGATGCCAGCGAAACAATTGAGCAGAAATCTGATATATCCGACGAGGCGCACGTCAGCGAAGACACTGAGGGCTGGAACGTCGTTGGGGCGGGTGGAAAAGTCATTAGAAAAGACGCAACTCCAAAGGTTAAAACGAACGAGCGGCCTGAGGCGATTATTTTTGCCGCTGAGAATAATTTGCTGGAGACAAATTTTAACGCGGTTTGCGCTGATGTCGCTAGACACCTTAACGGAAAAGTTGAGGAACCTCGTTTCACACGAGCCGGTGAACTCGTTATCGTCGCAGAAGAAGCAGAAGACAGAGCGACTTTGCTAAGTCTAACCTCGGTCGGAGGTATCCCGGTTCAGTCTAGAGTGAGCGGCCAAAGATCAACAGTAAAGGGGAAAATCTGCGGTGTGCATCCGTCACTCAGCGACGCAACTATTGTTAACGCTTTGGAGTCACTAGGTGTCACTGAGGCCTTCCGAGTCAGAGCTAAGAACGTCCGAACCGGTATAGTTACGGCCACTGACCAAGTAATTCTAACCTTCTCTGGAATTGATTTCCCGACGGAAGTTCGCCTGGGCCTAAAAACACACGGGGTAATGCTCTATAGGGAGCCGCACCAATGTTACCGGTGCTACAGCTTAGACCACATCAAGCCGGACTGCCCCTGGACGGCTCCTCGTTGCCGCCGCTGTGGTTCCACGAACCATATTCGGAAAGATTGCAACCAAGCGGCAAAATGCTGCTTGTGTAAAGCAAACCATGAAGCCACTTACGGCAGTTGCCCGCACCGGCTTCGCCGTATGGAGCAGCTGAAAAGGTCAGCAATACGAGTCATACAGAAAAAACCCGATGCCGTACCAGTTAAGATCTGCGCACCTGTTGCCGATATTCAACCATCATCGTCATTTTCGAAACGGTCTTTCTCGGCTGTGGTCCAGAACGGGGTAAAGGTACCTGCGGCGCCTCCCAAGGCCCAGCCCGCTGCTTCTACGGTGATCAAAGAGCAAAAACAGATTACCAATGACGTACTTCAAACTAACAGCATCGAAAAGGTGGTGCATTGTGTCACGGAGAAGATACTACCAATTATAATCGATGCCATAGTTGCGCAAATCGGAATGGCAATTCAAAAAGCTTTTTCGAATGCTCTTCCTGGCTTGTCCGTTCAAGCGGCGCCGTCTATAATCCCTGGCGGCGCCCCTGACATGGCTTCGGACGGTTTTCGCGGACAGCTAGAACTGGCTCTCCGCACAGCGCTCAATTCGAGTATAGCGGAGCTACCTCATCTGGCAGCTCCACAACACACGACTCCTATTGTGACGCCGTCAATGCAGGCATTGTCACCGGTGACGAGCACTGGCGGAGGAGCAGCTAGTGTCAATACGGGGTCCTCTACTCGCGATCCCAATGACGAATAGACAACAGGACATTCGTCAGTGGGCGACGCCGATGACGCAGAACAACACCACGGCGCCATCTACCTCGGCGTCGACAGTACGATCTCCAGCGCCGATCTCACCATCAACTGCCCTCACTCGCACTGTTCAACGACTGTCCGCTGTCCGTCAAAACCTTAAGATGCTCTCGATAGTTCCGCGTGGTGTCAGGCCCACAGTCGCAGCCGAACTGACCAACACGATCAAGTCGATTTGCACAACAAATGACTTGTATTCGTGGTCCCGTCTGGCTCACTTCGCAACAACTGTTCTCACTATACCTCGGCAAAAATTAAAAGGAAGCTCATTGTGTTCACTTGTTCGGGACAACCTCAGTCGATTTAGGAGCCGTTCCCCCCTTGATGCCACCATCATTGCCAACAAGTGCGCGGCGCCGAAGACTAGCAGAAACGATAATAGGCAAAGAGCACGGGAGGTACAGGCAAAACTGGCTCAGGGGGATGTTTCTGCAGCAGCACGCATTCTTATCTCAACGGATTTAATGGCTTCACAAGACTCCAACACGCATCGCACACTTAGCGAAAAACATCCGGATATGCCAGAAACATCGGCTTTTCCGCCACCGCCCAGAGACGTTCCAGCAGCCGACCAAATCAACATCACCCCCCTTGAAGTCAGAGCAGCAATCCAGAGTTTCCCAAACAGCTCAAGCGGAGGCCCTGACGGCCTCAAGCCTAGACACCTTAAAGACCTCATTGGAAAAGGCGCTCAGATCTGCCCTCTCCTCCTTGCTCTGACGGATTTCTGCAACCTTGTCGTGAATGGCCGCCTACCAGGGTTCGCACTTAGTAATTTCTATGGAGCCAACCTTATAGCCTTAAAAAAGAAGGACGGTGGTCTCCGCCCAATAGCAGTCGGAAATACCCTGCGGCGGCTGGCGGGTAAAGTGCTAATCCGCAAATTCATGGCGCAGATTGTCGACAAAATTGCTCCCGTGCAACTGGGTTGTGGAGTTAAAGGAGGTTGCGAGGCTGCGGTCCACGCTGCAAGAGCCTTTTTAAATATCAACTCGGAATCAAATAAGGTTTTGATAAAACTTGATTTTAAAAATGCCTTTAATTCCCTCAGAAGAGATGCGATTCTCGACACTGTCAGATCTGACTTTCCAGCAATTTATCCCGCGGTCTATCAGATGTACAGAAGTCCATCCAATCTCTTTTGGGGGAAAGAGATAATACTATCCAAATGTGGGGTGCAGCAAGGAGACCCTTGTGGCCCGGCTCTCTTCTGCCTGACAATTTGCCAACTGCTTTCCGCTCTAGAGTCGGAATTTAAGCCATGGTTCTTAGACGATGGAACGATTGGCGGTACTCTTGATTCCGCGCTTAGTGATGTGAAAAAGGTAATCGATTTTGGTGTCACCTCTGGACTGCAACTTAACGCGTCAAAGTGTGAGCTGCTCATTTTATCATCCGACAACGCTTTTCGTGACGAGTGCTTGCGCCGGGCGCAGAACCTGCTTCCTGACATCAAGCTATGCACCGATGAAGACATCGAGCTTCTTGGAGCTCCCCTCACAATGGCCTCAGCAAAACTCGCCCTGAACAGGAAGTGCGAGCTTATGGATCTCTGGTGTTCTAGGTTAAAATCCCTGGATGCGCATCCAGCACTATACTTAATGCGAACTAGTCTTTCGACACCAAGACTTATTTATATTCTCCGTTGCACGGACGCGTCTGCCCAGAGAGGCATTTTAGAACAATTTGACGAGAAGTTACGACAATGCGTGAAACAGGTGTTAAATTTGAATTTGGATGGAGTAAGTTGGGACCAGGCCTCCCTTCCTACCTCAGCCGGAGGTCTGGGAATCCGTCGTGCAACGGATTTAGCCCAAACCGCATTCTTGGGCTCAATCACTACGTTGCACGAGCTGATTGTATCTATATCTCCTCCGAACGCCAAGCCATTCCTAGAACGGCTTA
Organism: Dermanyssus gallinae; assembly: GCA_003439945.1. NCBI lineage: Eukaryota > Metazoa > Arthropoda > Arachnida > Mesostigmata > Dermanyssidae > Dermanyssus > Dermanyssus gallinae. The sequence continues at coordinate 20,528 of QVRM01004627.1, read as the reverse complement.
TGGAGTCCAAAAAGGAGGAATTCGCCGCCCGCCACCGCGTGGTGCTTGATGACGCACGTCAGTCTACCTTGGACGCCTTCGTAGTCGAAGCCATTAAAAAGAAAATCCTGGACAACACTGTCGATACACTTGGCAAAGCACGCCTTCTAGCAGCCTTCAATGAATCAAGCGCCAAATGGCTACAAGCCATTCCCTCGCCGCAGCTGGGGACGATGCTGGACAATACAACACTCCGCATCGTTTCTGGCCTGCGGCTAGGGGTGGCCGTTTGCGCGCCTCATGCTTGCTCCCTTTGCGACACACCGGTGTCGCCGAGGGGAGAGCATGGCCTCAGCTGTTCTAGAAGCTGCGGAAGACATTCGCGCCACGCCGCTCTTAACGAAGTTATTTCAAAGGCGCTGCAGTCCGCTAACGTGCCCTGCAGAAAAGAGCCAGTCGGACTGGCAACGGACTCAGCCCTACGGCCAGACGGGATGACCCTGGTTCCCTGGTCCTCCGGAAAGGCCCTTGTGTGGGACGCAACCGTGTGGGACACACTGGCGCCATCTTACAGGGATCGAGCCTCAAGATCAGCAGGCGCTGTTGCCAATTTAGCGGAGCAGCGAAAAAGTTTGAAGTATCGCGAGTTGGAGGCAACCTTTATAGTACAGCCAGTTGCGATAGAAACAATGGGGGTCATGGGCGAATCTACAGTACGTTTCCTGAGAGAAATTGGGAAAAGAGCGGCAAGTGAGAAAGATGAAAAAAGGGCGGGGGAATTTCTGCTGCAGAGAATATCCATTGAAGTGCAACGTGGAAATGCGGCCGCGGTGTTAGGCTCGCTGCCCTCAGGCAGTGGTTTACTGGGGTTGACCTAATTTTGTAATACAAGTGTACTGCGTATAATACAAATAAATAAAATATATTCAGCAGAACCTCAGCCTTGTGTTCATCTTCGACCGCGGTTCCTTTTTCATGTTTAAGCGGCGCTACCCCGGACTGTGGTTTAAGGCGTCGGCCTGCATATCGAAGGAAATTCCTTGCATTGCGGATATCCTGATTAGTTTCTTCCCAGCGCCGACAACGCAATGCTGTACGTGCCAAGTTACGCGAGAGGCGTGTATGGCTTCGAGAGGAGGGTACACTATATATATATATATATATATATATATATATATGCATATATATATATACGGGGTCATTCATACTGTTGTGCACGCATTTCGAGGTTTGATAGAACTCGGCAAGAAAATAAGTTTTCCCTATGGAGGGAAGACGTGGAAACGTCTTGTTTAGGAGAGAGAGTCAAGTTTATAAAAGTAGTTTTTCTGCTTTTTTTTCCTACATAGTTGTGCGAAATCTCTGTTTGCGGGAGAACCAGTCAACGCATGAAGGAGCCGATTACACCGGCGTGTTCGGAGGAAAATTCTGCACAACGGAAGACACTTAACTAGCTTGCGTAGCGAAAAGCTAATACCCAGATTAAGGATAGTCATGAAAAGTCGATATTTTACGTTAACGCCTTTTCATGAAAAATCGTAAAATTTTTCCATTGCGACCAAAAATGTACGTCCGAAAGATCACTCTCACGCAATAGCAAATTTAATGCCCATAATTTTCGTACCAAGGTGATGGTGCTGCGTTACGTAGTTGTTAAGTCACTAAGCTTTTTCGACAGTCATAGTTGTTATGTTTTACGTGCAAGTTTTCACGTTCAGAACCGTAAAAATTTACCAAGACGTTTCCGCCCCCTCCTTCCACTAGGAAAATTTATTCTCTTGTTGAGTTCTATCAAACTTCAAAATATGTACCTAACTTTCTCATACGCCCTATGAAAATATGCATGCCTTTGCTTTCGATATGGCTATCGAAAAAGCTTAGTGACTTGACAACTAAGTAGCGCAGCACCATCACCTTGATACGAAAATGATGGGCATTAAATTTGCTATTGCGTGAGAGTGGTCTTTCGGACGTACATTTTTGGCCGCAATGGAAAAATTTTACGATTTTTCATGAAAAGGCGTTAACGTAAAATATCGACTTTTCATGACTTTCCTTAATCTGGGTATTAGCTTTTTGCTACGCAAGCTAGTGAAGTATCTTCATTTCCTCCGAACACGCCGGTGTAATCGGTTCCTTCATGCGTTGACTGGTTCTCCCGCAAACAGAGATTTCGCACAACTATGTAGGAAAAACAAGGCAGAAAAACTACTTTTATAAACTTCACTCCCTCTCCTAAACAAGACGTTTCCACGTCTTCCCTCCATAGGAAAAACTTATTTTCTTGCCGAGTTCTATCAAACCTCGAAATGCGTGCACAACAATATGAATGACCCTGTATATATATAGAGTATATACTTCTACAAGGTTGGATATGATATTTAGGAAAAATAAATTTGCTTCTTCTACTTATTGACTAAAAAGAAGCAATCTTCTACTCATTGACACTGCGCAAAAACGAGACGCTTGTTGGTGGCAACCAAGGTTGCAGCCATCGCATTATAGTCAGCTTTAATGAAGTTTAAAGATGGATCGTGTATCTTTGCGGACTGTTTGAGGGAGACCACCATGCAGGCTACAAGTAGTCCTGCAGCCCTTGCAAGTAACTCTCTGAAAATTCACTCGGTGTTAAGCCATCAACAACAGCAGCCACCACAGGCTGGGTCACAGGCAGACTCATCGCATCCTGAAGACATTAGCGTAGTCGATGATTCTAATAATGCTGCTAGAATGTGGACAACTGTCGCGAGGATGGTAATAACTTTGATAAAATCGTGATTATTTGTGCAGACTCCAACCTTCGCAATATGTCGCAGTACATTGAGGATATGGTAGATGCAAGCGGGCAAATTCTTGTACTTAGCGTGGGCAGACTTTCTGCTAATGATTTCAGCAATTGAACAAGTTCAGGAGTTGCTGTCGACAGCCAGGGATGCAAATATCCAGGTTATCCTTTCGTCGACTTATCCATCGGCTAAGCCTGCGTAGGCGTAGTCGATGTTTTCCAGTATAAAGGCAGTCACGACGCTGCCACTGCGTTTACTAACTTCACGGAGCATTGTCGTTCGGAAAGTATCGATCTCACCGTGTGCTCAATACCACAAATCTACGATGAAAAGAAGTCCAGGTATTATATTCCTACTTTGTCGCCCTGTGTAACTGGGCACTTCAGTCTACCGTCTAAAAAGGAAATAAACAAATTTTCACGAACATTAAGCCTATGCACTTCGGTAATGACGGTACTCATTTTAACAAACTAGGGCACATTAATGAGTGTGGTTTCCTGGGAAAGAGACTAAAATCACTGCAAGACAATGTCATCTCTCAGATTCCAGCACGCAGCGTAGGTTCTTCGAAACTGAGAGAAGTCCGTTTTAACTCAAGCTCTCGTCCACCTCACGTCCACCTCCTGTCGGGCTTTCCAGGCCCCCAGCAAACTAGCGAAGCTGCAGAGAGGGAAAACTACACTGAACGTCGTCAGGACCGACACCAATGGAGTCAGAATAACAAACAGCGTACAAACCTCAACGTGCTATACCGAGCACAATTCTGCAACAAATGTCCTCCACTGTGGATACTGCCAAGTTACGAAAGGCAACAGAGCAACAGAGTACCACCAACACCAGGTGTAAGAAACAATTTAAGATTAGTCGGTGGTGATCAGTCTAGTTTAAAATGTTTTTTTCTTAATGCCACCTCGTTAGCCACTTCAGGTGCTATGAATGCCCTTACGAATGATTGCTTAATAAACAACTTCCATGTAATTTTTAATTAAGAGACGTGGCTTACTAGCGCAATTAGTTATAGAGAGGTTTCACTTAGTGACCAATACTTGGTTATCGGTGCATTGAATGGACCGAGGATCAAGAGGTGGGTGTGATCAAGAGGCTGTGTTTTTAACGCTCAAAGCATTAAACTGTCGCCGAGTTGAGAAACTCGCAAGCTCGGAAATCTTAGCGGTAGACTGGCAATATGATCACATTATCTTTCGAATTATATGCTGTTATGTCACTAATGCGGACTCCGGCGTCCAAAGAAACGCCCGTATTGAAAGAATAATAGAAGTTCTAGAATTCTGTATTGATGTCGATTATTCTGCTTGTGTAGTTGGCGATTTTAACATTACTGATACTGGCTGGCGTCATTAATGGTTTAGATCCATTTCTTATGCAACCCACACTTTCTTATCGAGGTATTTACAGCCCAACAAAATGATAATACCAATTCCAATATGACGAGTCTTCGAAACCACGTTCGACGGTTAGAGGAGCTTATGATTGAGGATACGACTAAAAGCATCGTAGTGAAGCTCAAGAAGGGTTTGATAAGATTGAGAATAGCACACGTCCACCGAAACAACAGAGGGAACTGAAGATGTACTCTTTGCTTTCTGTAGAGAAGTTTAGGCCCTCTGTGGCCCAGTCTATTCGAGATTGATTGTAGTCACCGGTCAAAAGTCACCGGCCATCTAAACTACGTCATCCAAAGCGTCACATAATGTGGGCATTTGCTGCGTTACTCGATAGAACAACCGGCGGAGAAAAATAGGCCCATATTACCCGATGGCATTGATGGGATCTGCGTAGCATCGACGGATAACCTCAGCACAAGTATCGCAGCACTCCAGCTCAGAGTTGCAGAGGGTGCATACTTCGCCTCCACGGCGCTTCGTACGATCCTTACGAAGTACGGAGTAACGGCTCCCCAGTGACAGCTCTGCCGATTATATATTTTTTGCTGACACCCAAGTTTCAGATATGCATATAATGTCCGAAGAGTGCAGAACGCAGTACTGGAGAAGCGAATGACAGGCAAACTGTTTTGTTGTACGAGCAGCGTTAAATAAGGTGCCAAAAAGTGTATGTCCAGTTTTGCTAGCAGTAGGTAACTCAAGTATATCGTACGCTTAAATGGACACAACACACAGTTATAAGGCAGATCAAATTTTGCTGGCCTTACAAAAGTAGCGCAGTTTCTAATTGACCTGGCGAGGTCTTGGGCAGAGATCGTATACACCGAAGCGTCGAGTCGTACACTCGAGATCCGGATTCAACACTCAGCGACTAATGGATCACAAGTATACGGTCAAATATCGCGCTGAAAGTGGTCTACGATGGTTGGTTGCCTTTATACTTATAGTGTAGGCCGATCACAAAACATATATAAATATATTTTGTGTATTTTATAAATTGTTATATTCTAGGCAAATCAAAGAGTTTGTAGCATATAATACAAGCAATAGACGGACAAAAACCACGTATTTGTTCGTTACACCACCTTTTATTGTTCAGTACATGCCTCCTGAAGCCTAACACATCTAGTCCAACGATCATTAACAGCCTTAATACCAGAGCAAAACATATCTGAATAATTAGACCCAACATACTTATCTTCGGCGCATATGACATCTTGGTTGGTTTAATATATTTTTCTGGAGAGATACTTTTTGATGTTTTCAAACAGATAGTAGAAGTATATATATATATATATATATATATATATATATATATATATATATATATATATATATATATATATATATATATATTATGTATATATATATATATATATATATATACAAACTGCAATTACAATACAATCACTGCAATACCCTTATTTAGCGATAATATGTATTAGAATGTAACCGTTATATATATATATATATATATATATATATATGTGTGTAGTAAGTCTTCTACCCCAAAAAAGTTTTTCAGTGGCCTTCCGCTAGGAGTTTGGTTGCGTATGGCGCATATATTCATTGACCAATAAGGGCAGGCACTTTTCGGATGTTCGGTGTGGTGCAGCCTGTTAACGTGGCGGCACCACTAGTTGCACTTGTACTACTTGCAGCGACGGCAGCAGAAGCAACGATGATGACGACGATGGTCATGACGAAGATCGACACAATAAACGCAGTGACGCAAATCTAATTACGAGCGAGACTAATCGAGCTGGCGCTAAGAGCGCTTCTCGGTGGTGACCTGCCGTTAGCAGCGCGTCGACACCAAAAAAAGCCCTTTTGTCGACCCATACGTCCATCGGCTGGCAACGCGGCCGCGGCTCATCTCGGCCAGTAGTGGTGAATAGTGCTAGTGCTTTGGCACTGTCGGACCAACCGAACCAAAGACAGGAAGGAGCACGAAGAATCACAACAGTACCAACAACCCACGCGTATTGCCAACTGGACGACCCGCAAGCGCGCTTGATCGCTCCTACAAGCACACTCGCACGCGTACACGCAACACCTTGTAACCATTTTGTAATAGTGGCCTAGTATGAAAAGCAGACGCGCTATATATATATATATATATATATATATATATATATATATATATATATATGTGTGTGTGTAAATATATATATGTGTGTGTGTTGAGGAACAGCTGTCCATCATAAATTGGCCGTCCGAAGCATTGCCTCATTCGGATTACGTACATAAATTATGGCTTGATAGATATGGAAGGCGGGGAGGGGGAGCACAGAAACAGCTAAGAAGACGAAGGGACACAATGATGCCTGTCGTGTTTTTGGGAAAAGAAACACTAGAAAGAACACAAGAAACATTGGCTATTGTAAGGTGCGTTATATGCGTTCATGCAGAACGCGTACACTCGTGGGATGAAAAGAGGGAAAAAGAGGAGCAGGAAAAAAAGTAGCAAGAAGGAGAATATGCGTATACTGGCGGTGACCGGCTAAAACGTCCAAGCTGACGTCTACTCTGTAACAAAACGTAGGACTGCATACCAACTAACGGCAGTAGATCATTCGTCATTTGATGACGGCTAACGACGAGCTGATTCCTGTGATCCACGTCTTAAATTGGTCACCACCATACCTGTACACCTTCAACTTGATGCGTACGATGCACCGTACGACGAAACGCAGCTCAAGTTCAATTGCTGCTGTTGCGGCGCGGCGTGCTGATGGGGAGGCGTTGAAAGGATGACCCAACACCTTCTGCTCAATTTTAATCACGTTTATGGGGTCGCGCGTTGTCGTGGTGAAGGATGACCCCTTTCCCTTGTTTATAAGTTGTGGTCGCCTTCATGTCAATGTTTTTTGAACTCGTTGGCAGCAGATATCCGTCTCGTTCGTTTGTTTTCTTCTCATAAGTTCAAAGTAACCGAGCAAGATGGCTTAGTGGCAAAGCCTTTACCTTGCATTCGGGAGGACTGGGTTCGAGACCCAGACCGGCCACTCTTAAATTTGTTTGCATGGTTTCCAATTTAGACAAGGTGAATGCCGGAGTGGATTGAAAATTAGCCATGACATGAAAAACGCCTTACGGGAATTCTTTTAAAAAAAAGTGAACGGTACCTCTAATACCCCACCAACAATACAATATCACGAGTGGACGTTTCCCTTAGGCTGACTCTGGGAACTAACTGCCTGCGCCCTTGGGCCGGAATCTTTGCCTACATATATTCTCGTAGAAGACCTACTTTTAATCGCAGACTACCAACCGATCAAAGAGCGAAGCTTGACTGTGATGATTGGAGGGAGAAATGTAGACGCGCATGCACTTCAATTTGTTGGCAATACAAAAAAGCTTAGAAATTATTCCAAGTTTTTGCGGCTTGACAAAGGTGTTTTGGCGGACTTCTTCCGCGAGTTGTGGAGTTCTACGGTGGAGGCGTTTCAACAAGCTACATTAGCGTTGATTTTTTTTAGAAATGCGCGTGGTTTACGCGTGCTCAAAAAATCTTACCTATACACCCAGAACTTAGTTACATAGTATATGCTTCTAAGTGTAACCCGCTATCGTCACAACCCCGCTTCGGTAGCTTGGGGTGGCAAGTCTAATGATAACGATATGTTTAATCTTCAATCCAATTCCAAGCGCTTTGTTAGCAAATCAAATGTCGACCGTGGCGTACAACTATCCCGAAAAAAAATATTTACAATATTTGTTGTTGTAACACATGTCGTACAAATCGAAAACCCCTTTATAAGATTAATATTCATAATATCAAAGGACAAATTTTCCTCTCCTAATGCAGGAATGTGCCTAACGGGGCGGCTATCATTCTGCCTATGAATATGTTGGCTATATATATAAATATATATATCAAATAATCTTATTGTCATTTAGGTGTGGTCTATTAGCCTTAGCTTGCTACGCATAGGTGTCTTGCCACCAAATTCCAAAGCAACTAGTCAACGTCTACGTCGTTGATCGGAAAATAGCAGGGTGACTGCTGCTTTGGCGTAATATCTACCTAATCAATGAATAACCTTCACTAACACGCTTGCCTCAGTCGCTTTGGCCAATCATGAAAGAATCTCTGCTGTGCCTATAATTTACCGCCGGCGTTTTTGGAGTTAGTATCACTTTGTCCGTATCAAGTATAATGCAATCGTGAAGCACATTCTTACCATTGTGGAACACGACTTTACATGAGTACATTGATCTATCAATGTATTACCATGGTGATGAATCTGCTTACTGATTCTTGAGATACAAACGTTGTTAGATGGGAAACATAGTTGCTCAGAGCCAGACAGTAGTCATAGTGAACAGGAGTTTGGCCCGAATTTTGCCTTCTACTGCATCAGCGAAGTATGCGACCCCTTAAGACAAAACAAATATTAGGTCGTAGCATACTTGAAACACAACACAGTGCATTAGTCAGTATACTGTAGAAGCGACATAGCTAACTTACGTTCAAGAACTAAAAACAACTTCCTCAAAAATGTTTTTAATTCTAGCAAATTTACGTCACGCTGAAAAGCTATCTATCTCGTTTGCTGCGTACTGTAGATGGTGATGGCTTATTACATTACTTCTGCAATAAGCGCCCGCTATTTACGTTTATGTCTGCACAACAATAGCGTTCAGTTTTCGGAGTACAATGCTTTTCCAGGTGGGTGGGTGTATATAAGGTGGATCAAAAAGTTGTTCGCATCGCCTGCCTATAGTCTAAAAACAACTCATGCCGACTACAACGCCGAAGTAAGACGTTCTTCGGAAGTATCATGCGGATTTGTTTTGAACTGCGCAGGGCGCGCGGCTGTAACATGTCAGATCCTCCACTGACAATGAAGCAGAACGAGCATCGTACTGCAATTAAATATTAATTACAAGGCTTAACTGCAACGAAAATAAAGCCAATTTAAAGGCAGCCTAAGCAACTAATGCATTGACCTACGGTATAATCACCAAATAGATAGTTTCATTTAAAAAATGTAGTACAGGCGTCAAGGATGCACTACGTCCTGGACGGCCAAACACAGCTTTGGAGAAAAAAAACTGTGCTAGAAGTCTACAAACTCCTGATAACTGACTGCCAATTGACTGTGCAAAAGAGTTTTAGAGAAAGGCGTTTGTTGTGGTGCAGTACATCAAATTTTGCATCAACATTTATGTGTGAAGAAGTTTAAGCAAAGTGGCTACCACAGGAGCTGACAATTAAGCAAAAACTGATGCGCGTGTGTATTTCGGAAAGCAATTTGGAACTTTGGAGACAAATTTCAAAGTATTTTTTAGGACGATTCGTAAGCGTCGACCAAAAGTCAATCCACTACTTCATTACAAAACGAGAAGATGCCACCAGGGAGTAGACAGCACAAATGGCCTCTCGACCGGGTGCTGGTACGCAAAACGTATCATATTAATTCATTAAATTTCTGCACGTATTACATTAATTGACTAAATTTCTGCATAATTGGGCAATACTATGCAATACTCCTGGACCAGCTGAAGGAGCGCATCATAGCACTACGGGCCGCGATGCAGAAGATATATATATATATATTTCTATAATATATATATATATATATATATATATATATAACAAAAATGTTGTGATATGCGCTATGGACGAGTATTTTTTTGTCTAAATGTTCTAAATATTTTGCTCGTGATTGAAAAGCTAATGACCCAGAACGCAATCTTGTATGTACCGCTCCTTCGCCCATCTAGCATTAGCGCAGTCGAGTAAAAATTTAGTTAGTCGCGACCTGACTCATGACAGAGCGCTACTAACAGACGGGAAATATTCAGCCGAGACTCGCCTGGCCCTCAAATCCAAGACACAGATGAAGACAGGAATCTGACACGAACCGGTCGACAATAACATGTGTCCCGTTTTATTGTTGAGCAGTCTGTGAATGCATTGGAGTACGCATAAGAACTATGAAGAGGAAATGTTCGTTATGTTATTAGTGGTGGTAATGGCAGCTAACTAATACCGAACATCCGACTCGACGTATATGGCATTGACGAGCGTCGACCTATAATTTATTAGATATTCGACTATGTTTGTAAAAAAACGACTATGTTTGTCTGCGTACATAATTGTGTATGTTAATGAGGTGAACAGAGAAGCAGACAACGAAATTGACAGGGAAAGTTGGAGAGAAAGACGCGCTCTTTGTCTGTGAGTTAGTTGTTTCCGCTTAGTCCTATGTATACATGTGTGAAACAAGAAACGACTAATAGCAGTGGCACGACAGTTCCTACGCACGGAATGTATATGTTAATTAAACTCGACAGAAGCTAGATTTATTAAAGATTTCATCCTCCCTCTCAAATTACATTCTAAATGTATATGTATGTATATATATATATATATATATATATATATATATATATATATATATATATATATACGTATATGCATATGCTGCATGCGCTCTGTTTAGAGCGCTCATAAATCTACGTGCATCGTGCTCGCGTACGGTGAGCGTATATACACGTGCACAGTTCCATTGCAAACGTACACTAGACACGTAAACACGTAAGACTGGTGCTGTTGTCACCAATGACTGGCTGCGGTGTCCGGCCGGATTGCAACCGGCGGGCTTCTTCTATGGCTCCAATCGTCTCATGTCTGTCAGCAGCTGCCGCTGCTGCTGCTGCTGCAGGCGTAGACGGTGGTGTCTGTAATCGTTCTATAGTGAAGTAATAGTTAGAGAACTGTTGTTGTTTTTGCCGTCTTATTGTTGTTCGATGGCTGGCGTCATCGTCATCATGGTTACGTTGATCTTAGTATTAGTTTAGATGTATTTGTTAGTCCTTTAACTGTCATTGCTGCGCCTGTCGTTTGCTCGTTTGCGTGTAGAAGTTGCCATGATTGCTGTTTTGTGTTGTTGTTGTTGTTGCTTCTGTTGCTGCTGCTGCTTTTGTTGCTGCTGTTGCTGCCGCCGCCTTTACCGGCGTTACCAATTTTATTGCGGTTGTTGTTGCTACTGTAATAGCTGTGGTGGTAGTAGTAGTAGTAGTAGTGGTGATGATGTTCCTAAATCCGTTCTCTTTAATCTTTACAATATATAATGTGAGGACGGCTAGGGCGTACGAAGCGCCCGTTCATCGGCAATAAGAAGAGAAATGTACTCACATCAATCTTATCCGCAGCAGCAGCAGCATCCCTCTATTGCTGGACAGACACCTTGGCCGTCGTTCGTGCGACGCAAACAGGGCGTGCTTCAAAACGATGCCATGATGAAGTAGGCCCCAACACACCGCTACAGCATCTTGCACCCTTAAACAGGTTTCTTAACAATTTATATTTTGTGAACTTATTTACGCTTGCTGAACGATAGAGGCCAAATAATATATATATATATATATATATATATATATATATATATATATATATATATATATTGAAAAGGAAATATTATGTTTTAGACTATTATTGTTTTACAAATTTGTTCCCCAAAAAGGCAGAATACCTCTATTCTCATTCATAAATTTAAAACGAAACTAAATCTAGCATAAAAATTAACGTACATATGACATCATACGATATACAAAAATGTTTCTCAACCTATTACATGGAATGCCCGTGAAACATAAGTAAAAAAATACCGATCCAACAAATCGCAACACATCTATAATCTTTTTGACGTTCTGTTCTTCGACTATCCAGTTAACAGCGCTCCGTCACTGTAAGCTTGCATTGACATCAGAACGGAACATTCTACATATATGCCACAGCACAGTGTTGTTGTGGCAACCGCGTTACCTTCGTCGTTATGCATTGTGTATGTGTGTATGATATTCAATTGCGTATAGATACGATATGGTAATTTTTCGGCGTGTCGACGACGACCAGTGTGGCTTCGGAGGAGAGGTCAGTATATAAACATTATATATAATTGACTAAATCTTCTTTTTTATTTCAATAAAGATCATCGATTAGTTAAACTAAAAATAGTTAATTTAACTTGATTAGTTAAATGCTCTATTTCGCGTACACGAGATTATAGTGACTTCGTGAATAAATTAAATGGCAATTAGAGCAATCGTAGAGGCATGGAATAATTACGAAGTTTACAAGGTACCTTTGCGAAGTCGCAAACTCAGAACTCGGCTTCGCTTGATCTCATCTCTTAAATCAGTGATAGCTTGTAATACTAACAATAACATCCGTTTCCTGATTACTAATAATACTTTTTATGTGCACTTATCTTGATACATTTTTGCCGGAACAAGGGGTTATTAAAAGTATGTACAGGTATCGCAATAATGTTACTAATACATGAATTATATAATATTGTATATATAATATTATTTCTATTATTATTAACTGTAGTATGGTATGTTAAGAAAAACTCCGTAGATTGTGTTTTATAGTCCTGGACTCAGTCTTTAACTTTGCCGCAGCTTCGCGGAGACCACCACAGTTTGTTGCATCCAGAACAAAGTGTTAAATATGCTTCTAATATTCAGGCCTCGGGTTCTAAAATTCTCAGAAACCTTCTGGCCGAATACTTATATATATATATATATATATATATATATATATATATATATATATTTTTTTACATCCTTTTGAACAGCAAAGCTCTGGAGTAGAGTGTTGCTGTTCATAGATCAGCACGTAGTAGAGAGGTATTGACGAGGTCAATCATTATTGTGTTGTTATCCGTTTTCCGTACAGATACAGTAAGTCGGACAGGAAGCATTCCTTACTCTTAATTTTTCCAGTGTCTCGTCCGTTTTCTCTAGAATATATATATATATATATATATATATATAGAGAGAGAGAGAGAGAGAGAGAGAGAGAGAGAGAGAAAGGGTAATACAAATATGTTACTCTATTTCAATTTTTATCTCAGCACGTATGTTTTTTCATCACGCTTTTTCTCCTTGTCGCTTTCAGACGGACTTTTTGTCTGTTGGTCGGTTGGTCGAGGTCTGCGTGTAGTGTGTTGATGTGATTATTACAGCTTTGTGTGAAAGCCTAATGTAGTATTGCGTGAAAGACGGACGGCCCCGCCAGGAGTCTGGCAAACAAGGCACGGAACCGCGTCATTCATCTACTAAGCAGTTTAGAACGTTTTTGCCAAACAAAAGTTAAGCCAAACATTTTCCAACTTATTTTTAATATTTTTTCTTAGATTCACTCGCCGAGACGCTAAATAAACTTTTCTTACCGAAATCTCCGAGCATTTGTACCGTCTGAAATGTGATGAAGTGAAATTCCGCGTCATTAGAGAGAAAATAGGCACTGGCAGCAAACTTAACCCTTTCATTGCTGGAAAACAACACTTTTAACCGCTCTAGGGGTGTAGGTCCGGAGAATAGGAGGTTGTTTAGTAAGTTCGGCCTTAATTCGGCCGATTTTGCCAACGCTAACCGCAACTTGTGTACATGAGTACTGTTCAGGTAAAACAGGACAACTGTCTTCTACAAAACGGGCCGTTTTTTGGTGAGTTCCTTCTGAAGGCGGTCCGACAGTCCTGCATAATATTCTCCGGTGATTATTTTGCCATAATTCATCCGTCTGCGTAGGTCCTTTACCGGGGGCACAGACGAGATGCTTCTTGGGTTTCGGGGTTGTAGTGATGGATTTAACATTCAGCGACGGTCTCGAATCTGTGCCAGAAATTCGACGGGGTTTTCGACATCCTTGCCAAATCTACCTGAAAAGCCGAAATACGCGCGTCTTTTTGCCCTTGATTGAGCAAACCCTTTGCTCTGAGCCCATTCATCTTCAAGTTATCGTGCAGAATGCAATACCCACTAACCAAATTGATTCCTAAGGGCTCCGCTATATCCTTAATGCTCACTCGTACATCTGCGACAAGTGTTGTCCGCACTTTTTCCACAGCCGTTTTGGGTGTCCTGAATGTGGGTCATCTTTGGTTTTGTGGGGCTTCTTTTGAACCAACCTCGTCTAACCTCCAATCTTTAAAATAACCCTTGATAACTGTTCAAAGCATTTTTCATCTACCTATATATATATATATATATATATATATACATATATATAGATGTATGTATATATACATATCCTTCATCCACTTAATTATGCATATATTTTGATTTTGCAGCTCGCTTTCGCTCTGTCGCTCTCGTCTTTTCCTTCATTACTTTTACGCTGGGTCTTTTTATATGCTTCCGCTCTGTCGTCTTCTTACCTATGGCTTCTCTATGTTTTCCGTCGTCGTCGATAATTCTCGATTACTACTGTGATTTCATGCGGCAAACTCAGGCACACTACTCTAATCTCTTCTACCACCTCCTTGCCTCTGTCTTCTTGCCTACATTGAGTTTTTCTGCTCTTTAACATCAGCTTCCTCGTCTACAGTACATTTACATGTGTCTACCATATATCATGCTCGCGCGCTTTCTGATTCTGGCAAACTTGAGTCTAATGTGCCTTATGATATTTACTCCAACCTTTGCTCGCCTTTTGAGTGTTTGTCTTGAGGCGCATGCAAATGCTGATGCTGGAACAATGCCACAGGATAACTACTACCCTACGTCGACGCACACACAGATAAACATGTAAATTCTTCTGTCTTATTTTGGATTCGTTAAAAGGTCTAGGGCTATTTTGTCTCCGCTCTCTACTTTCTCAACGTCTACTATCTCCATTCTCGGTTCTGGATCCGTCTCTTTCTACCGATCTCTTTGTGTTGCGTGCCTCGTCGTGAACGCCGCCGTTTGTGCATGCGAATTGCCCGTTCCGCTAGGGTCTAGCGCTGATGGACGATGAGCTGCGAGGTGAAGGGTCTCTGAATCTGATGTTCGCCCGCGAATCGGCCCCGCGCGATCACCCACCAACCGAACCGTTGGCTCACCTTTTCCTTGCCTTTCCCTTTCCACGCGTTCGTTGTGTCTGGACGACAACCCTCGCCAACCCTCGTATTCGCCCCAGCCACCGCCGTTGCTCCCAGTACCCTTTCCTCGATTTTCTCGGTCGTATTTACTGCGGTCCCTTTCTCCTCCATCAGCACCAGCACGACTATCTATCAGCAACAGCCAAACAACGTTCAGGGCCCTCACGTGGAGGAGACTTTCTCACACTGGCAGCGATGTATGAATGTCTTTACATGTAGGTAATTTAGATTTAGACACAGAGACACACGTACGAGCTACGAGATTACGTAGATCGATCAATATGAACGATAATGCTAATCTGAGTTATTGCTGTCGTTGCCGATAAGACCAGTTAATAAATAAATTCTCTGTTACTGTACGCGGTGACATTTTCCTTGTGTCCTCTTCTCTCAACGGTTGCCGCACGCGCGAACCAAACAAACTCAACTAAGCGACTCGTTGTGTGTGTGTGTGTGTGTAGCGATTTAAATCCCAATTCGCGTTGGCTTGTCCCTGGACTGTGTTACTAATTATGTGACTATCGCTACTTGCTACAATGTGATTCGTTTGCGCGGCTGATTTTGTTAAAGTGGATGCGGGCGACTTTGCTTCTCGCGACTGAGAGAAGAGGTCACGGAAGACCCCCCCCCTCCACCACGTGCAATCTAAGCAGGATAATAACGACGATTGACATGACAGGGTGGCTAAAAGGCAACACTGGAACTTCAGTGGCTGGATAACATCGAAATCGACATCAATCTCGTTTGCACTTCGTTCTGTTCTCCTTCTTCTAGAGAGTTTCATATCGTGCTGAGGAATATTTTTGGCTTCAAATCATCAAAAACTGTGGTCTCACCTGAAGCCATTTACTAGGATTTATCGACGTGGACGTGCGCGTAACATGAAACGGAGTAACGAACACCCGTGTTCTCAAGACTGCCGAAAGCTTAAATCGTTGATGCTACAATCATGTGACGACAACGCATCAAAGACGCCTAACTTGATTTAAATGGACGTGCAACAACTAGTCGACACCTCGATCACTACTGGGCGCACGCAGGTAATCAAGCCTCAAAAGAGGTCAAGAAGAGATCTCAATTTGAATCTCACTCGTTTGTCCGACTAGCTTGTCTGTGTGATGGGAACCACTTTAATGGAGAAAACACAGATATTTAACAAAACAAGTACACAGCTAATAGCTGTGTACTTTTTTTTGCTGCTGTTGTAGTCTCTATATTATATTCTCAAATGTTGATTTGATTACTTAAAGCGACCGTACGCAAACACTTTCAGTGCTTTCCCTCAAGGTAGATTTCACTGACGATCACTCGTGTTGCCGGCCTTTGCCAGATTCAATGACATTTGGTTCTGTCGCGTGTTTATGTCCAACGTGGACTACAGCAAAAACAATTATTTTGGTGTTTGGAAGTATTTCCTGTGTATGTTTCGAGATGAAGTTCTTATTCCATTGTCGTCGAGCGTCATCACGTTTAGAAAGAACATAACTAGTATGTTTGGGCCAATTTTGGGATCAAACTGTTTGCATTTGCTGTCATGTCAGCTCGCCGACGGGCTTACAACAACCGGTAGCCACATGCATGAGCTCCATATGACCTTGCTGTATCTGTTGTCAAGAAGGGCTGATGACGATTATTTGGCACATGTGCACGAGTGACGTTCTTTCTTCTTGGTCGGCTAGTGCCTTAGGAGCCATCGCAGTCGTCGCCGATTCCATTGACGAGTGCACTTGAACGAGTAGAGAGCTGTGAAGCGAATATCATATGAAGAAATAATCACGCCGATTCACTACCTGCCCGTACAAGTTTGTACGCTTTTGTCGTATACGTTGTGCTGTATTGACGTACCACTCATCACTGGCTGACGATTGCCGATTGGGCATACGTCCACATATTCGATTGTTTGATGTGCAGCATAGACAAAAGAACGTTTTACTCAATGACAACGTAAGTGTTGTGCGTAGCCGTTTGTGCGTTCTCAGTTCATGTACGTGACATAGGACTGCATATATCTCAATTTGCGAATTAATTCCGAGGCTCTTCAGTTCTTCTATTTTATGCAAGGTGTTTAAAATTAAAAAAATGTGGTATCATAAAAGTGAGACTATACGAGTAAAATTTGTGTCAATAATATCTTGTCAACACATGTCTGCTTAGCCTGTTTATTGCTCCTATATCTTGTTCAGCATAAGGGGGAACATAGTTTAGAATAGAGGGTTTAAACCGCCAACGTTTGCTCTCATGTCTCGGTTTCAGGAGGTTAGTACAATATATGATTGAATGTATTGTTTATTAACCAATATTTGTTGTTTATGCACATATGTGTTACAAGTCTCCCACATTACTTTCATAAGTGACATTGCTTTTGCACACTGTTGGAGATGATACGGATCACACGATTATCCGTATATTGTAGTAGTAGTAGGTTGTACAATATATAGAGGTTATTTGCGGGTACAGTTGCTTCCCACTAATTTTCTTCGTAACATCACCTTTCTAATGGTTATCTTAATGTTTGCTGGCAGAAAGCGCAGCCTTTGTTTAAGCGTATACGTTTAACGCAGTAGCAAAATAATCTATATGGTTAGACAACCAATAGTCTAGTACGCTTGAAAATAGAACCTTGGCGTTTACATATTCACTCTGTTTCGCGGCTCTTCGGCGGTGAATTGAGACAGAGGCCATAAACACGATGGCTCGGTGACATTGATGAGCGCCTCTCTTTGCGACGACGTCACGTCCTACCACGTTGAATAAACTCATTGATAAAGAACGAAGAAAACGAGGGAAGATAATAAGTCATTGAACCAAAAATCAAGCCAAGTTAACCGCCGCTGACCAGCGCGCAGGTGAGCGGTAGCGACTACACAACGACTCAATCAACTTATCCGTCAATCGTTTCCTTAGACCCCAAACTGTTCTTTACCGGCGTTTATGCGGCAGCCGTGGCTCAACGGCACCTCAAGCAACAGCCAACAACCAAGCACTACCGCACAAATCTCGTCATTTGCTCTCCTATGCCAATGATTTATATCCGAGTCAACGCATAATTTGCTTATAGAAGTACTTATATATATATATATATATATATATATATATATATATATACAATACATATATATACGAATAATACGGTTGTCATCGGGGCATCGAGCAACAATCACTGCGTTCCTCGTTTTTTTTGTTGCTATTCACTAAGGTAGCCGAAGAGATAAACGAGTAGTGGCAAATCGAGTCGTGCCTGGCGTTGTTATTGACGTCGTGGTTGACGCTGTTGTTGCTGTGTTTGTTGTTGATGTTGTTGCCGCGTTTGTTGTTGCTGTTTGTGGTGGTGATGGTGGTCGTCGTCGTCGTCGTCATCTGACTGTGTCTGTACGACGTTCACAAATCACAACACACAAACGACAGTAGCATGAACAACAACGACACATTCATTGGGAGGGCGCTCATCAGACGCACAACCCACCGTAGCAGCAGCACGTCATCAGTCGTTTGCCGGCGCCTGTGCCAGCCGGACGGACGGACAGCCTGCTGATCCAGCTTGATAGACGGCTGCGCGGTACGTTAACAGTCGGCCAGCTCTAAAGCCAGTGAGTGCGTTTGTGAGTCTCGAGTCGTCAGCTTGTACGTTTGTCCGTCGCGTCATGCGGCCGCCGCCACCACCACCACCACCATCATCATCATGATGATGTGAGACCGGGTCGTTCCGGCGGGTCTCATTATTCCTACTGCCACGAAGAGAACGGTGGGGGAGGAGGAGGAGAAGCAGAAGGCAACGTCACAAATATGACTAGAGAACGAACGGCACAAAAAAACTGATGATTTTTGGGCAACAAAACAAGCAGAAAAAAATCAAGAGAGAAAAAAGGCGGAATAAACGATTTGTTGTTAAAGAGCAGTCATTGGAAGATGGCCGTGTTATTTCGGCAATGTCTGAGCGTCAATCTTTCTCCGGTGTTCAGGGCTGATCTGTTTGTGTGTTTGTTGAAGCCAAACTCTCACGCAGAACAGGGAAACTCTAATGACCTGACTCGGCGACCCTGTCTCGCCTACTAGCGTGTTCCCCTATGACGTTCCCCTCACTACTTTCTATAATGTCCCACTTATTAAAGCCTCAGAAACACTAGGCTAACCCGAAGGGAATAACAGAAGAGGAATACAACAAGGCGTTTGGTGGATGTTCTGTGCTCACAATAACCAAATTGCTGAGCTGCATAGACGGGAGGGGGGAGTATCGGGCATTCAGGCGGCTATCGTGCTGCAATCACATCGTAATTTTAACAGAACGTATTTATTGAGTTAAATGTCCAATGTAGCAAAACGGTTGCCAGATAAATTATTGAAGAAAAATTAGTCCCAATATAATTAGTCCCATATGCATACTATATATTCCACATAATGGGTCTTTGAGATAGCTGATTGCGCCTCTGGGTAAAAAATTTTTTGCTAGACATCTTTGAGCCATTAAATTGAATGTGTCCCGGCGATATCGTACTAACTTAATTACCATGGCGTGTAAGCTGCTTGATGTCTAAAGTATGCTTCAAATATGTCAAAATTGTATAAATTCAGTCATAGTCATTTTTTTGGAGAAGTCGAAGCTTAGGCGTCACATGTCATAATATCGTCCTCTGGTCACGCATTTGTTTTCAAATGCAGATTTGCTTCGTGCTATCTGTCAGTTTAAAATTAACCGTAAAACTAAAACAAAAACAAACAAGAATGTTTAATCCGCAAATCAACGTGACTGGTGAACCCCTCGTGAATGTGTTTTCTTCTTCTTGTCATGGGGTAAACTCAGGCTTTCCAAATAAACACGACATCGATCTTTGCGCAGAGGCGGTGACGTACCCAATGAGGTTTTACCGAGGGGCGTCTATTGCTAGTTGAAACTTTTACCAAATGAAGACGACATGAACTTGCCAATGCCAGTCGGCTACGCCGATTACTAGAAACCTAGGATCCACAATAGCTATGCAGCACGAGTACTAAGTGATATCTTACGTTTGTCCATGGCTGACAAACCATACATTTTCTAGGCAAATCATTCAGTAGCGAAACGCATATATTTCAAGAGCGAAACTTGGTCAAACTAGCATTAGACGCGATAGATGCGTGACATTGTGATAATTTTTTTATATTTATTTATTCCTTAACCATATTTATAATCCGTGATGGCGACATGTCTCGTTAAAGAATCTAGATTTTGTTGATTTGAGTTAATTCAATTTCTGATGTCCGTAGTTCCGGTGCGATCTTCGCTCGACTACGTCTGTCCTTTATGGGAAAGCAGGAGGCAGCAGTCATCAGCAAACGACGAATCACATGTAGCGAAGACGACCGGCTCAGTAGACACGAATATTTAACTCAACATTTTAGTTCAAATTATGTTCGCAGAGAAACCCCTCAGTTTTTTCCATAGATACTTTTCAAGTTATATATATATATATATATTAGATATATATATATATATA
>QVRM01004626.1:0-244492 GCA_003439945.1 Dermanyssus gallinae | reverse complement strand
ACCGTGGCTCCCGCGAATGTACGGTCGCAACAGCAGGTTGATCTGACAAAATAATCGAGTTTAAACCCATTTCCGGCAACTTAATCTTTCTGGAGAAGTGTCAACACAACGGACAGTACCTAGTGCGTCGCTCCAGTTATCCCTTGTACAGTGTCTACGCAAGGTTCAGTGGTTTAACTGTTTATTTGACTTGACTTACCTTTGTGCGTTCGATTTACTGGAGGCAACACTGCAGGAGAACGACCGCTACTTGTGGTGTTTAACATCTTCGCGCCGCCTGCACCTGCTGAGTGCAGCGGTATATGCATATCCAAAGTGCACGAATTAGTCGTGGAGAGCTTCAGCACAAGATTCGGCATTTGTCCTAATTTTATATAAAACAATTTGCCAAATTAAGTTGTGCCCCCCCACTCTTTGGGGCGGAAGGGAGCCGGCTCTGCAATTGTTCACCGACACAACGCTGTCCAAACAACATCTGGGTGCCGAACTCTACAGCAACCATCACAGTGCATTGGCACGGTGCGTGCACGTGCAGGTGTGTGTGCATATGTAATCTTATGTATGTGCTCTCATGTGTATGTGAGCGTGAACATGCGTGCAGGTAACGGGCGAACCAGTGCAAACGCCATACATTGAGAAAGCGCCCAACGGTCTTCCCCGCTGCTGTATTACATAGCTACTGCCTCTCCTTTCTTCTCGCCGTTGTCGCTGTTGTCCTTGTCGCTGCTGCAGTGACAACGGGGGAGCGGCACGGCGGAGAGACGGCTAGTGACATCATAGCGGTAGTAAGAGAAAAGCAGCAACAGTGGTCAGTGCGCTGCTGCTACTGTACCTCTCCGGCTGCTGAAGCTGAGAGAGAACGAGAAAGAGAGAGAGAGTACGGAGAAAGTGGCACTAAGGACGAGAAACGCCGTAGTGCAGCGCCGGGATGCAAACGCCGGTCAACGGATGCAGGGATTTGAACGGAAGAGTTCGAAGGAGAGTGGGGTTTACCACTCCGCTCACCATCACCAGAAATGGAACTGATACCGAGATGCGGCTTACACCAAGGAAGTCATTTTATGAGTTCACACAGGGTATAGATGAAAGCATCTTGGATGGAGAAGATACTCCTGGTGGTGCCATAGGAAGCAGAATGGGGGGGCGGTCGCTGGATGCGGAGGCGGACATTACTGCCTACCTCATTAGGCCAGACCGCTGTGAAGTTTGCCGGGCAATGGTAGCGCCCGCGAGACCGGACGAAACCAACCGAAACTTCACGTGCGTCCACTGTGAAAAATGGAAGGCAGCCGACGGGGACAAAATGCAATACGCAAAAGCAGACGCCTTACAAACGATTAGGCTGGCCGTCGCCAACAACACCCTGGCCATCAACCGTATTGAACGACAAATTGCCTTTCTTATGCAGCGCCTCGGCTTATCCTGCGACGGAACCACCCTGAAAACAAACGAAGAAGGTGACTCTCTGTCTGGCGCCGGCAGTGTCGATACTGCCAAGGAGGACAAAGAGGCCGGGTCCCCCAAGGACCGAAGCAAGGCGAGAAGGAGAAAGAAAAAGAAGCAAAATAAAAACACGCAACCGCAGGACGCACCCAAGGAACAGCCGAAGGAGAGGACAGCAGCCAGCATTATGTCAAACAACAACGTGGATGCTGCTGGCTGCGAGAGCAACATTACCGAGCTCGCAGATAAAGAGAAAGAGCGGGTTGACCCTGGTTTGGCGGATGGGGACCCCTGTCCAGATGGATCTGACGGCGGTGGTCTGGATGGCTTCATCCATGTTTCATCGAGGAAGCGATATAGGGAGGATGCCCCGGGTACGGCTTCCATGTATCTTGGAGGCTGTAGCCCTGGCTATACACCAATGAATCTCCAACAGTTCATTAAATCGTTGGGTTTTGCGGTCGTCCGATGTTGGCAACTTGGTGGACATGGGAAGGAACAGACCGTCTGTTCCTTTAAAGTCCAGGTTCCAGTTGCTGATCTTGGCCGACTGCTATCTCACGAATATTGGTTTAAAACATGGCTTAAGGGCGCGTCCTTTCTTTAGCGACTTCCGAGGACGTGGGCGGGATGGTGCTCAAGGACCGCCGCCAGAAGGTCCGGTTGGTGTTGGGCATCCCCCCGCCATCCATGACTAGTCCCTTTGAAGATATTGACCTACAGGAGGCTTCTCGTTTCTGTAGGCTGGTTTCTCTGAAGGACCTATCTGATGGCTACACCAGCTTTGCAGGATTGCATGTAAATGCACGGGACCTCCGATCTGGGACGAGGTTCGAAGATCTCATGCTTCTTATGGATAGCTCACGTGTGGACTGGGATGTCGTGGTGGTGAGTGAGACCTGGTTTGATGACCCTGACGCCGCCTTGTTTAACATACGAGGCTACACTAGTGTGTCTGTGTGCCGACCTGGAGGAAATGGAGGCGGTCTCTCAATCTATGCGCACTCTGCACTTGATCTGGTGGAATCGACAACACGATCGAGTGATGACGGGAGTGTGCAGGCTATTAGGCTGAAAATTCGCCGCCCTGGTTTTTATGGCTATGTCGTCGGGGTGTACTCCAATGAGGTCCGGTCAGCCGGCACTCTGATGGATATCTTAGACGACCTTGTGACAACGACTGGGGATCTGCCCTGTGTACTTCTGGGTGACACAAACATCGATATTTTGACTAACGAAGCTGTGAGTGCTGAATACTGCTCTGGACTTGCTAGCAAGGGCATTGAACAGGCCATAAATATCATCACTCGTCCTAATCTTAGATCTGATGCAGTGTCACTTGGTTCGTGCATAGACCATGTCGCTATTGCCAATTGTGAGCGATATGTCCGCATCCTTCCGTTTGTCGTTGACACGGTCTTTTCCGACCATTACCCAGTAGGGATCACACTGACGGGTAACAAGGCATCTTTAGCGTCGTTGACGATGAAACCAAGTTCGATCGCTGCGAGTCTCTATAGGAGATTCGATGAAAACAGCCAACGAAGGTTTCAAGACGGTGTCACCAGGGTGGATTGGTCTTCTGTTCTCGACTCAACTGATCCCAACGAGGCCTTCGAGTCATACAATGGTAAGCTTCGGCTCCTGTATAGCGATTGCTTCCCGTTGCGACAGCGAAGGGCTTCGAAAAAGGTAAACCGCTCGCCTTGGTTCACTAATAATTTGGTTAATTTGAGACATGCTGTCGATCGCGCTCGCCGCCAGTGGGTTAGCACACGGTCCGCAGTTGACAAAGAGGCGTTTCAGAGATTGCAGGTGTTGTACAAGGTAGAACTGAAAGTGGCTAGGGATACCTACTACGAACAACAGTTTGCCGCTGTACGTAACCGCCCTGCCAAGCTCTGGAGTTTCCTTAATGAAATCTGCGGCCGTAGCAAAAAGTCTGGAGCGGTGCCGAGTCGACTACTAGTCGAAGAGAGGGAACTGGAGGAGGTCCAGGAGATAGTGGACGCACTGAATGATTTCTTCTCATCTATCGGTAAAAAAAACTACATCCTTGCTCCCTCCTCAAGAGCCGATTGACAGTTTCATCTCAAACCTATGGAGCTCCGAGCCCAACGCATTTTCCTTTAGTGCTATTACAGCTCAGGAACTGCGAATCGCTGCTAAAGACGTAAAGACAGACTCACTCGATAGCGATGGAAACGTGCCGGGTAAATTTCACTCTAAATGCATTGACAGCTTAGCGGCCCCTCTAGCTGCCGTATTCAATATTTCCATTAAAACGGGCGTGTTTCCGGAACGCCTCAAGACATCTTCGGTAACTCCGCTGTATAAGGGTAAAGGCGGGAGGGACCAACCTGGTAACTATCGCCCGATATCCTTAGTGTCTTTCGTCTCAAAAGTATTTGAAAAGCTTGCTAAACAACAGCTGGAAAGCCATTTAAATGACTTAAATTTCTTCTCTAAAAATCAATTCGGTTTTAGGGAGGCACGATCAACTGAGCTGGCATTGGGACATATATGGTGGGAGATCATTAAAGCTGCGGAGGATGGAAAAATGTGCCTTGGTGCATTTCTTGACGTAGCCAAAGCGTTCGACTGCCTCGACCACTCTATGTTTCTTAAGATGCTCCTGCAACTAGGCTGCGCACCAGCAGTAACATCTTGGTTTAAATCGTATCTTAGTGGACGGAGGCAATTTGTGGCGGTGGGAGCTCTAAGGTCTGCGACGGAAACTGTATCCACTGGTACGCCCCAGGGGTCGGTTCTTGGACCTTTTATCTTCATCACCTACATGAATTTCGTCCTGCGGGGCATCGAGAGGTACGTAGATTGCCGCCCAATCGTTTATGCAGACGACACCACTCTTTTGTTCCGTGTCTCACCCTCCCAATTGTCCAATAATAGTTTTAATCTTCAGCACGTTGAAACCGGTATTGAGAAGGCCATGTCTTTATTTCAAAGATTTGGTCTTGTCGTTAACCCGACGAAGACGACACTCGTTCTTTACCACACCCCACAACGGGCATCGAGACAGAAGTTCAAAACTGGTAATATCTCCCTCCAAATAGGCGGCTCTGCTATCCCTCTCAGCTCAGAGGCAAAATGTCTTGGCATTGTGCTACACGAGCATATGAAATGGGACAGTCAAGTGAGATCAAGTGTCAGGGTCTGCTACGCCGTGGTGGCCTCACTCGTGCGTTTGAGGAGAGCCAAGGCTTCGCAGGATCTTCTGGTACGTGTCTACAAAGCGCTTATGGAACCAATTCTAACTTACGGAATTACTCTGTGGGGCGCCACGTATTCCACGACCCTAGACAAGCTAAGGGTCGTTCAGAATGACGCGGTTAGAGCCATAATAGGTCTTCCTCGTCGCGCGAGTGTGACTCCATGGTACACCAGGCTCGGGCTTCTCAAGCTTGATCAGCTGACACGTTTAAAGTTAGCCGTGCTAGCCTATAAGGTGCAAAACAATGGAATCCCTTCAGATTGTGTTTTTGACTTCGTCCTTACCCCAGTACGGTCGCAGCGCTACAGGAACCAACTCAGAGTGCCAGGGTTTAGACTCACTCTACTTCGGCACTCACTGGCCTACATGCTGCCCACGGTCTGGAACGAGCTGCCGTTGGCGCTTCGAAATACAAGCCGGGCCGCTGTTTTTAAACGACATCTTCTCTTACTGCTGAAGAACGAAGAAACAAGTGACACCGAGTGAATTGTTTTAAACTTATTTTACTATATAGGTATTAAACTTGTATTAGGTTGTTCTAAAGTTTTAAACTTGTATTGTGTTACTTATACTCAATTTTGTTGCTTTACACTCCTGATTTGTGCATACATTCGTAAACTTCTGTTGTGCTACTTATACTCAATTTTATTGCTTTATCGCGTACACACTTTTGATCGGTACAAAGACTCGTATATTATGTATATTTTGAATGAAAGGTGACAGATTGCCAACTTGTTGGGCACGTCAATAAACCTGATTGAAAAAAAAAAAAAAAAAATCATGACGGTAAAACGCTTCTTAAAGAGACACTCATAGACCTATTTATGAAACTGCACTTTTTAAATGCACAGTTCTACTTATCTTTAAGAAAATGAATGCTGTTAAATAAAGGAGGTGGGCTGGAGGTATCAACGCCGTGCGCTGCACTTTCATGCATCAGGTCCCGGATCAGCGGGCTTAGCAGTCGGCACGGAAAATACCCATCGCAACTTACCTAAAGTTAGTACACACCACACTCTCTGATGTATACGAATTGCAATGGGGTGCATTTAGCTAACCTGCCCCATATAGCCTATCTTAGAGGAACGGAATTAGATCCTAGTTGAGGCACGCGTTCTACAGCAGATTCGACGAATAACCCTACGACCTTGACAACGATTTTGAAATGACCTCAATCGTTATTGTCCGGCGCCAATCGATCAGAATAAACTCAAGAGAAGCTTTGCACCATTCGTGAGAGGAGTCACTAAAGAAGAAAAGCCCACTTGGGAGGACTGGTATTATTACGCTCAGCTGAAGCATCTCGGAGAGATGTGCCATTGTGGGGCTCTCCTTGGCATAATCCTGGTTCACTTTTTGAGGCTTCGATGACTATGAAACCCACCGTTTTCTGGTATAGGCTCGAAGGCGAATACGTGAGATCCGTGTACGTGGGTCTATAGTTAGCCAAACCATATGATAGCCATACTTGACTTAGTTGAACGTCATATTCCCAGCAGATAAATGCAGCGTTAGAACAACGTATTTAACCAGATTTGCAATCACAGTGAGCGGGTATCGGTGAAGCTCACGGGAGGAGATATATCTGCTAGACTGTTATGGTTAACTAAAACCAGTTTAGTGACTACCAAGCGGGTTTCGAAAAGCCAGGAGAAATTAATGCAGTCATCCATGTAATCCCCATTCGCTAGTTTTTGTTGACTCGCACAGCCCCCCTGTTAACATGGTTAATCCAACATGTGTCCCTGGCCTAACAGAATAATTCTCGAATAAAGGAGAAGCCGCTACAACTGGTAATATATAAACAAAATATAAACAAGTTAACACCTTAATACAAACAATCTCTCCTGTCCGATGCCGCCGGTACCCTAATGAACTGGATCAGCAGGCCACAGCAAGTAATATCTGTTTTGTTCGACAGCGGTGGAGTGTCCGTGCTGTACAATCATAGAGTGGGGGACCTCACCCCCTGCCTTGTCGGAGACAACCTCGTGGCTCTAACAGGCTCCCGTTTTCGACTCATAGCGGCCTACGCAAGGCCTGCGGACTCGGAACCTACCCTCGCACTGGTTGAAAAGTTGGTCGGCGGCATTCAAGCCACGCTTCCGTCTGCTGCCCCTCTGATCATCGCGGGAGATTTCAACGCTCGTCTCGATTGTTCCTCCTCCAGTCGCACGACAGCCTTACGTGATACTCTAGCTGACTATGGTTGCTGGATAGTTACCCCAGCGTCTTGTCCGACCTTCCTCAACCATTCGGGGAACTCGGTCATCGATTTATTTGCGGTTAGCTTAAGCGAGGAAAGAGTAAACTATATTAGAGAAAGGAATTCGTTGAGTGAAGGCGGCCTTATTCGAGCACATATCCCAACTGCGCTAGAATTCAAGGTACATAACGACACGTCAAAAGCCCCCAGACGAGTGCCCCGGACCCGTAATCTGGACGTTGCGGCTCTACTGGAACGTTCGCATGAGGTCCTGCCGATTCCTGATACCACTGACGTCGAGCAGTATGCTGATCGCCTCGTCTACTTGCTCCCCCAAGAAAAAGAAACATCGCCCTTGGTTCAACCACAACTGTCACGTTGCTCGAGCGACACAGGAGGCCCTCCATTTGTTGTCAGAGCTGCAACCTGCCGCTAAGCCGCTTGCTGATGTTTTCCGACCCATCTGCCGAAAAACATACACTCAGCAGAAGAAACTATACCTCGAACAACAGGAGGCTATCCTTCTCGCACACGCGAAACAAGCTCCATACAAGTGGCTTACACGCGGTGGGCAGACCTCCTGCCCTATTAGCTCCGTCACCCTCGTCGGACACTTCACCGAAATGTTTGCATCGAGGGACACGATCCCCCGCGAATTACCATTATTTGCTGCTGTTTGGGACGAGAAAACGACAGAAGACGACAACGACATGGAAGCTCGCTTATGCTCGCTCCATGTTGGACAGCATTGTTCAACGAATGCCTCACGACGGGGCTTCTCCCTACACAATGGAGAAATGCGACTCTATTGGTGATCCCGAAAGGCAAAGGTGACCTTACCCACCCCTCGGCCTGGAGAGGCATTGCAAAGAAGAGCGTGTGCTATAAGCTGCTGTCGTGCTTGATCACGAAAAGACTAAGCGCCTTCTTGGAGGCCACGAACGTTATTCCTGAAGAACAACATGGATTTCGGAAGAGACGTTCCACGCAAACAGCGTGCAGAATGAAGAGGGCCAGGGCAGTCTCTGTACGCGGTATTCGTCGACTTCAAAGCCGCCTTTGACTCCGCTCCACGCGATCGTGTGCTCAACATTCTTGCAGGAGTCGGCGTTCCCTCGAAGATGCTGAACCTCATAAGAGAGGTTCTACAGGAAAACCGGGTGACAATCGACGATGGAGTGACGGAACTGCCGGCGTTTTCGCAAACAACCGGGTTTGCCCAGGGGGACAATTTGAGTCCACTTCTCTTTTCTGCGCTCTTGAAGGACCTGCCAAAATTCGGGGTTGTAGAGATCTCGTTAAAGTTTTATTATACGCAGACGAATTAGCCATCTATAGAAGTAGCCGTTCCCAGGTCCAACAGGCGCTGGCCAAGCTCAACACAGCCGTTACAGAGTTGGGGTTAACAATTAATCTTCGTAAGATGGAGGCACTAAAGTTCCGTAGAGGGAGCAGGGTCGCACGTGACGACTCTCTTCATATCGGTAGCTTTTCTCTCGCCTACGTCAATAAGTTCCCTTATCTGGGACTAATTATGCCGTCGAATGGGGTAGGGTTCTCGGTGCATGTTATGGAGAGATGCAGGAAAGCCCTTATAGCGGCATCTTCCATCAGGAGCCAGCGCCGCCTGTCCCTCGCCACAGCCATTCGCCTCTTCGACCTGAAGATCGCCCCCGTGGCTTCATATGCAGTGGAGTTAATATGGGCGCACCTTGCTCCCAGAAACCTCGACCAGCTGAATCAGATAGAAGCAGCTTTCCTGAAACGGACTCTGGGACTTCATACGTCAACGCGCAACCGCCTCGTCTTCCTATTAGCAGACTGTCCACTTTATATAGAAGACTTAAGGCGCCGTTATAACCTTCCGCAAACCGCAGCCTTTAACGACTGCATTAGAAATTGGGAGGCAAATTTTTCCGAACTCGACCCGGAATTCTTCAATACCGGAGCGATGAGAAATGCGGAGTGGAAGGGGCCAGAGAGCAATAGGCACGTGATAACACGATGTGCAGTACACGGCTTTTATCACATTTTATGTCAACGCTCTGAATTCCATGAACCATGTGAACCTTGTGTATGCCGCCGCTGCGGTGAACTCTGCCGAAGATACCATGCCGCAAAATGCAATCTTGTGCAATCTTTAAATGAATTAGCCCATCATTGTGGGGCCTTGTAGCTTATATATTTTATATGTATGTGTATGTATATATATATATATGTGTGTATATATGTATAGGTGTATGTGTATGTATATGTATATATATGTGTGTATATATGTATATATATAGGTGTATGTGTATGTACTTGTATATATATGAGTGTATATATGTATATGTATAGGTGTATGTGTATGTATCCATACAAATGCAGATCACCCGGTGATAGTCTTGACTCAATGTCCTTATAGTTGTTAAAGTGATGTATTTGTGATTATAATCGCTACTCAACCTGAGTGAATAAATATGAAATGTTTATATCTGTTCTGTCCCTTTTCAGCTGCAGAGACTGTCGTCTAAAGACCTACAGCGTAAAGATGCAACCGCCGCACTAGAAACGATGACTTAATGATGGCAATTAGAATTAATAACAGCGACACGGACAGGTTATAAAAAAACTATTCATAGACCAGGGTAAATTGCTATTCCAACTGCAATAAATACGAAATCCCAGTAAATAGCTTCAAAACTAAGTGAAACGTTCTTCTAATTAATTGTTTTCCTTAGTGCTTTTTGCTTATTTGCGAGAGACGAAATCATTATTAGTTAAAAATTATAAGCCAAAGGTAGGTTGCTCATAGAAAATACCTATTCATAGACCAGGGTAAATTGCTTGCTCTTGAGCGTACACGGACTTTCAGCGTTACAAAATATACGGCTATAATGTTGTAATGCAAATAATATATTGTAAATAGAACGCACTTAAAAAGTGTAAAAAATGTAGGAATTTATAATTAACCAAGTGTCGAGGTTTGGATGAAAACCACTTTATCATCAGTACACAGTCTACAAGTACACAATTCCTAAAAGTTACAAATAACTAGACAATACCATTAAACGAACGTGAATCATTCGACTGTATAGTTTAAGGAAAAATAAGCCTTGAATGTGATTAGCGACAAAATGGTGCTAACTACGTTGGGTGGTTGGAAAAAATAGAAATTTAATATAGAAAATAGTACAATTAACATGTGAGTGTGGACATTGAATATGCGTATTTCTTTTCTGATCAATACTATTATAATTTATTTTGTTATTACAAAATAAATATTTGAAGGCAGACACTATAATAGTAGTAATTGAAGCATGTGCTATTTTAATAATTGCCTGTTTCTTTTTATGATTAATAAAATATAAAGAATTTGTTTATTATTTTAGAAAACTTGTCCTTTTGAAGTAATTTGAGCAGTATGTTCATAGTTCATCTTTTTTTGCGCCATATATGATCCCGCTTGAGGCCAATATTACGTATAACCTTGCTTCTTGATATGAGCTTTCTTTTTTTTACTTTCTCTACAATATTGAGCATGTTACAGCTCTGCCTCAACTAAACGTGTTTGGCTATCATTTATTAATGTGTAATCTATATGCAAACACACTAGTTTTTACAGTGCATATTGCGTTACTCATGGAGCAAGTCTATGGAAGTCTGCAAAGCATGCATTGCAATGTGAGATAATCTATTGGTCATAACGTGTGACTTGTTATGAACGCCACTTTAGAGCGTTAATATATATATACGAAAACGGATCGAAAGATTCTAATACTTTGAATTTTATTAAATGAACCGACAAGATGATCCCCTGAGTTGCTTTACTGACGACCTAATTATTTCAAAATATTCCATTAGGTGGATAAAGCCAGGAAACTCCCCCTTTAATTTCAGAAAAAAACCGCTTCGAAGGGGAACAAAATCGACGAGATGGAAAATAAATGTAATTTTGGCCGTACATATAATTGAGTACGCCCATCTTAGCAGCAGGGAAGCTGTTAAATTTAGTTTTGCAATAGACATCACCGCTTTTCCTATTTGGTGTTTTTGTGCTGTTGCGTGCTTTGCGTTTCGAAGCTTATTGCGGCACGGTCATGTTGAAGTTGGTGATTTCCGGTGAGGATAATATCGGCTGCCTGCCCGGCCGTCACCTTATTTACCGCTAAGATCGAGAAGGTGAGCCCAGTGTTCACCAAAGGCGAGATTGTCCGCGAACTAGCAAAACTCGCAGTTACCTAAGTGCGTCGGATAAATTGTTCGTTCCCAGACGGGAGGGTGCCGCTGACGAAGGTAAGTCTTAATTTTTCTCGCTAGCCACCGCCGTATTTCTTGGCCTTAGATCTCACCCGGCTATCCTGGAGCCGCCCCAAGCAAGGATCTGCATTAAGTGCTTAGAACCGGTACACCTGGCTGGCCAGTGTCTGAGGAAAAAGCTCTGTAATTGCGGAGGCCCAATCATACCACCGATTCCTGTAGTGATGTTGCAAGGTGCTTGGGACTGCCAGAAACCTTACCAGACGGAATCCGCCTTATGTTCGCAACTGGCTTATCTGACCGAGAAAAGCAGGATTATGCTGAAGGGTGGCATGCTCTAGAAGGTTAGAACGGATTACCCGGAGGCGGTCATCAATGCTACCCCGGCTTCCGTCCAAAAGAGCCGTCGCCCGAGGTACAGGACTCCACCTACGTTATCGTGGTCAGGGGATTTCACCAGCAGAGGAACTGCCGGCGAAATTCTGAAAATTCTGAATAAAGAGGCGCGGTTACAGGTCGCCTACGGGCAGAACTGTTTCCAGGGTCCGAGAAAAGCCCTGAGAAACAGTAAGTCCCGCCTAAGTGCGGACACCGGTCCATCGTACTCGGGGCTGGCTGACCTTCAGGAAGGAATCAGACCCGAGTTATTCGCGATGCTGAGGCCTCTGGAGGAGGCATTACGCGTTCTGATCGAGCCGTTTTCCATGGTAGGCAAATAAAAAGGTCTTGCCTTGTAATGACAGATCACTGAGACAATGTACTTGTCGCAGGCTCGCCAGCAGTACGGCAGCCGGAACCTACAGGGCTACCGACAGATTTTTTGTTTACACGAAGAGGCTTGCATCCATACATAGTGCTTGCCCGCAACACTGACCACAAGTCGCAGGCTTCGCGCCCCCCGTATACCGCGGATGGGTTAGTCAACATTATTCAAGATGTCACTTGCCGCTGGCGGTTGGTTCGCATCTTGCGGAAGTCAGTACGTAGACAAGTACGAGACAAGCCGAATACTTAACTAAACTCTTGTGTTTAGTCGCTGAGAACAATTGTGACACGCCCTGGCTTTCCTGTGCACCATTGCGCCCGTCATCCTTCCCGATAATGGGAAGGATGACCGCTCATTAGCGGTTAGCGGAGAAACCTCCGTGTCTTTACTGTTGGGGGGGCGGTTTGACAGTGGTAATAGCCCTCCCCCAAACCTACGCCCCAAAACCGCTCGGCTAGCTTATGTCAAGCTCTCGGACGCTGACGCAGTAGCCAGGCAAGACGGATAAGCTGCTGGATATGCATTCCCGTGCCGGCCCTTCAGAACTGGCCTAACCCTCATCACGTGCCCTTACCATCAGGCGCATCAGGCGACAACGCTCTATTTACCATAAAAAAACGTTTCTTAGCTCAGTTGCAGTCTTTAATTTCATTAGACCACACCTCTTGCAAGATCTGCTGACCCTGCCCTAGGGGATGCCGCCGACCGGGTTGAGGCTGCCCTAGCCAAGATCGTTAATTTCGTTCGCTGGGGCTCGTCTCTCTCCGATTGGCAACCGTTCATCTTCGGGACCCAATTTTTTGCCGTCGAGAAAAAGAATGGTTGAGTCAGCCCATCGCAAGTTTATCTGCAATGCAAAAGCCCGGCAGCAATGATATTTAAGGTCAAGACAGACGTCTTGTGTGCTTTTGGTGACCATCAGGTGCATTCGACATGTTCCTCCCTGGAATCATGCTTTGAAGCGGCTCACGTAGTCATGTTTGACCTCGGGAGCGCCTTCAACAGCCTTTCGGAGAGACCACTTGTTGGGTGTCGTCTTACTTGGGCCCCGAGTCTTTTCCACCAGGTAAAACTAGCTTATATGAAGCCCTCTTGCCATTGTCTACCGCATCGACATAATGTCGTAGATTAGGGCGCAGCAAGGCGAGCCATTGCCCCTCCCCCCCTGTTCTCTGCACAGGTTTATCCAACAAACTACAACCCTTTCTGATTCTGTCGCTCTTACAAATCTATAGGCTCGATGGAAAACAAACTTTTGACTCTTATTACTAACAAAGTGTAGAGCGATTGCCCTGTGTGGTCACGAGCCCGCCGAAGCTAGGCGTTAGAAAAAATAGTTGGCGGTTCTATATGAGCAAGGAGTCGAAAATCTACTTACGGGATGCGCCACGGAAACCGATACGGCCAGGCTGTGCGCCGTATTCATCAAAGCAAGCACATGACACACGCCTGTGCCAAGATCGGAACTCTATTAGATGACAACTCGGTGACGAGGGCAAACGGACTTTGCTTGGGACAGACCTAGTGTACGCTCATACGTGCGTCCTCTGAGACGTTGTCCGGACGGACGCCGCCGGCTGTCCCGTATCGTCAGCGCAGATGGGCTGGCAAGACACTAGGCCTTAAATAAAACCTTTGGCAGAGCTTTACAATCCGGTGGCCTAGCGTGCATCCTACAACTCGTCAAACTTGACAAGAACGGCAGGCAGAGACCCGACGCTTTGATAATAACCCCGTTTAAGTGCGGTTGCGGGCAAGTTTACGACTCGACGATTACTGACCCATCAGCTCCTTCAATGGCCCGTACTAGCGCGGCCCGGGCCGATCATGCTTGCTTCTGCTCTTGCCAAGGCAGGCAAGGTGAAAAAGTACCGGAACATCGGGTACCCATATGGGTTTTATCCACGTGCTTTTGAGACCTTTGACGGGCTGGACCCGTCTACTTGCGGTTTATTACAGAAGGTCGAGAAGCGGCTGAATTTAGCCACGGGAGAACAGAGGAAGTGCGATTTTCTCAGGCAGCGCCTGTCGCTAGATGTGCATCACGGCAATGCAACCTCGGCCCGGGGAACCCTCCAGAGATGGCTGGCACTGGTTATAATAATCAATATTGCACTTGTTTGCAGAGACCCAATAATGTGTTCCCACCGTTAAAGGTTGATTATATTAGATAAATTATGCAACATGTCTATATGTAAAAATATTTCACAGTTATTAGTGTCACGACCTTCGTCCATCCTTCTAACTAGAGTAGATCGGTGTATTTGTCTTAGATAGATAGACTATACGGCTGCACGTTGTGCCTCTCTATGAAATTCTTAACAGGCGACATTCTTTAAATTACTTGCTCTAATGATGCGAAATTGCAAGGCGCTCCCATACGAGACTGCCAATAAATGAATAATTGCTCTTTGCTTTGTTTCTATATATTAGGGGTAACTTTGCCAATACGCTCGGTACAGCAACGCTCAGATACATGACAGTGCATTTTCTACGCCACAGGACAACTAAGGTCGATTATTGGCTGTGAATTTTTGAAAATGCGACTGAAAACAAGATGTGGGTGAAGCCAGAGAAGCTAAGAATAGCATCTGGCGAATGCTGGCGTCCATCCAAAAGTTATTGCAAAAAATTTTGCTGTTTTTAGGTAGCGGCTTTTTGACACGAGTTGTCAACGGATTCTGCTTAATAATCTGTGTTTGCCCTTACCGTTTACTTTAGTGGCTTCTTTGTGGCAGGTTTTTGGAGCCGGGAGCATTCTAGGAGAACGTTCGAGAACATCTCTTAGCGTCCGTTTGTCCTTTCCCGTCACGTTTCCAAGTGTTGTTGCGGTACCCCGAGTGTCATCGCGCTTGTATTTCGAACCTGGAAGAAATAACGCCAAGATGTCCTGTGCTCATTTATGAAAAACTGATATAAAACACAGTAGTAGCTAGTAAGCCAGGTTAAAAAGCGCACAAACGCATCTGGTAAGCTTGAAAGCATGCTTCTCAAAAGTTACAGGCTATTTTTTATTAACCACATGTGACTGAAACTGCACAGGCTAAGACAGGTCAGCTGGCTTCGAAGTTTGCGGCAATAAAATGTATTCTGCACATAAATGTTCATACGAAAACACCGCGCCGAGTACTGTGGCAACAACAGGGGACGGTGTTAGCTCTAGTGCACATTAATCTAAAAAAAGTTTGCTCAGCCGCTAAAAACGCATTGTTGCAAAGCTATTATTCGCGCTAACCTTAACTTGGCGATAAAAAAACTAACCTTTAAATAATTTTTACCAAGTCTAATAATCTCCCTGGCCAAAGAGTTTACAACTGGGTGTTTATTTGGGGCACGTCTAACGCATACTACGACGTCTATTTGAATCGCAACACATCGTGAATTTAAAATATAGTGTATTTGTGGCTTCTGCAGGGCTTATAGTAGTCGGAAATGCTATAGCAAAGATAACTCTTACACTACTTGCTAACCTACCGCATTGAAAACTAGAAAAATTCTGTGGACTTTATAATTAATTTAAATAATTTAACAGTAATACTTAAATTTATAAGCACAATGGGTTACACAACACGATCGCTACCTACTAAACTACTGTAGTAACAATGTGCACATAAAACCAGACCAGTGTCTTGATTTTTATATGGCCGCCGAATTCGCGGCCAAGTCCTAGCAAATAGAATCAGCATTGGCTGATTTTCTGTGCCGCTGAGGTAAAAAGAGCCCATGAAGATAGGGCAATCATTCGGCCATTTAGTCATTTTAATAATTCTACTTTCTCAGGTGTAAACAGGAATGCTAAAGATGTTTTTATTAGTCTGTTAGGCAACTCTTGAAAAAAAATATACAACGATATTTTTTAAATGAATTCTCGAACTCAGAGTGTTGGAATGCTCTTCGCAGACGACCAAGTTTTCCAGTTAGAGCACGAACGGGCAGCTTAATTTCACTTTGATAAGATTTACATAGCTGACCTACAGTCGCAACCAGGCTTGTGGAAGCCAGATTTCATCTAGATAGCGTGGCAAAGGTCGCGCACCGCAAAGCGAATTCCCAGTTTGGCAGTTGGGGGGTCGCAGTCAAGAGTCTTCGCCAAACAGCGGGGTGTTGAAAGAAGATATACAAGGCATTTCGTGCAAAGACGTGCGGCCGCACTGCCCGTTTCAGGACAAATGCTTTGACGTGGTCGGGTTGTCTGAATTCTTCTCGGAGAGGTTCCCCAGACTACTTCAACTTTAAACGCGGCGACCGCAGCCATTCTCAAGACCATGAGGCGTTGCCGCAATAAGCGCCGTTCTGTATCCCTCTTTCAGGTGTGCGGTGAGGCTGCAGCTTTACGAAGGGAGACCAAGATAGGATAGTTGCCATTGGCATAGTAGTAATTTGCCGCTACTCGGGCTTCTCGTCTTCATTTTACAGCCTCCGTCTTCGTTACATTTACGTTGAGGTCGAGCTTGGAGATAGCTTCGCAGACAGAAAGCCCGGACAGAGTTTGTTGCAGTTAGAAGCGGTTTATTCCATAAATGAATATATTATCGGCGTACATCAAAACACTGATAATGGTTTTCCGGACCCTCAAACTCGTTAAGGCAGGTCGGCATTGAAGATAGCTCTAAGACTCTATTGTCGACTGCTATGCGGTTTTCTTCTACACTTTACCCCACGGCCGCCAGATCACTCGAGATCCAGTCTATGGATGCAGTATTAAAGGTAGCCCTAAGGTTTACGAACACAGCGTATAAGTAAGGTCTCGGCTTAGACAGAGTTCGCCTGATATCGTCAAGGGGAACCTTATAGATCTTAGAGATCGTTGAACGATTCCTGCTGAACTTCTGCAAATTCAGCAGGAAAGGCCTTGTTCGTATGGTCAATAGGAAGGAAATCAGCTTATAGGCGACACCCTTCTTCGTAATACCTTGTCAGTCGTGAATTCTGTCTGGTTGCCTTTGCCCTTAAAGATGACCAGAAAGATTGCGTCTCATTATAATTAATCGGGCTTCTTGTGGGCCCGGGTAACTTAGTGCGAACATGCGCGTGAAGTGGTCGGCCAATAATACCGAGCTTATGGGCAAAGGGGTGTTTCCGTGGCGACCAACCCCATGCAGCTGAAGTTCTAGTTCCTTCAGCAGTTTCGTCTCTTGCAGAAGTATTTTTGCTGAGTAGCATATGTTCTCTTATAGATGAATTAACCGTACCAGGCGGCAATAATGACTGAAAGACTACCTGTACTTAGGGTGGGCCGGGCGAATGGCGGTCTGGATGACGTCATGGGCTATTTCCAAAGGTTTCTCCACATCCTGACGTTAGGGCAAAAGGTTTCATTACGAGGGTGAGTGTCGATTTCTCCCCCGGAGGCCGCACGAAAGCCTCCAAGTTGTCACGCGGCCTCCGTAGTACGGTTATGTTGTCTTAGACAACATATGGGCTTAGGTTTTCGAGTCTATAATTATTTACGACTGACACCTCTTAAAAGTGTCCGAGGCCGAACCCTACGGGCGGGGCAGAGAGAAACGAGGAAGATCGAAATCTGTACTGAGATGTCCACGTCATCCCCAGGTGACCGGCGCGAGCTACGCTAACTTAGTAGCACCCTCGCAATTCCACTCAACGATTCTCAGCGTCCCTACAGTTATGCGGCCGGCGGTTCTGGAATCTGTCCCGCATGCGGTTGGCCTACGCTGTCACTACAGTTATAGCTTGCGTAGATTTCGCCAGGCCTCTTTGCTGGCTTATGGGGGTCACTTAAGGGCGCGAGTAATCCCAAAACTGATTTATGCACGTACTATATGCAGATTGCAGATATACAGCAAAATGCGTTGCAGACTAATGAAAAGCATTTTTATCATCCCTGTTTACACCTGAGGAAGTAAACCCAATAAACGCGTTGGGGGGAACCGCTATCGTGACTCCACTTTGCAATGCGCTATGCTGTGAATTTCTTCTGGCTGACAACAGCTGAACGGAAAGAACTCAACTTGCCAACCTGAGCATCCGTCTAGTACGGTTCAAACAAGTCCCATTTGTTGAGATGTTTTCCAAAAAAAGATAACAACACTGGCATTTGAATCGCAGCATACAGAGGTTAGAACAGTGCAGCAACAACAGTAGCAAAAACAACGGCAACAACAATAGCAACAACAACAACGGCAACAACAGCAACAACAACAACAACAACAACAACAACAATAACAACAACAACAACAACAACAACAACAACAACAACAACAACAACAACAACAACAACGGCAACAACAACAAAACAACAACAATAGAGAGCTGCGCTATGAACTACAGAAATACTTCGTTTCGAATCTGAGGTTCATGTCTTATCTGTACCAGTATTTGACTCTGACTGCAAAAAAGCAAATCGCACCCTGGCCCTCAATGCCGCCGTAGAGGGTGTCACATTCTCTTTTCTTTCTCTGACCTTCGTACTACGGCAAGTTATCGAAAGTCATCAATAACTGTTGCCATAAAGGTTCTTCAGGTTGCATTTTACTTACCTGTAAATAAAAAAATGAATACTATATATAAATATATATATATATAAATATATATATATATATATATATATATATATATATCCGTAAAACGGCAGGTCAACAAATAATTATTTTTAATAATAACATGAACTATTTTGTGCATATTCCATTTGAGTGAAATTAATATGATTGACCTGCCGTTTTACCGATATATATACATATACATATATATATATATATATATATATATATATATATATCGGTAAAACGGCAGGTCAACAAATAATTATGTTTAATAATAACATGAACTATTTTGTGCATGTTCTATTTGAGTGAAACTAATATGATAGTTTAATATATATATATATATATATATATAAATATATATATATATATATATATATATATATATATATATATATAATATATATATATATATATATATATATATAAATATATATATATATATATATATTATAGTGGTTACGCAAGAAGCAAACAGTAGGACTAGATTATCGCTGCTAGTTTGTTTGTAATGATTTAAAGATGAATTAGATACCAAGCTTAAACTAAGTCGAATACATTTATAAACGTCTAGTAAATGTCTAGATTATTCCTACTAAAAATGATTTTTCAAATACCTGATCTTATCATTTTGTTACTCAAGTGTTTACTATTTAGCCAATACTTGTATTTGCCGTTATGATACACAAACATATCTGAGGCTAATCTTTATCTAGTATGAACAAAGTCAATATAAGGTTATTCATTCTGTACCTATTGTGCTCCTAGTAGAGTATTCGCGTCGATAAGCTGACGACAGCTTGTTTGCAACGAAGGGCTTAATATCCCTGCCCTGGGTCGACGTAAACGTTTCGTTTCTGACTACTGCTGTGTTTGGACTGGCGGGCCTAATATCCTTGCCTTGGGAGGCCTTAAACTTCTCGTCTTTCACCACTGCTCTGCTCGGACTAGCCGGCATAGAACTCTTGGCCTGACTCGTCTTGAACTTGTCGCCTTTTTCTTCTGCTGTGCCGTTTGAGGTGACGAGTTTAGCATCCCTGGTCGGGGCCGACTTGGCCTGCTCGCGTTTTCCTTCCGCTGTGACGGATTTAGCATCTATGCCCTCCTGGGTCGACTTGATTTTCTCGCCTTTCATTTCCGCTGCATTCTGAACAGCGGAATTAACGTCCTTGCCTTGGGGCGACTTGACCTTCTCGCCTTTTACATCCGCTGTATTTGGACTGGCGGGTTTAGTATCCCTGCCCTGGGGCGACTTGATCTTCTCGCCTTTTACCTCCGCTGTAGTCGGACTGGCAGGTTTAGTATCCCTGCCCTGGGGCGACTTGATCTTCTCACCTTTTACCTCCGCTGTAGTCGGACTGGCAGGTTTAGTATCCCTGCCCAGGGGCGACTTGATCTTCTCACCTTTTACCTCCGCTGTAGTCGGACTGGCAGGTTTAGTATCCCTGCCCAGGGGCGACTTGATCTTCTCGCCTTTTACCTCCGCTGTAGTCGGACTGGCAGGTTTAGTATCCCTGCCCAGGGGCGACTTGATCTTCTCGCCTTTTACCTCCGCTGTAGTCGGACTGGCAGGTTTAGTATCCCTACCTTGGGGCGACTTGACCTTCTCGCCTTTTACCTCCGCTGTAGTCGGACTGGCAGGTTTAGTATCCCTGCCCTGGGGCGACTTGACCTTCTCGCCTTTTATTTCCGCTGTAGTCGGACTGGCAGGTTTAGTATCCCTGCCCTGGGGCGACTTGACCTTCTCGCTTTTCACTTCCGCTGTAGTCGGACTGGCGGCGGGTTTAACATCCCTTCCATGGGGCGACTTGAGCTTGTCGCCTTTCACATCCCCTGCACTCGGGCTGGCGGGTTTAACATCCTTACCCTGGGGCGACTTGAGCTTTTCACCTTTTACTTCCTTTGCATTCGGAGTGGCAGGTTCAGCATCCCTGCCCTGGGTCGCCTTAAACTTTTCATTCTTGAGTTGCGCTGGGTTCGGACTGGCAGGTTCAGCATTTCTGCCTTGGGTTGCCTTAAACTTCTCATTCTTGAGTTGCGCTGTGTTCGGACTGGCAGGTTCAGCATCCCTGCCCTGGGTCGCCTTAAACTTCTCGTTCTTCACTTGCGCTGTGTTCGGACTGGCGGCGGGTTTAACATCCTTGCCCTGGGGCGACTTAAGCTTCTCGCCTTCTACATCCCCTGCATTCGGACTGGCGGCGGGTTTACCATCCTTGCCGTGGGTCGACTTGAACTTTTCACCTTTTACTTCCTTTGTGTTTGGACTGGCAGGCTTAACATCTCTCTCCTGTGGCGATTTGAACTTTTCGCCTTTTTCCTCTGCTGCATTTGAACTGGCGGGTTTAACGTCTCTCCCCTTGGATGACTTGATCTTGTCGCCTTTTACCACTGCCGTGTTGTCTGTATTTCTAATTTTCATAGAGCCTAAAAACAGTATTAAATAGCAGATTAGTCTTTGCGTTCAACAGCCATCGTGTTTTCTAATTGGTACTTTCAGTAAAGTGAAGTTCTTAAAGTGAAGGGGCCGATTAATGAGTGTGAATGTAAATATTTAAACTAGAAAATAGCGCATATTTTTTACGGACTATCTGCTAACGAACTGTATAATGGAGTCTATGATTGGCGCCTATAGCATCGGTATGCTGTCACTTAATGTGTAGACGCTACT
The DNA here is from genome assembly GCA_003439945.1 of Dermanyssus gallinae. Lineage (NCBI taxonomy): Eukaryota > Metazoa > Arthropoda > Arachnida > Mesostigmata > Dermanyssidae > Dermanyssus > Dermanyssus gallinae. The sequence goes on along the minus strand of QVRM01004626.1, from coordinate 223,432 downwards.
AATTTCACTCTAATTTTCATTCTGTGATTCGAACTAACGCGAATTCGCAGTGAACGATAGCTAAAAAAACAACTGAATTTCGAAAACGCGAAAGACTTTAAATCAAATCATAAATTCTCCTCTGAGGCTTGTTAACAACAGTCGTTACACTAGCTTCTTACGCGATTTCTCGTTTCGTACCGTTGAAATAGGTATAGGCAGAGAAAAAGCTGCTGACGATGTAGCGATGAAGCTAAGTGTTGATGCAAAGCAATGGGTATACGATCCACCAGGTGTTTCGGTTTTCCCAGATCAGCTCATCCATGCGTACTTGGTGACTGGTTTAGGATTTTGATAACTTGTTGAATGTACCACAAATGCATTTTATCGCATTAAAAATCTTCAAAAACACTTCTGTTTGTGAGACTCATTATCCTGTAAATCGTAGACTTACACCGTTGATACAGGTCAAACTGCCTCAGATGGCCTGGTAAGCTTAAACTCAACGCCATTGGAACTACTCTTAGAATAATTCGCCTAATATACGCGTCTCGACTGAAAAGTCTGTTGCCAGCTATCAAGGCCAAACCTTATGGCGTTATCATTTCGGAACACGAAAAAGCCTTCCTAGGAAACGAACGCATTTCCCCCTCCTCTTAGAAGCATATATTTTTTAAACAGAATTATATTGTACAAACTATGCAATGTGTAACTACGTAGTATAATCCGTAGCACTTTTGTCCAAAAAGAGAAAATCTATAGCAAAATGTATACCGCATAATAAACTAACATATTCGACCTTTTGCTGCTGGCTCGCATCCAGTTGGTCATGTTATTATGCTCTACGTACGGTTTGCAATTCGAATCTGGGGTGGCGACGTGGTCTAGGAGGCTGCTTCAAAAGGCATGGTTATCACCTACCGGGGTGTCGCCGGTTCGATCCCTATCGTTAATCGAATTTTCAATGAGCGATGCTCATTGAAATCATGGCATTTGATAAACCATACCGCTGAAAGCGACCGCGCTGCCGCACGAACAGTTAGGCTAGCCCTATTATCTGAATATGTCTGGCCTTCGCTGCATCGAAGAAATACTTCATGGCGAGTTTCAGTCTCAAAGGGGACGGAAGATAACGTAGAATGAAAACAACCTCTTTAGAAAATATTTTTAATTCAAGGCAACTTGAATCAAACGATTGTTATCACTTGCCCATTTCTGAGCAAGATGTGGGGAAGGGCGTATTTGTATGCATTGGGCCATTGTATAGACAACGGACTAGTTGAGATGAGGTTAATTCAGAAAGGATTCAGTGTAACTCGGGAGGCCTAGCTTAGATCTTACACAACTATAGTACCCTTGTTCGCAGTCCAAATGAAAGTTTTTCTGCTAAGCGTCGTACTAATATATACCTATATATACTTTTATTATAAAAAGAAGATAGAAAAAAATGCTTTACTACGAGGAACAACAAGGAACATACCCAATGAACCGCGGCCATTACGGCCAAACTTTAAACCAAATTAAACGTAACTAAAGATCAGCAACAGATCAACACACCCGAAAGTCGCCATGGGCCATGCGCGCAGAAGCAAAAACATTTCCCTGCATGCGTCGCCTGCATTTCGGTGTTATTTTTAAAGATGGGCGAAATAGGCAACGTTTGTTTTATACTTGTATCTTATTGCAATTTTATTAACCCCCCGGCCTAAGGTAGGCAATCATTTGTTGGGAGACGTCAATTTTTTTAGGCAAGATACAGCGGATCGGTAATTGTATAGAACTTACTGGGAATTTTATTCTTGAAGAAGTCATATTGAATGACTGAATATGTCCTACGGGAACCATTGAATTGAGTGTTTAGTCTACAATAGGTGGTAGGTATAATTACTAGCGTTCAATATTATATTTAGCGTTCTAGAGACATAGCAATTCGGGGAAACGAGCTAAACAAAGGTGACTTCTCAAAATCCAGCGGCCCTTCAAATCTTACAGCATCTATTTAGGCCGGTGGCGATCATTTAAATTTTAACCAGATAACCTTTGACTCTGACATATGTTCCTTGCTTTTTAGTTTTTGCATGGCCCGTACATGTTTCGCGTAACATGCAATAGAGCCAAAATACAAAAAGCGCTTCCTGGCTGTTAAGCTGGATTTTGACTGATCTCTGAATAACGAAAGATCTACTCAGTAGAAGAAGTAGCGAAAAAAGTCATGCACTCATAATATTCTATGACAGTTCTATAGTGCATGTTTGTATGTCATCGATGGGTATTCTATTCTAGTTTGCATATAGGTATATAATTACACATAATGCCACCTTATACAGACGTCCATCTGCATCAATTTCTTTTAATTTGCCCATTATAGAACGACATATCTAGCTAGTCGACTCTAATTAAGAGTGGTCGATGACCAACAAAAAACTCAAGAAGAAGCTTCACCGGAAGCAGACTATATTTTTTTCGGAGGCGATGAAAAAGTCAAGAACAAATCGTTTGCTAGCGACACCAAGCTAAATGTAGACGGCCGGACTCCGTCTTCTGCGTGGCCTTTGGTGATAGTGACTTTAGTAACGTTTCAAGTAGCGCCTTCTGGCCGAAAGGCGTGAGTTTCCGGCGCTGGCTGGGGGCTCCGCCGGCTCAGGCTAGGGTATGCGAAGAGTTTACTGACGGGCATGGCTTAACAGCTAGACAGCAATGACGCCTTCTGCCAAGGCAGCTGCATGCTGCTCGCAGCTGCAAATTATTGCTTTGGAATTGTGAAGGTTTATCTGGGGCCTTACAGCTAGCACCAGAACGTTTGTTTGAAGGTGTGGACATTGTACTCTTGACGGAAACTTTTATGCGAGTGGAACTGCATCTCGATGAGATGCGAGGTTTTCATCTGCTAGCGAGTCTTCCAGACGGAGGGCGGGGAAGACCAGTAGGTGGACTTTCAATCTATTTACGAACAGGGTCACCCCGAATGCAATGTGTGTGTCGAGGTGAGTGTTGCATGACACTCACCTCAGGTAGTTTCAACCTCGCATTGTTCTACCTGCCACCTCACTACGATGACGTTGAGGTTGCCGATGCGATCAGTGCTGGTCTAGCGGGACTAAACCTCCAGCTACCCACTCTGGTCGGCGGCGACTTCAACTGTCGTATTGATAGTGGCGCCACCGACAGGAAGGGCGATGTGCTTCTTACGCTTCTAGAGAATAGAGGCCTGCATTGCGCGAATGAGCGTGATAAATTCACGTACGTTTGCCAAAGTGGAAGAAGCACTATCGACCTCCTGTTTCATAACCTTCAACATCCGACGGAATTTCAGGGATGCGAGGTCCTTAATATTCCAGCACGGAAGCACCTGCCGGTGCTAGCGTCTCTGTGTCTGCCTGGCCAGGGGCGCGCCCCGCGGCGGCAGCCGACAACGTACTTGTCTAGGCAGCTAGATTTGCGTGTATTAACGCGCAAATTACGGCTCCTGGGATCAACTTCTGACGTTGAACAAAGCAACCACACTTTGGAGGCCACTGTCAAAGCGGCTGTAGTCAAGAAGAAGTACAGAAAAAGACGGGCGCGGCCCTGGTTTACACAGGCCTGCTACCTAAAACGTCGGGAAGTGTTGGGGCTCCTGCGCCGAGCACGGGCTCTGCACCCCGACCCCCAGATAGTTGCTGATCGTAGGGCGCTTTATGGCCGACATAGAGCAACCTACAAGAAACTGCTCGTGGAGAATAAGCGCCGGTATGATGAGGAGGAGGAGTTTCGCATGCTTCAGAGAGCAGAGCGCGAACCCCATGTCTACATTGTTCGCCGGCTGAGCAAAGCCATGCACAGCATGACAAAGGAGCAGTTGCGGCAGCACTTTAGTGCGCTTCTGCTCGATGCAAACGCCCCCGCGCCTAACCCAGTTATTGAGCGACCGCTCACTCTGGAGCAGCACTGCATGAATTCGCCGTTTACGGTGGAAGAAGTGGTGCAGATCTTGCGCGGGTTGCCCAAGAGGAAGAGTAGTGGTCCTGATGGGATCTATTACGAACACTGGGCTGAGTCGTCCGATGTTTTAGCAGGGGAGCTGTGTAATCTGTTTAATCAGATACTCAGCGGGGGACACATACCCCAGGTTTGGCACGAGGCCAGACTTACTCTGCTATTCAAGGGCAAATACGGTGACAACGTGGACGATCCAAATCTCTACCGGGGTATCGCGTCGGAACGCACTCTTAAGAAAATCTTCGCCAAGTTGATTATCTCGAGGGTGTTTCCAACTGTGGAGAAGACCCTACCTCCGGAGCAATTCGGATTCAGGAAGGGTCGAGGTACACAGGACGCGATCCACGTACTCCAGTCGGAAGTTGAGCGGGTGTTGGCTGTGCCCGGGGGCCACTTGTACGCCGTCTTTATTGATTGTGTCAAGACAAAGCTCCCCGTCACTTACTAGTCGATTCATTTCGACATGCTGGGGTGGGTGGTTCTTTTCTACGAGTGCTCTCCAGCTTCTTTGCTGAAGACCGCCTTGAAGTAAACATAAGGGGCGAAGACACCTTGCAGCTGAGGCAAAACGTAGGGACCCCTCAAGGGGACCCTCTCAGTTGCCTAGCCTTCTCTTTGCTCATTGCAGACCTAGCCCGCCACGTGCGGAAGGAGTTTAGAAACGCCGTCGTTGTTATGTACGCGGATGACATAGTAGTGGCCCACCGGGACCGCGGTGCCATTCGTCGTATTGTCGGCGACGTAGAAGGTTACCTTCACCGTAGGGGCCTACAAATAAATTCGCGGAAGACGAAAGCCATTAAGTTTCGCCGTGGGGGTCGATTGGCTGCAGCAGACGTAATACCCTGCTGTGGCCAACCGCTGGAGTTTGTCAACTCCTTACCGTATTTGGGTCTAAGACTGCACTATACGGGAACGACCTTTACCAAGCACATCGGCGACAGGTGTCGGGCGGCTATTGCCTCTATTCACACAGAGGTGAGAGATCTTCGACGACTGTCTCTGAGTGCTGCATTGCGTCTTTTTGAGCTTAAGATTGTGCCAATGTTGAGCTACAGCCTTGGCAGGGTGTGGGGCCATCTTTCCGCCGCAAATTTTGCGCAGCTAGAAAGATGCTTCACAATATATATGAAGCGCGTTCTTTGCTTGCCGCGCACGGCAAGGAATCGCTTTGTGTACCTGCTAGCGGGTTGCGGACCGGCAGTGGAAATAATCAGAGTCAGGCTTAAGTCACCTATTACAATGCCACTTCAACAATTTTTGTTGAAGTGGCAGGGAAAAGTGACCGAGGCCTCGGCTGAGGTAGCGCAGTTAGATGTGTACCTCACCAGGGAGCTTTGGGAGGGAATGGCATGCACTAGCCGGCACGTGTACACAAGGTACATTGTACATGGCTATCATCACTTGGTGTGTTCAACTCAAGGATTTCACCAAGTTGGCGATCAATGTCGTTGCCGGTTCTGCTCGCAGGTATGCGCTAAATACCACGCAGCGAGCTGCCAGTCGCATCGGCGGTCTTTGCACTTTCTTGCCCGGTGGGACGGTCGCTAAAGTGTTAAAATTGTATATAATGATGATTGTATTGTATTTATGTACCATCTTGAAATGCAAAATTATTGCGAAATAAACAATATGTATGTAAAATCGGTAACGGTCATCGCCCTTACAAAAGAAACCGGGTTATGAAACCGGTCAGTAGGCCTAAAGAGTCTAGAAAGCCCTGTATAATATTTGTATATTTCGATTATGCATGTTGCAGAGACATGATATTCATGTATCTACAGATAGATTATTTTTATGGGTAATATGGGCATATATATATATATATATATATATATATATATATATGACGCGCAAAGTAAAATTGGTTAAAGAGTATTCTTGCTGAAGCTAAAGGAGCAACACGGGCGAGTACAGTTGCTGAAGTGATACAGATGATATGAAATCGTTGAGGTAATACAGTGAGTATGGACCGGCGCAACGATGACATTCGGAGTCCTATCTGAATTCATGAAACCCAGCAGACCTGCAGTACGTGGCGATTTACCGACCCGGACATAGATTCCTTACAGGTCTGGCTACTCTTAGCTGGTTACAAACAAAATGATAAGGAATTAGAGACATTTTTCTAATAGTCGTGCCGCAAGCAAAGATTTCAAGATTCAAGATTCCAAACGTGGTTTATTATAGAAACTGCATAATACAATGCTTTAGTTCTCATTAAAAAATATATAAGTAATAATTAAAAAAATAGAATATAAATGGTGAACTCTTAGTCATAAACAGCCACAAAATAAGTCAATCATGGAGTATCATAAATCAAAAACACAACACAAAATAACATGTGTGCCTCAACTATGTCGAAATGTGTTGGTGAGTAGCCATTTCTGGACCATCTGTGTAAAACAATGCAGGGAAGTGATACGACGAATATTCTGTGGTATACTAGTCCATATAACGGGCAAACGAGACACAAGGGCTTGCTGACTAGACTTTTTTTGTGACTAATGGCCCTACATATATTGTGGCACGTCTCGAGGTCCTACGGAACAAGGGAGCAAGGGGAAAGGAAACATCACAGGGAATAATATTCCGAGTGATTTTAAAGCCCAGCGTGGCAACCTTCAGCAAGTAGAACAGGTCGACCGGTAGAAGGTTGTGGAACACATAAAGATCACTGACGGAGTCTTTGTGTCGCCTGCCAAATATGGCTCTTAGAGAATCGTTTTGCATTATTCGAGTCCGACGGAGAACAACTTCAAACCCACTCCCCCAGATAAGAATGCCATAAAGGAGAACTGGCAGGAACAAAGTTTTGTAGACCAAGAGAAGGCCATCCACTGGAACTCCGAGAAGCCGCATGCGAAAGAGAGCTGAAATGATGGCGTAGCATTTAGGCTTGATGTATTCTAAATGCGCCCGCCAGCTCATGCACTCGTGCAGCATTAGGCCGAGACATTTTGTGGTCTCTGAGAAGACCAATTCTCTCCCTGATAAAGAATTTCTTATCGAGGTGCATTTTAGCTGAGGAGCTCGGAATGCAATAATGTTCGTCTTGCTGGCATTAACGACAAGGCCACATTTATTGAAGATCGAAATTACTGTTTCCACTTGAGATAAGAGATGAGGCAACTCCGAACTCATTTCGGAGGCATTGAGCCGAAAAAGCAACGTCGTATCATCAGCAAAAGCGATCGGCTTGCCTAAGTTTTCCCTCTGGATGGTTAATAGGATGAAATTAATAAGAATTAAGAACAATAAAGGTCCGAGAACAGAACCCTGGGGGGTACCGATGTCTACGGATCTCCAGGAGGATTCGACCGACCCAACTCTCACCGCCTGCATTCTTGAGGTTAGGTACGAGCGGAACCAACCAACTGCACTCACTGAACACCCCAACACCTGAAACATTTGTAGGAGATATGAGTGATTGAGGCAATTGAAAGCCGCGGCAACGTCTAGAAAGACTCCAAGATATAATTTAGTCGATTCTACGGCATCCACAATAGACTGCCATAAGTGGGTTAAGGCCAACTCCGTAGATCGACCACGTCGGAAACCAAACTGATATGACGACAGAAATTTCATGGACTCTAAATGATGCCCAAACCTTCTCAGAGTCAGTTTTTCTAATATTTTAGACACCAAATCTATCAGACTTATGGGACGGTAGCTGGCGGGTAATGTTTTGTCGCCCTTTCTTTTGTAAAGCGGAGTTACAAACGAGGCCTTTAGACATGTGGGGAAGTTACCTGAGGAGAAGGAGAGATTCGCAATTTTTGTTAGGGGACTGGCAATAGAGAGCGCCGCTAATTTTAAGTTTTCCGGGTACCCCCATAGCTCCACAGCTCCAGCTCGCCTTTTGTTTGATTAGGAGTGAATAGACCTCCGAGTCTGTCACTGAACAGAATTTGAATAAGTTGCCCTTGCTGGTCTATAGATCTGTAAGAATCGGTGATAAGTCACCTTCAAGGCAGAGAGGTGCAACTGTAGCCGAGCCTATGGTTGCAAAATGTCGATTGAGCTCATCTGCAATTTCTTGTGGATCAGTAACAGACCGATCAGGAAACACTGTGAAAGTGGAAGGCAGTTTTACTGAGCGGTTATGCCTACCACATGTTTTATTGATGAAATTCCAGAGATTTTTTGCGTCACTACGCAACGTCTCGAATTGTGTCCTAAAAAAGGCAGTTCTAGCGGCACGTAAGCCATGTTGATACCGCCTACGGCTATCAAGATATAACAGTTTACTCTCGGGAGAATTAACCTTTTTATGCCTCCGATACATTTTATTAACGTGCCGGCGGAGCCGCCGCAGTCCAGGAGAAAATGAAAATGGTCTGTTTGGCGCGCAGTCTCCGCGAGTTTTGGTACGCAACGGAAAGGAGGATTCATAGAGGTTGAGCAAAATGTCCCGAAATGCCTCGAGGGCCGAATCGACGTCCCTTGCATCAAACACGGTGAGCCAGGATGCTTCACGAACGCGGCTTAGAAAAAAGTCAATGCTAGCCTTGTCGTGCGCCCGAATATTCACAGGAGATTCAACATAAGACGATTTGCTCTCCTCACCGCCCTCACAAATGGAAACAAAGACAGGAAGATGATCTGAAAAAAGCAAGGTATCGAAAACCGCTGGTTGGACAATAGAACAACTGAAGCAGTTACGAACTGCGATATGGTCGATACAAGCGCCGGATATTTGACGTGTAACACTATCGATAAGATGGACCATATCCCTGCTAGAAAAGAAAGAGATATAATCTGAGGGCGGCGGGTCAGCCAGAAGATTTACATTAGCATCACCAAGAACTAAGCACGGAAGTGCGGAGCTTCTGGGCAAAATATTGAGCAGAGTTTCCTTGTGGATAACACTGCTCGAGTAGAAGCCGACTATATAGCCTTCGAAGTTCATATGTTTTTTTTATATGAATACGTACCGCTTGCACGTTGCCATCGGCGCTACTCAGTGCAAAATAAGAAAGAACCTTGCAGGTAGAGCAAACGAAAATTCCAACTCCGCCTCCGAGCTTGGTCACATTTCGATTTGACACGAATAAGTCAAAGCCATTAATTGAATAGGCCGGGATATCAACATCCTTTAGCCATGATTCGCTAACGACCGCAGCGTCGATATGGGACCCCTCGTCACTGATAAAACTACTCAAATGATCTAATTGACCCGATTTTTTTAAACCCATAGTGCCCGCATTTAAATGCATAACCACAAATTTACTATTGTTTAGATGGAGATCGTGCCACTCTTCGCAGCCACGAATATTTGTGCTTCTTGGAGAGAGACTGTAACTGTGCTTGAACATGATAATAGTGAAGGTAAAATATAAAACTCCAAAGTTATGTAGGTGAACTATACCAATTAAAACTGTTTAAAAACTGATAAAAGTGGAAGAATTGCGTCGAGCAGCTTCTTTAAACAGGATGCAGCCTTCGAACATACAGCTTTGAGAACTTGCAAAACGGGTTTCAGTGCAGAGAGAGCTGAGTTCCGACTCGAAGCGGTCCTTGACGAGGAACTTGCTAGTTTACGCTTTGGAAACGTCTTCGGTTTTCGGGATTCCATTGAACTCTTCGTCGTAGATACAGTTGCTTTGTTAGGAATGGCAGCATAAGTAGGCTTTTCCGAAGGAGCTGTGGCAAGTCCTGATTGAGAGGCCTCTGCCATAAATGCAACGTGCTAAGGAGTTTGCATATCACTTGGATACCGTAGGTAGCTGCGGATGCCACGTTAAGCGTGACAAATATCATGGGCTATTGAACAAACAGCAATATTTTGTTTCTGATACGTCTGCCGCAAAAAATGCTTTTCTACAACGATCAGTTATCCAATGTGGAAATGTAGTATTGTGAGATGAGAAAATCAATCCGATATAGTAAAAGTTTTCCACGAATTGCACTTGCTCACCGTGAAATTGTAGTTTATCTAAGCAGGCCTTTGACCTTCACACCGGAAATTTTCAGCCATTGTTGTCGACACATGAGTTATAAAGCCATTCTGCGAGAAATATTCATCAAATATGCGAACCGCAGTTTGCAGGCTAGTACAAATTCTCTTGAAAACAACCAGACCATCTGCGTGGATTATGACTGTTGGGTGTCGCTCTTTTACGATGCATGGCAGATCGTTGAGCAACGTTATCAACAAAAATGAATTTACAATATTGCTATGCGGATACTGAGTCACTTGATCGAACGTATTGTGCTCGCATACACCACCATCAAGAATAAGCTGCTCAGCTTATAGAAGAGCACTAGACAGAGATAGCAATCGAGGTTCAACTCCAGCCTGCTCCAACTGTATCAGAAAATATTACAAGTGTTGATGTCGAATGCAGACTTCGAATCAATAAAACCGCCAAAATAGGAATTATTCCGGTTTAATGAAATCTGCTCAAGAAAAACTTAACAGGCTGCGATAGTGAAGCGGTCCCAAAGTCCTGAAGCACAGCTGCTCATCTGGAAAGACAGCCTATGCTTTCGGGGAAATCCGCGAAGCGCCTCGTGAGTATGACTAAGAGCTTGTAGACACAGCTATCTTTTTAATATTGGCCGCCACGCCGAGGAATCCGATGGAACTCATTTTCCCTTTAGTGCTACCTTGAAAAGACACTGGTACTCCTCAGCTGACAGACGTCCCTAGGGTGACGTCTATTGAAAAGGAGCTTCCAAATTAGCATGAGGAGATGTTCCTGCAAAAGGTGTTCTGGCCTGAATGTCTTGTTGTTCCGTAAACGAGCACGGACCATATTGACTATCTCAAATATTAAACGATTGATCAGAAGCCTCAGCAAAAAAGCTTTCGGGGCGTCGAGCTCGCGTGGAGTGGGAGGCTTAAGAGGTACCGTGTCTGCGTTGTCGAAGGTTGCTTGAGACTGCCCTAGGAGTTTTTCAAATGGAACTAGACAACTAACAAAAATTTAAAGCTATCCTATGGTAAAGTGAGGCTCTCATTGTAGTCGTAGGATTTTAGGGAGGCGCTTCTGTTGAGTGAACAAAAACATTCAATTTTATTGTCTTGAAACTTTGAAAATGTTTTTGTTCTCAGCAGTAAGGCATATGATCATGTTTTTGTTTACAGAAATTAATTAGACTGATAATGTTTTTGTGTTGAGTAAGTAGCCGTAGTTTATAGGACGATTGCTAGACGTTTCTTAGTAGTCTCTTAAACTTCTTAAACGCAAAGAGCGCAGCGTACTTAGTGGTAATCTTGGAGTTGATTTTTTGGAGAAGGTTTAAATGCAGTTACATAACGCGGGCAAATGCCCGCCAGCCCGAATAGACAGGCCGGCGGACCCCCCACCTTTCCCTCTACCGAGGTTTCGTATGGGGTTACCACACTACTCCGCCGTACCGGTTAGACACTATCACCTCGCGATTCCGCGTTACACCCCAGAATATACAATACTTCCCTTTGCTCGACCACTCCAAGGCAGGTGGGCCCCACTGCTGCGAAGGGCAGCTGCGGAGCCAGATGGTCCTCCCGACCGGCGGTCTGCGTTCATGTGGTAACTCGCCTTTCATTTTGCCTATTAAGCCAAGGCAGCAGGCGTCCCACACGGTACTCCCAGGTACAGAACCGTGTAGCCCGGGGCCGGTGTGCAGTACACCTTCCCCGTAAGGTTAAGTAGCCTTAACAGCCCTCGAATAGAACACGACAGAGTGACAATATGAATTCGTTGACACTCAATCGATATCATATGCCCTGCTTCCCATGCCAACAAAAGTGACTTCAGGAAAGTTACTATTGGGCGTTTACACCGTCTGACTAACTTACATGGGGGCGCGTGAGGGTCCCCGCAGCACGCGGAAGTCGCGCGCCAGCAGACCACGCCGGTAAGAGATGCATAGTTACTCCCGTTCAATGCCGTGCACCTTTGGTCTGGTCCTGCATGTGACAGTCGCCACGTATACACCAGGTACATAGTGCATGGTTATCACTACTTGGTATGTTCAAACGCAGCCTTTCACGAGGAGTACGAGTTGTGCACCTGCCGGTTCTGCCTGCTGATGTGTGCCAAGTACCATGCAGTATTACCATGCAGTATAATAGAATGCACAGCGCTGGGCAAAACATCGTTGCACTACTTCTCTCGCCGAAAGCGTGACGAAGATAGAGTATTATGAAGAAACGCTTGAATTGTATATTATACTCAATCTGAGTGAAATAACTATAATTGAATAAATGCAGTTACTCGCAATCGCTACAAATCCATGTCTCGATCTAACGGTTCCATGCTAGTCCGTTGAAACCCATACTAACTAAGCGCACTTTTCCTTTAAGTTTTAGTTTTGGATGTCCCAAATCTCCATAGAACAGTACTATGGTCCATCGAGAGAAAAGGCGAAAGCCTTAACAGATCAATTGGCTGGGTTTTGGGGACTCCCAGGGAACAGCGAAGGAACTACATCTGCTAGGAGAGCAACGAATACGACAAATAAGGTGCAGGATAGTACATAGTAGAAGAACGTAGACACCATTCTTCGTTACAAGCATTTGTTTTCACGACTGTGCAACCAGTGCAAAAGAACAAAAACTGGACCCGAAATTACAACAGTAGTTGAAATCGAACGCGTGGTAAAGAATATGATGACAAAAATGGCGTGTGGTCTTGACGGAATTTTAGTAGAAATTAACCTGGCATTGGAAAACGAGTACATGTGTTCTCTAATGGAGCAATTTAATAGTATATTTAAATGGGGAATCTTCCCAGAGGATTGGTTTCTCTTCTTTCCATGGAAGGACTAGATAATGACATTTTACAAAAAGTGAGACAATCACAATTACAACCAAAACGTATTGACTATTTATGCAGTTTTCCTAACCGTACAGCAAATAACGTTCTGGAGGCAAATGGAACAATATAGGAGTGCCAGTGCAGGTTTAGGAAATGGTATATATGCTAGATAGTTATATTCTGTTATTAAGTCAGGTTACCGATGTATCGAGACTATGGAGACAAGGGTGTTTAGGGGCTTTTAGATCTAAACAAGCATATGATGTAGTGGACAGAAAAAGTTGTATCAATTTATGTTTGAGAAAGGTTTTTTTGAAAAGCTGGATCAAGTGACTGGAAAAATATAGGGATAATACGGTTTAAATAAGTATAGCTGTAGAACAATTTAGGATGTTCATAGTCACTCTGGGGCGTGAGACAGGCCTGCCCATTGCCATCGGTAATATTTTATTGCATATAGAGGCAATAGCGAAAAAGACAGGTTAGGATATCAAATCGGGAAAGAGTACATATTATGACACCAGTGCTACTGTTTGTTTATAGTATGGCAATGCTAGGACGGGACACTAGCAAAGTAAAGAAAACCCTATTGCATGTCGGAAGGAGCGGGAGAACTGGATACAGTGATTAATGAAAAAGTGGCTAGTATTTCCGAGACGAGGATTTAGACTGCCTAAATCTGTACAAATATATTAGGGTGACAATTATTGCAAGAAACTATTATTTACAGGAAAAACGTATAGAGTATTACGGAGGAAGAAGGTTGAGTGATGAAAAGATGCAGTAACGTGAGGTGTAAGGGTCTCTGGAGATTTAACATATATACGAGGTGTGTTCAAAAAGTATCGCGACTTTTGAATTTTCGCGGGTTACGTATATTCGAATTTCGATTTTTTGTGGCGTTATGTTGGTACTCATGTCTCTCACTTATGCCGACAAGCTCGGCCATTTTGAATGTTCACTTAATTGTTGACAGCTGCTTTGCTTGCACGTGTTTTGGATCGTCTTCGATTTTTACCTATTCAAAAAAATGGATCAAAGAACCTGTATCAAATTTTGTGTGAAAAACGAAATTAAGTGCGCGGATGCATTCCGAATGTTGACTGTGGCATACGGAGAAGCTACCTTGGACCGAAGCAACGTTTATCGGTGGTGCAAAATGTTCTCAGAAGGCCGAGAAGATGTGAACGACGAAGAGCGTGCCGGACGCCCGAGCACTTCAACAACAGACGAAAAAATTAATGAAGTGGAGAAAATGGTATTGGCCAATCGTCGAATCACCGTTAGAGAAGTTGCTGAGGACCTAAACATATCGATTGGCTCGTGCCATTCGATTTTTATCAATGATTTGGGCATGAGACGGGTCGCCGCGAAATTCGTACCAAAATTGCTCAATTGCGACCAAAAACAGCATCGCATGAACATTGCTAATAAGATGTTGGACTCTGTCCGCGACGACCCAAATTTGCTCCAGAGGGTCATAACTGGTGGCGAATCGTGGGTTTATGGTTATGACGTGGAAACCAAAGCTCAATCATCTCAATGGAAGCTGCCGCACGAACCAAGACCGAAAAAAGCGCGCCAAGTTCGGTCGAATGTGAAAGTTTTGCTGACAGTTTTCTTCGATTGCAGGGGCGTGGTGCATCATGAGTTCTTGCCACAGGGTAGAACGGTCAATAAGGAATATTACCTGCAAGTTATGCGCAATTTGCGCGAAGCAATCCGCCAGAAACGCCCGGATTTGTGGAAGAACAAAAATTGGCTTTTGCACCACGATAACGCCCCTGCTCACACATCGTTGCTTGTGCGCGAGTTTTTGGCCAAAAACAACACACTAATGATGCCGCAGCCACCGTATTCCCCAGATCTGGCCCCCTGTGACTTTTCTTGTTCCCTAAAGTGAAGAGGCCCATGAAAGGACGACGTTACGCTACGCTTGACGAGATAAAGACGGCATCGAAGGAGGAGCTGAACAAGATAAAAAAAAATGGTTTTTTGAAGTGCTTCGAAGATTGGAAAAACCGTTGGCACAAGTGTATAATATCTCATGGGGATTACTTTGAAGGGGACAAAATAGATATTCATGAATAAATGAATAATTTTTGAAAAAACACAAATGTCGCTTTTTGAACACACCTCGTATATATATATATATATATATATATATATATGATTGATTGATTGATTTGATTGATTTATTATTCGCTTGGCATGCATACCTAAATACACATGTCACCCTTTTTTATCAGGGGCGCTTAGAGCGGCAGCATATATGTTACCTATGCATCTGAATAATCAATGTACACTTCCATACCTACTGAGTATTTGCTTTCCATTGGGACAGCCTCTTCTTTGTAATATCGACCAGGTCCTTTCTAACGTTTGGTCCTAGAGCTAGGGCATCCGACAGCTCTATATCTCTGCTTCCCCCTAGGGCTGTACATTCTTTAACAATATGCTCAATTGACTCATTCCCTAGCCCACATGCTCGACATTCTGTACTTTGTCCCTCCATATATTTAGCTCTTTGTATCCTTGTATCCAACATCCCTGCCCTGGCATCTGCCAATAGCCCGCTCGCTCTTGAATTATCGTATACCCATTCTACCCCGCCCCTTTCCGTCTTTTCCTTTCCATATATACTTGCCAAACTCGATCTGGAACCCATCGCCAATTTCCATTTGCCTGTATATGACTTGTTCACCCTCAATTTCACCATCTTCTCCGATATTCCCGCTCTGGCCCATTGCTGACTATTGTACCCAATCTCCCTAGCTGCAAATTCTACTCTGCGATCCCACTTCGTTTTCACTTTTAGTGCCGTCTTTACCAGCTGCATCTGTTTAACCCATCTTTTATTTGTGACACTTTTAATCCTAACACTAAATCTTAGCTTACTTTGTACTTCCCTTTGTATAAATTTTGACATTCCTCCTTCGCCCTCAAGAAATTCCCTAGCGCAATTAAAACGACAACCCAATGCAAATCTTATCACTTCTCTTTGTATTGTTTCTAACTTCTTTCCTAACCCCGCGGTAATATATATATATATCACGTATACAAGGATTAACATTTGCGTAAACCAATCTGGTCCGCCGCGTGGAGTTTTGGAGGAAGTTAGAATAGTACCATAAAAAGTGATGAAATTTGCATTAGATTGCCGTTGCAATTATACCAGAGAGTTCCTTGAGAAGAAAAGGGAATGTCAAAATTTATAAGAAAAATAAGTTCAAAGCATAATAAGGGATAAATAGTCAGCGATGGGCAAAAACCAAGATATCGGAAGGAATGGTGAAATCAAAAATGAATAAGAACTTATATGGAACAATGGAAATTGGTGATCGAGCCAGATCGTTTTTAACAAATATGTATGGAAAGAAAACGGAAAATGGATGGGGTAGAATGGACATACGGTAATTTAGAAGAAGCTGTTTGCAGACGCCAGGATAATAATTCCGCAAAAAATTAATTCTAATTGCGCGTTAGATGTTGGCTGAGAGTCAACCCGAAAAGGTTTAGGGCAGCAATATTGGATATAATGATAGAGCGACCTATATAGATTCAGAAGGATAGTACAGCGTGTCGATTTTGTGGATTAAGTAATTAATCCATTAAACATATTGTAAACGAAGTGCACAGTTTTGTAACAATCAGACATCTAGACCTGTTGGAAGCATCAGCTTCAGGACCAAATGGTAGCAAAGACCAGATCGAATTTCAAAGAAAAGGTTGTTTTAGTGAGAGATGCTACAGCCAATACAGCATCTGCAGTGGTATTAGAGGATGATGCATCAGTGAAATAGATGGTATGAATATTAAGACAGTAAATCATTGATAAGCAGTTCGTTCTGATAAGTTGTCTTCGTAAGAGGTGCAACGTAAAATAACGTAAGTATTCCATCACGTGCAAGACCTATTCCCAAAATCAGACAATGTTACATACTGGCAAATAGAAAAACAAGATCAAAGCTAAATAGACGAAGATATGGAAGACGTAATAGGTGTAGGAGACGCTTAATTGACATCATACTCCTAGTTCTATAGGCGTCTATTTCTTAGACGCCAATATGCGCGAGAAGACGCAGCTAGAAAATGCTCGCCGCGCGCGCAACGGAGGCACGCAAGTGCCATTAAGTGGTCGAGATGAGGGTGCCCTGCAAGGAGCTTTGCAATCCAGCTCTCCGTAGAACGGCTCGACGCATCGAGTTCGTGAGCTGAGAACACAAAGAGATCCTTGACGGCCGGTAGAGCACGAGGCTCCCCCACGGTCTCGAAGTAGTGCCACACAATTCGGAACTCAGGGGGGGATGGGGAGGTTTGAGGTTTTTAGTGAGTGAAAGCCCCACACTAAGTCCTGTTGGTTGCCAGTACCGATAGTGCATTAGCGTTTCCAAACCTCCCATATAAAAAAGAAGCATACTCCTGGTGGGACGGTGGAGCTATCCCGCCTTCCACCTCTATATAAAACCCCAGTAGATCGGAGTCGTCTCCAAGGTTAGGTACTTCGAAGTCACCTTAGAGAGAGGTCTCCGCGGTGCCGAGCACGTGCGGCGGACGACAAAGAAGGCAATTAAGGAAGCCAACAACTTCGCACAGCTCATTCTTAACACTTACGAGATTCGTCAATTTGTCGTGTACTCAAGTCCGCGGCTAAGTCAGTTGCCCTGTATGGTGCTCCGGCAAGGCCCACCAATAATCTAATGTTCGCCGCCAACAAGAACCGCTTGCGTCGGGCCCAGAGTGTCGGAGCCCTTAGGGTAATTGCGGAGAACCGAACAGTTAGCGCAGCGGCGGCCCCAACTCCTACTAGAACGGTCCCCTGGGGTCTGAAAGTAGCCGACAGCCGCCTATGGGATAACCTGCGGCGCAATAAGAACGAAGACCGTCGGTGCACAATCGACCTATGGCAGGAGAACTGGGACGGCTTACAAGAGGGTGACTTAGGTGCTAGTCTCCTGCCCTGACTGCTTAATGAGATGCGCAAGTTAGTGAAATGGAGCCCCACACTACCGGCCCACGCTTGCAGAGAGCTTCCTCGCCGTGGTGACCGTGTGTGCAAGGACATTTTCCAGTTAGTCCTCTATATGAAAAAAAACACAGCTCGTACTACCTAATAAGGCGGCAAACGGTCACAAAAACTTTCACATTTACGTCGTGAAAATCTAAGGAACCCGGGTGGCCACGTTGCCCTATAGGTAAAAAAAATGTAGTCCTTATTTACAAGACTTTGGATAAATTAATCGCGGCTACTTATAACACTGTGGTCATTTTGTCGTAATTTTTAATTAACTAGATTTGAAAATCAAATCATACAACGACTTTTATTTGGTAACAGTGGGACAATGCCACAAAAACTAACTATTTCGAGACATAATTTCTTCTAGACTGGCGTCAACCAAGACTGTCAGTTGAGGGGCTACTGGGGGGGTGAGTCCGGCCGTCTGCGCACAATTGCCCTTCACGGATCAAGCACGCAGAGGAAGCACGAGTTTTTGGTCTAACGCAGCTTTCTTATTTCTTCTAATTACAAAATTGTTACTTAAAAGTACACACCATGTTAAGAAGCCGCTAGTAATGTTAACTTGTCTGGGTAAGTACACGCGAAAAGGTTTCTTAGGAGTCCTTTAACCTACTGGTTCGAGCCAAACCTCTGTTTATCTTTAATAACAAAATTCAGACAGAAGTTATGCCTGAATTACGATTATATTGTTCAAGGGAGATTCCGTGATTAGGAGGAACAAATTTATTGATGTCCTCCATAATTCGAAAAAAAATAGCCTTAACACGGGGAAACATAACCCGATTTCCCTGATTACGTTTTTGAAAGGGCGCATAATCGTATAGGTGTACGCCATATCTAAGCAGGCGTTGTGTGAAACTAATCCCATCAATGGGAAAGAGCATGCGTTATACTCTTAAAGACATTAGTAGTTTTCCTAAATCCCATATCAGAAACATGTAGTTTCCACACACTGCCGATTCAAATAAGGTTAACACATTTGACTTAAAGTGGAGTTAGAATGCGTAGCTAGAATTGGTAATAAACCCCTGCGTGATACTTGGAATTACGCTTAACAGATCGCTATTCGTACAACCGTGGGTGGTTGCTTTTTCATGCGCATAAAATTGAGTAACGGAGATCGCCTATCGGTCACCATATTTTTACGGTAAACTTCTTTGATGCGGGAATATCGCAAAGGGCGTATATTGTGTAACCTTTACTGTCGCCTGAGGCCAAGACCGAAGCCACACTAGGTAGATAGATGGCATAAAAATACCTAAGCAAACGTGATACAAAAATAAACACAGACTAGATATGTATGCATCTGTACACAGCCATAAGAAGCCCAAACAACACTTGAGCATAGCAACATTCAGGGCACTAAGAAGTGGACGCCGCTGCTGCCAACTAAAACAACAATCCATTGATATTGTTCTGTGTGATATGCATATGAATCTACATCTAGTTATGTATATATATGTGTGTATATATATATATATATATATATATATATATATACACACATATATACAACGGCCAGCGTTATTGAAAACCTTCATTGCTATGCTGACTCACCGCCGACGGCAACCTGCTTGGTTGGCTTCGAATGCTCGCGTTCGACGCTGTTGTCGCTTGAGCTCCACTCGCTGAGCAGAAAGACGCCAGTCGTCTCATGACGCCGACCCGACTGCGGCCCGTGCTCGTGCGGCCTCTGTGTGCCCCGCGGGGGTTGTTGTTTTTGTCGTTGAGGTGTCCTCCGGCTACCGCGGCCCTCGCCGTCTTGCTTGGGGCTGCCGGCTTGCATCCTCTCTTTCATCGCGGCCGTTCGCCCTGCGCCTGGCGTCGAGCCGGCGATCGTCGCATTCGCGCCCTTCGTCGTCGCGACGAGTCGCGAATCGTAATCGACCTCCGGCTGAGCGGTGGGTTTGCGGCCAACGGGCGTGCGGGGACGTGGTCGAGCCGCCGGGTCGTGGCCGCTACACGAACCCCGGAGACAACAGCGCGGCAGCAACGCGCGCACCATGCCGGCCCAGCTATTCGTTTCGGTAGCGCCCTCACGAAGTCCGACGAGACGGTAGCTGCAGCCGCTAAGGCCACTGTCGCTGGCTCCGCCTCCGCCCACCAGCGACGGGAGTTCGTAGTGGTCGTCGCTCGAGCCGATCACGACTGGATCGCGCAGCCCCGCGCCGCCCCCCGCCGCGGCGCACACGAGCGATCCAGGACGTCACACAAAACGACCAGGACGTCAAGGATTCCCGGCCCATCATCGACGTGACGTCGGTTGGAGGACGTGCAATACGTTAGTTTAAATGCAGTACCAAGTTAGACAAGTATTTCAAGTGCAAGTTAACCGTATTATTAACGATAACTCTATCAATAGTCAAGGGATAGAGTGCCTGTCTCACAAATGTATGTTGCGATTATTAGCTACCCAAAAAGCACTGTCGCTTATAGATACAGTGTCAATCAATAACATGCCCGCGTTCCGCGTCGTAAGAATAATTCGCGGAATCGTTTCGTGTAAGTTTTCCCTTGCATACTAGAATATGATTGAATGAATTCTGCAGTCAAGATAGTTGTCTACCACCTCTTACTGGTCACACACTATCATAGTAGTGTACGAGTTTATCTCTCTCAAAAGCGTTGCGAAAAATATGCGTTTGCTTGATATATGTGGAATATATAGAATACTTTGAAGGCTACGTAAGACAGAAAGCGCCTCTGTTGGCTAATGGAGAGGAATGGGGTTTAAAAGAACAGTTGTAGGAACTAGACATAACTAAGCAAGTTGGGCAAGGACATGCAAGAATGACGGCGCAAGTTTTACGAATCTATTTCGTCAACCGCTAAACAAATACACTGTCTAGACCGTTCGATTTAATGTTAGCAAAATAGTGGTGCATGTCCACGTGTTTGTGTGCATCGCTTTGTCACATTAGAAGCTCGGCAACTAAGGCAATATATTCATCTAACACTAATATAGTCGATAAACTTAAGACCGTTTAGCAAACACAAGTTCTATCCGTCTTTAAAGCATCAGTACAGAAGACTAGTACAATGGATTGCTGACCACTAGTAATTTGTACAGTCCATGTACAAATTATTGACAAGACACCAAAATCGTACTAACTAAAATAATGCAAGTTTTACTAAGGTGCATAATATGGCCGCTAAGATTGGCTGCGGCATGTGCCTTCAAATCGCGTACCGTGCTGATGTAGGGGGAGTACATTAGAGCTGATTATACAATCATAAAGCTGCCATCTTTTAAGGCAATATCTTGTAGAGAGTTAAATGTAATTAGTTCTTGGTACACCTAAGTGAAACACCATTTACGGCTACTTGCGACTTCTCGTGGGCACAGTGAGGCCCAATCGGGAACCAGACTTTAAGATTCTCTGCGTATTCTGGTAAAAAAAAATTGCAGTGCCGATAATAACAGCACTGCCGTCTGACTATGAAAACCTAACTGAGTCATCTGGTAGTTTCGTAGTGTCGTTGAGCAAAAATCTTATCTTAAAAATGCTTAACGCACAAGATACAAATTATCTTTTGGAAAACCGCAAAACACCACGTGCGGATCGTTTGACTGATGACGTCTGCCCAATCGCCTTTCGTGTGTATCGGCGAAACAATGGTTCTTCAGGATTTTTAGGGCATCTCTAGGGCACTTCCATGGCTGTATTGGACACGCTTTAGGCACGATTATTTAGTGCTTTTTAGTCAGCTGTTTTAGTGCGCATGCTTCTGCTTAGTGTTTCTGCTTCGTTTGGAGCCCGGGAATACATGATGCACATATATCAGCTAGCACGACTAGTGTGCGACTCAACAACCCACTAAACCCGTACTTGTTCTCATTCTCCAGGCTTGGTATTGCTTCGGCATTACTTCGAAGCCACGGCAGAGATGTCTCCGCACCGTCCGCAATCCTTGCTTCGCCTCCCCCATCCTCACGCACCACCGTGTAGTACGTCCAGGTGAACGAGAGCAATGCCACGTTGAACCGCCCTAAGTGGGTGCGTCAAGACCCCTAGGGCCTAGCTGCTCACCCCCCTATCGTCCGCCTTACCCCCTGGGCACCTCGTCTCGATCGTTTGATCGCTCCATCCTCTCTCTCTCTCTCTCTCTCTCTTCTGGCTCTTTCCAGAGTTCCCTTGAGTGTCAAAATGGCGTCAAGCAGCCTCTTTCGACATCTCCGCCGTCATAATCGTGTAGTCGACGACCTCGATTAAGGAGCTTCTACCTAGGTGAAAGTTCTTTCTCTTCAAACAAACAACACTACAAAACGATTTTCGAAAACTATTGAAATTTCTATTTACAATACAAAGCATCTTTAAAAAATACACTACATTTGAATACAAAAACATTATTAATAACAAAAAACTAGTACAATGTGCAGACCAAATCACATGGGAGAGAGAAAAACAGTGTGTCACAGTAGAAGACCCGGTTTCACTGAGTGATGGTACGCAATCTATATTTTTGGGCACTGCAATATGAAATTGGTCAGCACACGTACGCAAAATATTTAAGCTTGGCCGAAACGTACGCAATTAATTGTAAACGAGTCACTCTTGTTCTGTGTGAACAGAGCGTCTAAAGATATTTCATATTTTCTATATTTAAACGTAAAAAGATATTTCATATGAGATTTGTTGGGACGAAGCAGGCAAAATGTCTTTACAAAAGTTCCTAAATTTAAGGTAACGTCATATATTAATACAAAAAACTGCGGACACACGAGCAAGTCGATGATATTTTGCATTCCTCATTAGGCCACAAATAAGCGATAGGTGTAATTGTTCTGTACTTTTTTACGTACTTCTAGCGTTTTTGGGGTCTGCCGAAGGGTCTTGCAATTCACGCAGCTCTTTGCCAGTCATGACGGGGACGGCCTGACTCAGGCTTTCATCAAGTGACATGTTGGCCACTAATCGAAATATACGTCGCCTCCAATTTTGATTTAGTTGACTTTCGCGCAACACCGCGAAACCATATGAATGATGACAATATTTTGGATACTACTTCGTTGTTATCGGTTACATTATTTGCGATCGCATTCTATAGTTCAGTTTTAGTTCGCGCTCATTTGTGTAATCGCTATGACGTTGGTAGTTAATTTGTGGTGCCTGAGTATAAACGAATGTTGTACTCTGAGAAACGTCTGTCACCAGACAAGTTAGTGACATAGCTACAATCGTGAGTAAGCTATGCGACGTAAGAATTTGGTTAGCGTAACTGCATGTAACCGATGGTGGACATAGAGTAACAAGTGTACTGGGCTCTCTCGATTTGCGTTAATCGGCAAATTTTGCTCGGTCACTGACAAGCCGCCTGGAGCACTCCATTTTTTTTTATTGAATATATGTTACAACCATTTTCAGCGGAACTACTTTTGTTTTACTTCGTTGCCTTACTTTAACACCCCATGTGCTGGCCACTCCTAAGGAGCCAGATTTGGATAAGCTATTCTAAAGTTTAGAATCTAATTGAAATCTACTTAATTACCTTGCATATCGATTTGATTATCAAATCGATATGCAAAGAATAGATTTAGCCACAGCTAAATCTATTCTTAGCATAAGGTTCAGTTTGAGTGGAAGTAGCGGAAGACCGGCACTAACTAACAATATGCATGATGCAAATTAAATTTGGAATGCATATTTGAGATACAAATTGATAGTCTAGGATTTAAATCAAGGAGGTTGTTACTAAACCAAATCCTGTAAATCCTAGACTATCATCCGTCCACTAGGGCTCGAAATCACCGTAAGGTATATATTCAATGCACAGAAGGTTGGACGTGCCAATATGCCTAGGGTTTCCAGCAACAGTCTTTGTGGCAGCACGATCGTAAGTCAAGTACGTATGATTATAAACATATAAGTACCTAAGTAATAGATAAATACCACATTATTGCAAGGGCTTTGAACTAGCGCACTATCCTGTTAGCCGGGTGTAATTGCGATATATGTAATATCTATGATAATCTACTCCAAGTTTGCCTAGATTTCCCACTTGCGGTAAGGGTAAGGACAATAGATAAAAAGTAGGCTTGAAAACTGCTAACTTTGTTCGTTTGCTTTATATTTAAAAACGGGTAAAGTAAAATGAAACTCTATTTATACACGCCTATATATATTTGCGCATTATTGCGTCATACATCGAAATCTTTATATACGCATATGTTGCTTGCTGTAACTAACTGCAAGATTATTTGAGGGAGGGCATGGGTGTTCATTGAGCGCAAGTGTCATTCTCTCAGCGTTTACGTAATTACGATCGAGACCTCTACTCCGGGCAATTCGGCACGAGCCCGATGCGCGCAAACGCTGCCTAGGGAATCCCAATCTTTCAAGTTTATTTGGTAAGCTTTACAAACAAACTTGATATATATATATATATATATATATAAATATATATATATATTATATATATATATATATATATAAATATATATATATATATTTATATGTTTTCGCTTTTCTTTGCGCTTTTAAATTTCCGGTCTTGTTAAAGTGTTGAAAATTTTGAATTTTTCACTGCCTGCATGTTTTTTACGTTCACCTCATTTACCGAATGAACATATATATACA
Organism: Dermanyssus gallinae; assembly: GCA_003439945.1. Classification (NCBI taxonomy): domain Eukaryota; kingdom Metazoa; phylum Arthropoda; class Arachnida; order Mesostigmata; family Dermanyssidae; genus Dermanyssus; species Dermanyssus gallinae. Next base: position 199,127 of record QVRM01004626.1, on the reverse strand, counting down.
TTTATATATACATATATTATATATTACATATTACATATATATTATATATTATATATTACATATATATACATTTATAAAATAAATAAATATGTTTTTAGTTTATGGAAAAACATTTAAAAAGTACATGCATAAGGTCAGTTGACAATGAATCTTTGAGTATGCAACTAAAATACTAGAGTATTGCTTTTCGTGCAATCCGGTAAATATATATATATATATATATATATATATATATATATAAATAGATTGCCGCCTTTAGCTGCTGTGCGCTGTGCGAAAAGGCTGCCTATGGATCGTCAAGAATGTGCAGCGCGATACGCTCGTAATCCCCGTCACCGTCATCGATGCGGTCGTCTACGACAACAACAACAACAACAACAACAACAACTGCTATTTCTAATGCTACCATTACTAGCACAACCAGGATTACTGCCACTCCCGGTCTAGCCGTCCATTTCAGGCCTGGATAGTAGTTACATACGTACCTACATGGCTAGTCACCGCCAATCCAGGAGCAATACCGGCTGAACGCCGACACCGTAAGGTAACGCTGTGGGCGGTACATTTCTTCTCCCTGGACATTGACACCCATCAAATGGATGGCCACACAGACAGGCGACGTCCTTATATATATAAATCTATCTATCTATATATATATATATATATATATATATATATACATACATATCAAAATGTTTCGCTCACCCGCTCGCTCAGCATCGGTAATGCATCAAGATGACAAGTGACCGATTGCAGTTGTTAGAGTGTTGCACCACCTGTCACTCGGCGCTCAGTTCGTAAACGGTAAGCCGCCAGAGTGCGTACCGCTGCGAACGGTTGCGACAGTCAGTTTGTGTCGTTTCGTGCCGTTATTGTCGTCACATCGGCATAGTTCTCGTTACCGTGCATACGTTGTAGTATCCTTGCTGGACCGCTCCGCATTCAGCCGGTGACCCCACGCCACACAGAAAAGGACAACATAGAGACACCGAAAACGAAGTCGAGAGAAAAAGGAGTCGAAAGAGGCTGGCCTGGGTGGTGGGTGGTTGGCGGCCGTTGTCCCCCGTCAGGGTGAAGGCGTGCTGCCATCGTGGAACCCCACTGTGCTTGAAGGAACAGAGAGGACTAAAGCGATCGAGGGGGTGAAAGAGAGCGAGAGAGAGAGAGAGAGGTGATTAATCGACCAGTTATCGGATATAGTCATTGCTTGCCCAGCGGAAAAGATGCAAGTCGAGCCCGAGTATCGTGGACTTTGCCACCCGATAAGCCTGTGCGGTGTTCCGCTCTTCAAATCAGTAAGTGTGTTTTGTGAAACTATTGTCACACAGTACTCGCACGGATATTCAATAATAAAATTCTTGGACTAAGCTTCCCTTAAATATGGAAATTCTATAAATGATAGTTAAGATATAGTATTATGGTAGATATTACTAAAAAAAGAATAATTATGTATCCCATTTAACTTTCGTAAAGTTTGTTAACCTATCATAATATGAATAACAATGCCACCATGACAACGGCATTTTATTGTAAATACTTATATGAATATCAAAAGTAGACGTTTTGGTCTAGATACACAGAGGAATACAAATACTTAATAGTATATTTGTTTCAAATATGTATAATGATTAAATAGTAAATGCGTAGTAAATGTATACTAGTATTTGGCAGTATATTGAAAAAGCCGATTCGTTCGTTCAGTACTGCTAACTACGGGTAGGGACATTTTATTTATAGGCTACTCAGTAATTGTATAGTTAGTCGGAGCTGGAAGACAACCAGGAACTGTAGTCGGCCGGATAATTTAAAGCGATTTGCGCAAAAACGGATCAGTTATAAAAGAGCCCATTTCAAGGAGCAAATTACACAACGTATTTCCTAAATATCAAATTTCTAATGGCGTTGATGCTATAAATATAAAAACTGCCCTGCTAGATTTGCAGCATGCTAATATTAGCGGGTGAGTTGAACGAAAACGAAGTGCACACGCTGTGAGCAATTTGGTCCTCCTTCAGGACATGGATTAGCGGAATAGTCCCAGCGTCGGCAGAAAAAGCAATTTTAACAGAGCTAGCTCACTGCGGCTGATCTTGGCAAATCGAGCGCAGCCAGATCCTAAGCTGGATCATTCTGATTTTTAAGAGATTGTCTGGGAGTCTACCGAGTGTATCCTGAAAAATATCACCAAGAAAAAAAATGTCCAACGATGCCCAGTTTTTCATCGTGACATTGCCAAAAAGAACTACATTCACAGGATTCTTGCTGCCATACTCACATGCTAGAGATGTGAGGCGTCACACGGCCGAAGCAGCATTGTTTCGGTAAAGGAAAATCTGTCCTAGCAGCATGCACAGAACTTCTCACGGAAGTTCAGCGGGAATTCAGCATGCCGAAATGTAGAGGACGGTTTCTGTACGCAGCTTTTTTAAATCTAAAAGCCAGCACACTATCCAGCCTATTTTATTGACGAGGAAGTATCTTTCAGTGAAATACTTTTTTTTGTCGACGACGGGTCTTCGCAAGCAAATGTCCAGACAGTGGGCTACTCACAGGACGACACATATGGACAGTCTCCTGCTCTCCACTTGGCTAAGTCACCTCCCATGAACCATAACATTCGCTCATGATAAGGTCGACATCTATTTCGAAGATATTGTATAGTCAAGGTGCACAGCATTGATGTGGATTTGTAGAGAAGCCTAAAAAGCTTGGAAAGTAACTGAGCTAAAGTTGTCCGTGTGTAAACATTGACAAAATAAGAGCTATTCAATTTAGTCAAGGAGGGCCACTAGCCCGTTCCGACCGTCTAATATTAAGTGGGTCAGCAGTAGAGTTCACGAATGACTTCTGCTATCTCGGAGTAGATTTTTTCACAAAAGGCACTACATTTGACACACCGCCAAGAAATATGAAAACATATGAAACCACCGCCAAGCCGTAATCGGGGGTGATCTCAACGCAGCTCACCGACAGGAAAGAGCTGGAGCAACAGGATATCCCCGCGAGGGGCGGCGCACACAGTGTCGACTATGCTACAGAACGTTTGTAGAGCAGCGAGTTGCCCCCTGAATCCCACACTAGCTTGTCTTGCCCTTGCCCGGGAAACCCAAAAGAGTAAGTTTGGGTGCTGGCAAATCCCTTATAAGGGTCGCCACGAAAGTTCGGCTGCAAAGGGCAGCGGACAAGGGCGGCTTCCCAGGAGAAGCCATTCAAGTGCTTATACAGCATCATCTCACTGTTTTTATAAAACTGGTGGAAGCCATTTTGCGATCGAGTACAATTACCGACTGTTGGAAAAGGGCCTACGTTGTCTTGATTCCAGTGTGACCCTTCTGCTTTCAGACTAATTAGCATCCTGCCCAGTCTCTCCAAGACAGTCAAGCATTTTGCACATATGCGGCTGACGAAGGAACAGGACGACAAAAAGAGATCTCAGATCTCACACGGCTTTCGCTCAGGCCACTCAGCACATGACGCAATGTAAAACCTTTCAACCATAGCCGAAACCCAGAAAGATACTCGCCCAGGAACGGGATTCCACTGCTTAGCAATCCTACTTGACATCAAAAACGCTTTTAACTTTATTTCATGGATCTCCATAAATAACGCATTAGCACGTGCTTATATAGCCTTATCTTCAAAAAATGTTAACATTTTACCTGTCACGCAGCAAGTCATATCCAGATTGCTGCCGCGCACACGGGGTGCTTTCGATGATCAGAGGTGTCTAAGCGGGTTACGTGCCGACGGCTCCTGGATAAAACGCAGAGGCCGCTGGCCCTCAAGATTGCAAAAGCTAACAAAACGTCGTACTTTTCTGGCAGATCTCTTGGGGTCTACGGATTCTGGAGAGCGCAGTTCCTCGTGCGGACTCTTCTCTCTCTCTCAGGAGGACGTACAACGTCAGACACTAGACGCTTAAAGCAATACATGGATGGAGACCCAGGCGGGCCAGCTGGGTTTCTGGGCTCGCTCCATTATCCCCGATATTAGGAAATGGTTCCAAAGGCGAGAGGCATCATTATGTTTTTTTATTTACTTTTACACAGCATCATTATATGTTTTTATTTACTTTTACACAGCATCATTATATGTTTTTATTTACTTTTACACAGCATCATTATATAAAAAAAGTAGTTCAGAACTTGGCCATGTATGTTTATAAACATAAGTAATGTGCGCGGCTAAAGGTGTCATTTAAAGCGGAGTGACGCGCTCGTCGGCCTGCACTCAACGCGCAAGACAGGCCATGATGGGCCAACGCGTCCACGAAATCACCACAACGACATTGGTGAGGCACGACTAGGTCAACACCAAGCCCTGCGCTTATACGCGTCGTCTCGTCGTCTAACAGAGTCCCAATTCGCGGGCAGGGTAGGGCCTGTAACCAAACCCCAGTTCATTGACTACTAACAGCTTGAAGCCTGGCTCTATCAGCAACAGAAGGTGCTCTATTAATCAGGCCTGCTAGTCGCTTTTCTCGTAGGGGGGCTGTCCAACTGCCCTAGTTAGCCCTATCATCCGGAGGAGAATCAAATAACAACGACAATTCGTCGGTCAGCCTTTGAAGTTCAACGTTATAGGCATCCTAGCCATCACTGTCCAATAATGCTTTAACCCTGTCCGCCGCCTGGGTCAATGACGACACGATGGCGGGTCCTGCCATCAAGTCCGCATGCGGCACACCTAGACCGCCTAAAGAAACCGGGAGCATTACCTGTTCCCTTGCCGCATCAGTCAGCTTAAGATTTAGTATGATCTCTAAAATGTCTAAACTAAGTCCATTAAATTGCTGTAAAAGCTCTGGTGATAAAAACAGGTTGGAACCTCTAAGAAGGTGTGTTAACCTCGTGGCTGAAAAACAAGATCTAATAAAGAATAGGCCGCAGTGGGCCCCCAATTGGAGTAGTCTGCCTGTGGCAAAGTCGAGTTTATCTCTTTGATTGTCTAATGCCTTTGCAATGCCGTCCGGCCATAGGGGGATACCTAGCAGCTCCAGGTTAACCTTGTCCACTACCCGGGAGCAAGTTAAACAGGTTACTTAAATCTAATGTCTCAAATTCTTTGGGAGCTGTGACATATACTTCACATTTGACCGGGCTCAGTGTCAGCCCGCTAATCGCACTAAAATCAATAACTTTCCGGATATCGTCAAGTACGGTCGGGAGGTCCCCGCCCAGAATCCCGTCATCCATGTACCAGGCATTAAGGAAAGACTGCAGTGAATCCACCAATTTCTTGATACACAAACAAAAAAGTAGGATGGTCCTGAACCATAGGTCAGGTTCGTCTGGTGAAACAGAAATGGTGCCTACGACTTGACGGCTCGAAGCAAATGGTCTCTCCGGACGCTATTGAAGGCGTTTCTGAAGTCCAATTTGACCAATACCGTTGACATTTTGCGCGACTGCAAAAATGCACGGGCACAGTGAACCACTGTACCCCCTCTGTACCCATCTCTGTACCCCCAGGGGTAGCGAATCCTAGCTGGTGTTAACCAAGAGTTGCTGAAACAGCTTTCTTATTATCGTAGCAGTTGATTTTGGCCGCCAGTCGGCGAACGATTGAGGAACAAGCGATCGGACGTAATGAGCCACCTTTTTTTAATGCAAACGTTCTTGCCCCAAAGTGCACCAGACAACAAGCCCTGCAACAGACGAGGCCTTATGAAGTCTAGGCCGGCAGCTGAAGTTCGGCTAAAAGTCTTCATTGCACTCAGTATCTCTTCACGTGAGGTTGAAGAAGGCACTGTGACTGCCCTAGATGTGGGCATGGAGATATTCAATGGCGCGTCTGGATCTTTGGAGCGGAGAGCTTCCGTATTTTCGTTGGCTGGCGCTAGCGTGTCCTGGGAGCTCACAAATCTGGCACCACCGGAAATTTCGCCTTCTGACAGCTTAATCCTCACTCGTCTGGGAAGAGGCATCATTGTCCTACCCTCTGACCCAATTTTTGATGGGCCACGGCACCTTCAGAAAAGACCTGCATCGTATCGGACGTGCCCCGTCGCCAGATGACCTCTGAGTTGTGCCACAGCTCGCTGGATTTCTGACTAAAGAAACTCAATTTTACCACTGGTTCCTAAAACTGAACTGCTCAGGTGGAAGAGCCTATTCAGCCGCGTGCACAATCCGCTGAATAACCAACTTGCAAAAAGTCTACATGCATGATATGAATGAAATCATTTTTATTATCACAAAAAATGGTTGTCTGCTACAATTTATTATGGTGATATATGTATTGTTTTGTAAGAGTGTAACTAATTCTTAACGCCTAATCACTAAATAGGCGACGACTCCCGTCATCAACGTCTTCCGTTGTCTCCGGCTGAACCGCAGGTCAAGGGGAGGTGGGGTGTGCATACTTGTCTCAGCTTGATTAAAGTCGCACCTGTCTCATGCGCCTTACCTGGGGAATACATTGCAGTTGAATTGCTAACACCGCACACGAGATTTCGTCTGTGTTCTTTCTATTATACATATCAAACGCCGGTGACAATTTTACACCCACGGCCCGGATTCATGAATGCTGCCAAACCATCCATTCATACTGTCAATTTGATGGACCCGCAACCATAGTCGGCGATTTTTACCTACCCTAAATTGGCTGATCTGCTGTTGAAACATCGTCAGGTACAACAATGGGTGCCCTTTTCGGAAACTGCTGTTTTGAGAACAACCTGGTCCACCTGATCGATTGCCCCACGCATCAATCGACGTTCCAAAAGCGGTTCAATTACTCAACAAAGTCAACTTTGAACAGTCAGAAATTGAACATTGATTTGAACATGACACTATCATCGACTGTTAAATATTGTTTGTACGCAGTCGATATTAAAATTTGTAGTGCGCTCGATTTCTCATCGGAGCACACAGCATTGCAGTCCGCGGGGGACGGTGTCAGCCGGTGATTTGTTGACAATGATATGTGCAGCTCTCCGTTCACAAATGTTTTGTTGTCCTCTAAGCTAAACTACTGACTCAACGGGCCAGCAACTAACGTGATACGGGATCTTGAAGTCTTCGTCTCAGCGGACCTCACCTTATTCGCAAATATCAAAGAACAAATCAAAGTTAAAGCAGCATCTATACTTGTGAATATGTTGTTCTGCTGTTTTTTCATTTACAAGGAGCCTACAGTGTATCTTCGTTTGTACAAATCGATTGTGCTATCCAAACGTGTATACTGTTTACCCGTATGGCATCCATATTCGTGTATAGGTATGATTAAAGGTTTACAAATGAGATTTTTAAATAGACTCCGCAGAAGATGTGGCCTCAAAACGAACGACATTGTACTACCGCTCTTAATGAGCACATTTAGGAAAAATGTGACAGACGAAGGTTGTTAGCTCAACCCATGGACGCAAGTCTTATTGACCTGTTGCTTGAAGTAAGGCCGAACAATCGCAAAAGCTAACTAATGTATGTGCCCAGATGTGTTGCAAGAAGGCAGCACATCAATAGTACGTTCGCCTGGCGTGTGGCTAGGGATATTCACAACAGTTCGACTGGACAGGCCTCGCCTGCGACCAGTCATTCCTTACCCTTTATTACATAAATAGGGAAGCTTTCTACTCTGTTCTAAAAACGTTGGTGTCACGTATACAGCTTGCAATCATAAAAAAACGTCACTACTTTACTGATATAGTACTCCATTAGAAATGACATTATATCTCTATAATATGTAGTCAAATAACAAACGTATCCTGAACATTTGTGTGGTTTCTCTTACTCAAAAAGATCTCAGACTAAATTGCAAATACCCTATCTTTACGCTCACACTATACGGCGTGTAAACTATATGGCGACAACTGATGGTTAACGTTTTAGCAACCTTAGTCAAATAATCATCAAATGCGTGGCTTCATAAACATTTAATCAAGTGCTGTTGGCTTTTTCAAGCGAGCTCTCGAAATTCATTTACGTTCTCGTAATCGGCTCATGTACAGCTTATTGTGGGTGGTACCATTGTTTGCGATGGCGTGCAGAGACTCACAGCAGTCGGCAGATGAGTCCCTATTAATTTAGCAATTTTTTTGTACACTTGTAACTACAGTCATCTATAGCGCTCTTAATGTCATGAGCGGAGTTGTGCGGGTGTTGGTTCTGCTTAACTGGTACCTTTACAGCTGGATAATAATATAGCATATTTTTTTGTGTGACTTACCAAATTGTATAATAATACATATGATACTACGTTATGCTTATGTTATAAAATCACACTTATATATATATATATATATATATATATATATATATATATATATACATATATATATAGAAGTATGTATCCATAAATATTAATAATATGAAACCCAATATTGGTAAGTATCAAAATGACAGCTGCAACTTTGTTGCTTCACTCTAGTAAACAATATTTGATATCGGCACACCTGATATCGGCCCGTAACGCCCGCTACACTCCAGTCGATACATCTTGGTCTACACTTTGGCCTCATCATAGTTTTAAATTACTTTACAACGATGTACTTCTTTGTACGGTATCTAGCAATGCGTAAGATTGCTCTGTATGATGCTGATGCAAACGAAAGCTTGGCAAAAACTGCCCACTGCTGCTGTTGTTGTTGTACCGTCCTTGTCTTAGCTGTTATCTCCTCTGCTTCCCCACTGCTGTTTTTAGAACAGTAAGGTATACACGCATACGAGAATGATATATCACAGAAGTAATTGATTTATTTATGGGGGGCAGGGGTCTGTTCGCAGCTAGGCCCGTTTACTTCTCTTTATTTTCTTCTTATAACCAGTCAGACTAGATTTCAGTACTTGATTTGTTAGTTACCTTAAACTAGTGCCGAAGAAGTTGTTGTTACGACAGTGAAGCAAATGAACATTGTATATATATATATATATATATATATATATATATGTATATATTGCTTCACTGTCGTAACAACACTGCGGCACTAGTTTAAGGTAACTTACAATTCGAGCTACTCGGTATATATATATATATATATATATATATATATATATATATATAAATATATATATATATATATATATATATATATATGTTGAATGCATTTACGCATTGGTGCCATGGGCATAGCATTCCAGCCTAGCCGCACCGTGTGGAATACCATCGGCTCCCTACCATTCTAGCACAGAAGCCAGCAGAATACTAGAGGCAGGGTGGCATCAACAGATGCGGTTTTCTGTATGCTGCGATACACGCACGAGAAGACCTGGAGCGGCTGTAGCGACGTCGCCCCAAACGAACGGAACGGCGCGACAGTCGACGCGAGTTGGCCGCCCTGATAACTATGATGATGATGATGATAATGACGCGTTCCTCGCTGCAAACGCTTCAGAACGAAAGAAAGGGTGAACGTCGTCGGCGCTTGCCCGCCCGCACTTCTTTCTGCCTGCCTGCCTGGTTGGAATTGGTCGGCGTATTTTGGTTTGTTGGCAAATTTTGGTTTGTACGTCCTGAATTTGAATCTGGACGGACGCCCGCAACTGACAACGATACGCAACGCCGCAAGTCGGCCGCTTCCACCTAGCCCGTGTGTGTTGTCGACGTATCGCTTCATAGTTTGGTGGGCGTCGGAACGGTTGGCTGCCCTGCTGTTGAACGATTCTTCTCAACAGTTCTTCATCAACAGTAGCCACTGTGCCACTGCTCCTCTGCTGTCAACGAGCGTGCGCCACGAGGACGGCTTGAGGGCATGAAGAATTGCGGTGCGTCTGGGCTTTCTTTTGTTTGTTCGATTTGTGTTTTGGTGTGTGTGTGTGTGTGTGCGTGCGTGCACGCGTATATTTTTTCTGGCTCATAAACGCATCGTGTTTGTTCCGTAGGCCAATTGGTGTTTGTGTTTTGCAAGTTTGCCACTATTATTGTAGAGCGGCAAATAAACCGGCATGGCCGGAATAACCAACAGTAGCAGCTGCAGCAACAGCTATATCAACACGGGAGGATGAAAACGAAAACACATGACGCATAGAGCAGCTGTTTGTGCGTGAATGTCACACCTGGGCCTTGTTCGTGGTATTTTGCCAGTTAGAGTGCGCTTTCGTTAGTCAACATATATATATATATATATATATATATATATATAAAATTATAAATATATATGTGTAATAGGGCATGCCGTATGTTTGACTGACAAAAGCGCACCCTAATTGGCAAAATACCAGGAACAAGGCCCAGGTGTGACATCATGCACACAAACAGCTGCTCGACGCGTCATGTTTCTCCTCGTATATATATATATATATATATATATGTATATATATATGTCTTCACTAAGACGACGGGTCGCTGTCTGATCAACATCCGAACGTTTTCCTTTCTCGTCAGACAACACGTCTCTCTGTGTTTTTACACAGAGCACTTGTGGAAGCAGAGACGTAATCACGACTGGAGATTTGCTGTCTGGTTTATGTATGCTTCGAAGGAGCGTCGGAGCGATTACAGGTAGTTCTGCCTCTGTGTCACGATGTGTGAGGCCGGCTGGAACGCTGGCCTACAAGTGGTACCGTTTGCATTATTTCATCACTGCTATGTGTTAGACCGCCCCAGCAGAGTCAGATCGCCTATCTCGAGTGGACAACCCTGCGCGCGTTTTCCCCTTACTGCGGCTGATGCAACCTCTTAACATTGAACAACGAGAGTGACCTTCACCAGAGGAATCGAATACTATGTGACAGTAACAGGACAAGCATTGGTCCGGCTCAAGTCCACAAGTGAAACTTTCACCACATTTCGTTTGATATTGAAGGAAAGGTCTATGAGTTAGTTAGTCCAGTCACGCCTTTATTGTATGATAATAAGTTATACCTGGCCGGATGTGAATGGAAATCTGAAGGCCGAAAATGATAAATAAGCAGAAAGTTGCGTTTTTATGTCAATATTTGCGCGAAACAAGCTCGAAAGCAGTAAACAATAGACAAAATGTATATGGGGTGTCGAAACCTAGTTTGGCCAAATTTAAGAAGGTTGTAGATTTTGTTAAATTATTTTTTTTCAATTGAATGGGGGGTGTCTCGCTTCAGAGTGACACTGAGATTACTCAGTTTTGCTACGCCATTTTTACTACACCCGACATAATTTTACAAAGTATGTGGTTGCAAAAAAGCGAGTTATTCGATAGAAATACGAAACAGAGCGGCTTGCTTGAAAGAAAATTCATCATTGTCGATTTTCCGAAGACCAACATTTGAGACTTGGTGTTCAATGCCTTAAAAACTTTGTGATAGCTCTTTTCTTCTCCCTGTGTCAGACTATCATAGCGCTCGTAGAACAGAAGCTCATTTAGTTACGAAATAAAGGATGAGGAAAGACTGGTCGCAGGAGGGACTTGCGTAGTCGACCCGTTGTGTGTCCCTGGCTACGCGCCAGGTATATATTATTGACGTGCTTTGGTCTTGAAACGTAGCTAGGCACATATATTACTTGTCGTCTGCGACTGTTCGGCCTTACTCTAAAAAAATGATCAGTAAAGTTCGTATTCATAAGGTGAGCCAAAACCTGTTTGTTACTACCTCCGAGTGTGTCCATTAAGGCCGGTAAAACAATATAGTTCGGTTTGAGGTCGCATATTCAGGGGACATCCTTAATAATCTCCTTTGCACACCTTTATTCATACCTAGGTATTTACAAAAATGTCGATGCCGTACAAAAAAACAGTATACACGTTTGGACAACATATTTTATTTGTGTACTCGAAGATATTTCGTAGGCTCCTTAACAATGAAACAGTGAAACAACTCACTCACAAGTATAGATGCTGCTTTGACTAGTTCATTGATGTGCACGGAGTAAAAGAGATTCGTCGAAATTACGACTCCAAAATCCTGTTCTACGTTGGCAGTTGGTCGTGTTGACTTTTTAAGCAAGTAGTTACGCTCGCGAATAATCGTGTCTCGTCTGTATCTGGCGTGTGGATAACGAAAGACTTATGAATACGACTATTTGCCTTCGGCTAGCCAACGTTTGAGTTTTGTTGCCAACACACTGGCGTTTTTACACACCGATTCTCTCATATACTCACACAGTTTGTGAAATAATGTCCGGCCAGCTACATTGGTATGACAAACATTTGTAAATTTACCGCCATTCGAACACAAAGTCTATTCTATCGGTAAACTGTCCATTTAAACAGAATCTACAACCTCTTTAAGTTCGGTCAAACAGGGCATAATACATTGTATGTATATATTTGTTATGTAAATGTGTATATAGGCTGTCTAAAAAGTGTTTTTAAACTTTAAAAAACGTGTATTTTCTATATACACGTTTTTTTTTTAATATTCCTGGGACTGAATAACATTTATTGAAATGTAATTAATACGATAATTTATATTAAAATGAACACTTATATAAGTATCTAATAATTGAAAATGATTTAAAGTTAAGTAATTTGCAGGCACTATAAAACAATCATAATTTAGATTAAAGTGTTTTTAATTTCAAATTTTCAATATCGATAACTAATAGTAAAATCTGTAGAAGGTAAGTTGAAAAGTTCCTCACTATAACCTAAGTTCTGCTTACTTTTGGAAGACGTTCTACAACCGAATGCAAAGCATGACTGTTACCCTAAATGTTGTGGGATAACTTAAAGTTGAGAACAAAATCCTTGTAGGAGTGCTCCCAAAACTGAGCCGTTTGGACCTGTTTTCATGTCCCAAGATGTTTGCATCATTTGGGCTTGCTACGAGAACGCGAAAAAATATTCGGTCCGATTGTTTCCTACAGCTGTCCTTAGAGTAAGCCGAAGTAAGATTTTTATTCCATGTACGTTGTGCAGTCATATTAAGTTAGCTTATACCGCTCTAGCTCCCAATAACTTGGTTTTCTTTCCTAAGAACTAAATGAACATTTATCTTGCACATTTAGCGGTACCTACTCTACTTACTCATAGATATTTAAGCAGAATAAACGTGTATGCTTTTAAGGCGGTACACAATTTAGTTCAGCTGCTACAAAGAAAAATTAAAGAGATGACTATTCATTATTAAAACGTGGTTAAACTATTTTTATCAGTAAATAAATAGCCTAGTCCTCTGATAATACAAAGCTGGGTAATAGAGTATTTAGCCGATTTGTCAGGCCTCGGTTAGTTCTGTTACATTTTTCACAGTGACAGATAGAGCTGACCGATACAGAGGTATCATGTATACTTATTATACTTAGGACACAAAGTCATAGATGATTCTGCAGAACGGCACTGCTCCAGCTAGTACGTCCATAGTTTTTAATTTCTTGCAACGTGCTTTATATAACATCGCTGCAGATAAACCACCAGTTTCACAACGTTTTTTTTTCAAGACAAAACGACCACAACTTGGAAGAAAAAATTAGTTTCAGCGCTACAATACGTCTATAGTAAAACGTATAGAACGCGGCATCCTGAGTTATAAAATCTCGTATATATACGTATTTATGTTGCCTGACGGGCGAATTTGTCACCAACGTTGCCAGCGCTGCGGTTATTTTGGTCGTGCAATAATGGCCGGCTGCCTATTCGGTTACACTGTGGCTTATCTGCCGATAAACTCGCAGGCTTGTGTCAAACTGATGCTGGACGATGAGGTCAGCAATTGGAAAATGTTATCATTGCTTGTTTTGTCTCGTGCGCATTTATCTTTGTGTATCAAATTCTTGTTAGCGGATACGCTACACTGAGGTAATATGTGCGTGATTTAACATATGTTTCAGATGTCGCAATACAAAACGTTCAAACACTTCATAGCGACCGAGCTGAATGCGTTGCCAGAATGCTTGCCTCGGTGTGGCATTGGGGACTCTACCAACCCGGAGCTCAACGCAGCACTCCCCCGACCGGAATGGATCGCGGAGAGCCCCATAGCGAAACTTGACCCGGTTAGCCCGTTTATATATATATATATATATAATTTTATTTATATATACAGGGTGTGACAGGATGGTTTTTAAAGCGATGCATAGAATTGTAGAGCTCGTTAAAGCAAATATTTTTATCAATAGAACATGATCTCTAAGACGTCTTGTTTCGGAGTGAGAGTGAAATTACTACAATTTGTGACAATAATGTTTTTGTCCGACATAGGAGCACATATTCAGCCAATGCGCAATTCATGGCGGTCATTTTGGTACCAAACATATGTCCATGCGAGCTGTGGTTGCGGAGTAATTACGATTTTTCGGCGGGATGTCCATATTAAGTGCATGTAAAATGACTGTGTGGCGACGTTCACTACCGCCGACGTGTCGCGCGACAGCCGCAGCGCGTCATTTTTCATCCTTTTGTGCTCCTATGTCGGACCAAAACACCATTGTCACAAATTGTAGTAATTTCACTCTCACTCCAAAACAAGACGTCTTAGAGACCATGTTCTATTGAAATTGGATATTTCTTTTAACGAGCTCTACAATTTTATGCATCGCTTTAAAAACCGTCCTGACACACCCTGTATATATAAAATTTTATTTATTTATATATATATATATATATATATATATATAATTTTATTTTTATAAATATATATACACATACAGAGACTTTTGAGCCAAATTTGTTTTTACCGGTTTTCCTCAGTTAGGAGGCCGACTGATTCAGCATTACGGTATCATCGACCACGTCGAACAGACCCGCACAATTTGCGGGCTTATCTACGCCAAATATCAGTGGCAACAAATATAGTGTTAATATTCTTTAGATATGCAGATATGCATATACTACATATTCCATAAATGTGCAAAATTAACGCAAACGCATATCGTTTTCGTGACTTAATAAACACGCGTAATGTAATGTAATTAACAATCCCGAAAGATGATGCAATGGTAATAAATGAACAGGATACTTTAAAATGATGGAAATGTTACGCAGTGCTTATGGTGAGCAAACAGTGTCTCGAAACACTGTGTGTGCGGGGCACTGTCGATTTTGCGATGAACTTAAAAAGATCGAAGATGACGTCCGTTTTGGAAGACCTTTAACGGCAATAACAGAACAAAAAACGTTGAAAAAGTTCGTAATATCTCACTTATTACACAATTGCCAAATCACTATGAGGGATATAGCCAAAAAAGCTGAAAAAATCGTATGGATCTTGTTGTAGGAATTTTGATCGATACATTCTGCGTCAGAAGACTGGCAGCAAAGTTCGTTTCAAAATGATGAATTTCCAAAAAATTGACACTCGGCGGGAAATGTCTGAACTGAACCTTCAGGTGCTAGCAAAGAACTCTGGGTTGCTTCAGAGAGTAATTACAGGAGACAAGTCATGGGTATATAATTACGACACGACATCAAAACCCAATCCTCCAAGTAGTGCTTCCAAGGAGACAGTCGATCGAAGAAATTAATACAAAGCAGATCCAACACAAAAATAATTTTCACTGTGTTTTTCTACTTAAAGGGTCTTCCAAGATTTTTGCCCCCTAGTTCTACGGTCAATAAGTAACACCACCGTGAAATTCAAAGATTTTGCAGAACCGTTCGACGCAAGGGGCTTGAACTCTGGGCAAGTAACTTGGATCCTCCATCACGACACTGAATCTGGCATACATCCCTATCGATTTCT
Organism: Dermanyssus gallinae; assembly: GCA_003439945.1. NCBI lineage: Eukaryota > Metazoa > Arthropoda > Arachnida > Mesostigmata > Dermanyssidae > Dermanyssus > Dermanyssus gallinae. Next base: position 183,591 of record QVRM01004626.1, on the reverse strand, counting down.
GATTATTTGACGAACAATCGAGTTTGAGGAATGATGGTTCCGCAACATTTCTATTTGCTGGACCTGGCTCTGTGCGACTTCATCTTCTCCCTACGGATAAAAATAATAGGACAACATTTCGGGACTATAGAAAATATAAAGGGAAATTTGCAGAAGCAACTTAACTCAAATTTACAATTCGATTCCGAACGACGCAATAAAGAAATCTTTCGAAGAGTGGAAGAAAAGGTGGCACATGTGCACTGCAGCAGGCGCCCGCTATTTTGATGGGAACAAACCATTTTGGAGGATTAAATAAATGTTTCTCCTTATAAATATTTATTTACAATATCTTAGGCGTGCCCAACTATTTAATAATTACGACATTTCCTCTTTTCAGCTTCCTCTGGAGGAATTTGAGAAGAGCTTAACCAATAGCGTCGTTGATGTCAGCATATCTTGCCGCACGATCACTGCTATGGCTATGTGGTAATGCCGGTTCTCAGAATGTGCACCAATAGAGTTCTGCCAACGTTCTACTTGGTCGGAGTCTGACACAATTTTTCGCAGTAATGTCGTCGAGCATTGTAAAGGGGGCGCATGGCAAAGCGTGCATCCAGGTCCCAGTTAGGCTCAGATGCAGCGCCCTTAGTAAAGACAGCTCGCAGACAGGTCGTGCAGTGACATTATGAGTCAAGCGAATTAAACCGTCTAACTTCTTCTTGAACAGGGAAGTCATCCACTTGTGGTGAAAACGCGCGTTCTCTGAGGTTATACAACTTTATTTTTCCTAGTGAGATCGCTTCTAAACTTTAGTGGACTTATGCAGCCCTTCACCTGCGGCACCGATGCTACTCGCGCGAAAAGTATTCTCGAAGAATACTAATTCCAAATTAGGTCACTCCCATTCTTTGACCATGTCGAGTGTTCAGACAAAAACAGTGATTCACACTTAATTTTTATTCTGCACTCAGTTCCAATCCGATTGTTGCCTTATATTTGGTCCCTCCGCACTGTGCTGAAGGCATTCCTGAAGTCCCACACTGCCAGCTGCCGGCGACGCATGTGTATCATGCATTCCCACATCTTTCCATATAAAAAATGCGTCTGCAGCGCCGGTTAATATCTTAGCAAGGTCTGCGGCGGCCTGTGCGGTATATATATATATATATATATATATATATATAAATAGCATTAGCGTTCTAGGACCAGCCAAATTTTGTTATACATAATCTATTCGAAACTCTAGCAAATAACTTTACCTCATAACCTACAACATACTAAAAGCGACAAACGGTTTTATTGTTGCCATCGGCGATACTCAGGGACAAAGGGACTGGCAGCATATCTTTGCTGTGGACGCTTCGTCGGGTGACCGTTTCGAATTATTCTTCGAACGTCTTCGCGGAGGCATAGCGGTAGCATGGGCTCGCCTCCATTACAAGGGCCAAGCCTTGACCCTTCGAGAAGCTTGCTACAAAGATAACAGTGACGGTAAGTGTTCATGAATATAAGTAACATGACTATGTGCAATATTTACGATTTAGATTTAAGAATTATTTTTACTAGTTAGGTACTATTATTAGGTATTAGGTATTTATTAGGTATTAGGTAGGTATTTACTTATTAGGTTGCAAAATAAATAGCGTTTTTGTTTAAGAGTTGTACTTGAACAAAAACAATAATCACAACAATACATTCATTAATAATGTATTCTTAATGTCAACGACATACTGCCACCCTCAATTAATATGTTGATTCCGTTCCGCCAGAAATCGCTTGGCTTGGTGTCAAAGAAGTTGTTGAGCCAATTGTTTAGGTCCACTTCGTCATCGAAGATAAGTCCCCTCATAGGACACGACAGGCAGCGAACAAAGTCATATACGGTTGGCGCAAGGTCCAGAGAGTTCAATGGGTGCTGAAAAACCTCCCATTCGAGCTTTTAGAGAGCAGTCGCCTAAGACACCTTCTCTGTACATGTCGCAAGTGACCCGAACGGCTTCGGCAGCTTTTTAATTGTAATGAAAAGCGAAGAAGAGCAGACGTCGAATGCGCAGATTTTGGCATTATATTTAATATATATTCAATCTCGAAACCTGACTAATAATTTACAAAATAATTATTCTAAAACAACAAATAACATCGTTTTGTAGAGCAGGATGAGTTTCTTCAGATGCATATAAACATTATGCTAAACAACAAAAAACACGCTGTAAAATATATGAAACATAAAACGCTACTTATTTTACTGTTTTATAAAAAGTACTAAACACAGTGGATAGTGGTAGTAGGTTAACGTGTCAGGCGTTTCAACAACAGTTTAAAAAGTTTAGTTACATTCTGTTCAACCTAATATATATATATATATATATAGCTATAGCTCCGCTAGGAGCGTATATATATATATATATACGCCGCTAGGAGCGTATATGTATATATATATATATATATATATATATACATATAAATATATATATATACGCTTCTAGCGGAGCATGGTATGCATTGGGCAGACACGTACCGCAATAGTCTCCGCAGTAAGGAAATAAACACAGCCTGAGCTGTTGTGGACAGCTTACCTACATATAGATGATGCATGTAATAATTCCCTGTTGCTCCTGTTCCTCGGCTGCACCTGCTGAAAGCTGGTTGACTATGGCTAGTTTACAATGCCATTGGTTTCCCATGACTCGAAAACTAGCGCTGATCTTGGAGCTGCGCCGTCTACGTGGAGGATTACGATGGACTCCCTGCATGGGTGTATATGCGGTTTGCTTGTGTGGATTTTCCTCACAGGGATTGGCCCGCGCCCGGCCTCCCTCCGGCGCTGCACCGCGGCGCCCAATTTATAATGTCTCAGCCAAGCAATATCGCCGACGCACAGCGAGTTACACAGCGGGCGCATTTCAGCTGGCTATGCGCAAGGCAATGCCCGGGCCACCGGGGATAAAAATAGAAATCCTGTGATCCGCTTACCTACACTCGAGGAAAACATGTTTGATTGACAAATGTGTGCAAGATACGTTATGAAGTCCACAAGATACAAAACGCACTTGTCCAATATATGGCCGTAGCGGAAGTTCCGTCAAGTCAGATAAAGATGAGGTCAGAAAGATTGGCACTACCAACTAGTATTGGTTGCTAAACTATACATACGCATGCATAAAGCTAGCTGCACCTGCGTGCGCAGCTTAGATCAGAATCGGGTAAATAACGCTTTGTGAGGGTAGACCTTTGACCGCAGCCGATGGTTTTTTCACCTGGACGAGGCGAGAGTGCACAGTCGACGTAGTGCATGGTGCATACCGAATTGATGTGACAATCTCGACATTTTCGGCAAACTTAGGTTAGAAGAGAGGGTTAGGCGTCTGGCGCTCCAAAAACTTACTGTATCAATGTTAACGGACAAATTAGAACTAGAAAAAACTGGGTAAGTCACATTGGTCAAGCAACCCCTTTGTGCAGCAAGAGTCGATCGAAATTATTTGTAATTGTAGCGGTTACTGATTACAGGGAAGAGAAACCTGTACAGCGCTGGGGGAATTCGGCTGCAGTGCACCGGAGCATTCCGCCACTGGCGGCTGAGGATCAACGCCTTGTTTCAGATTGAAACCGCCGGCTCGGGCCCGGGCCAAGAGTTACGGACTGGAGAAGCGCCAAAGGCCATCGACGCACCCGTCCACGTCAGATTAAGTGCCCGTATCTCGTCGACCAGCCATCCCTTTGAGATCCCCAAACGCTGTCCCCCAACATTGCTCAGCCGAAGGTTCAAATCGATGCTCGCACATGACGGTCTCGACAAGGCCAGACGCAGCGTAATCCGGTAAGTGGGCAACATTGATACACCGTCGAAAGCAAAAAATAATAATAATATTAGTAATAATAATACCACCATGCTGGATCCTAACTTCTTCCGCAATGTCGGCTATTAGGATAGGCGCCCCCGTCTGTGAGCCTCTGTCATGCATGTCGTTTGGTGAACTAGTTGACTCTGATGGTCTACACCCGTTAAGCTGCCTAGAGAGTTCTGACAGGCTCACAAAACATGCAAAGCTTAACGGAATAGTGAGAATGGCACTGAGAAGAGCTGGAATACCCTTCGCACTCGAGCCCAAAGGTCAGAGTGGAAGCAATGAGTTACAACCTGATGGGGTTAGCATACCTCTATAGTCGACGACAAACGTATCTCGAGCTGTCAAGGAGCCACCACTTCGTGCCTATTGCTTTGGAGACACTGTGTCCTATAAGCGCCAATTCAGTCAATTTTGTTTAGGGATATTGCAGAACGTACGAAGGATATTACGGGCGACCCACGGAAAACGAAAATTCTGAGGCTGTGATATTGCCTGTTTGTAGAGGGAGCGCGGCTTCTATCATCAATGGCAGGGGCTGCCTCGAAATTAACTGATAAAAAAAGATATACAAATCATAAAAGAGAGAAAACCATCGTCACACACAGGGGTCATAAGCAGAGACGGTCAACGGGCAGCCAAAATCCCACCAATAACATCGACGTTCAACTGCCGGAGTTTACGTTGTGTTGCTACGTTCACTACTATATTATATTATATTTATATTTATATTTATATTATATTTATATTATATTATATTTATATTTATATTTATATTTATATTTATTTTATATTTATTTATATTTATATTTATATTTATATTTATATTTATATTTATATTTATATTTATATTTATATTTATATTTATATTTAATTTATATTTATATTCTGGAACGTCTTTGTGACCGTTGCTGCTTGCAGATGCTGTTCCGGCCTTGAGGCGGTCGCACAGGGCATCGTGCTCTATAGTGAGCTCTCGCTGAATGACGTCCGCCATCACGAGGAAGTTCGACTCCTGCACGGCTGTCGGCTGAAGTTTGTCGGCCGCTCGGACCTGTTCGAGGTCGTTCGCCACCATACGGGATACGCAGCGGTACACATAACTACGTCTATTTATACCGTTCATCATATAGAAAAACTTCAGGCTCCTCAAACTTTTTGGCGGAAACATATATCGTTGCTTGCAAGAAAGTCGCACATGCCGGCGTGACGGCGCGCCGGCATACTGTTACGTCAAAAGCCTTGGCGACGCAGTAGGGTATTCTGTCTGCGCTTGTACATATAAATAAGCCGCAAAGACGTTCGGAGGCACGCTAGGACGGTTGGTTGTAAATGTCGATAAGGCAGTCTGCCGATATATTGTTCCAGGCACGGCAAAGAGGGCAATGAAGCTGCAGCGCACGAAGGTTTAGTATCGTATGTCGATGCCGACTTTTGCACTTCCGCAAAGCATCATTCCGTGGGCGGCGTCACCGGATCTACACGACGCGACTAATCTTAGCGAAACTTTGTAGAGAGACCTGCTTACCTTGATGAAGACAACTACAAGCTTTGGCTTACGCGTCGGAACGCGGCAGTCTCGTCGGGGCGCTCGAACGCGATGCAGGCGCGATCGCTGTGCTAATGCGGCTTAGAAATGCTAGGGTCCCAATCTCGCCCTTATTGGTTGCCTAAAAGGGCTTCTCTTAACTTCCACCCTTCGCTACGTAATCCTTATAAGTAAGAAAGCAGAGATAAGCCTTAAGGGATAAAGGTTCGGTAGATCTCAATTGGCCCCATACTTCAAAAACAATGTTGTCTAGGCGTCATATGAACGTCGTCATTAATCCTCTTGCTTTGCCTGATTTTACTTCTCGTCGACACAGTAGACGCATATATATATATATATATATATATATATATATATATTTATATGGAGTATAGGTTCCCTAGCATGGCTTTAAATCAAGAAAAGCGTATCCTACCTATTCTAAGAAGGTTTGATTTCCGCTTACGAAAGCCCGGCAGATCGACTTTTCGTGAAGTACATTAACTTTATATATATATATATATATATATATATATATATATATATATATATGCATATATACCAATCTTTGTTCTCAGTGCAGTAAACTTTATCTGCGTAAAATGGCAAAATGTGACAATGTGTTATATATAAACGTTTGGCTAGACCAAGTTTTTCAATACACAATTTCTTGCATCTTACTATTCTACACATCACCTCGAACCGTGCCTATGAATCTCCCCCCCCCAACTTCAAACAACGTTGAAGATAAATTGCTCCCTAGGGTGTTCGAATTTTTTTTCAAGGGTGTTTAGGGTTAAAAATACTTTTCGAGCTGAACCTCAGCCAAAATTTAATGTCCACAAGACTGCTTTGCGCAATGCTTCATAGACGAACCCCATAGATACAAATGTGCAACGGTGGGTCTCGAACCCGCGCACCTATGTGTATTTTCCAGTAGCGAAGCGTAGGCGGAATGCACCACGCTACCGAGCTCGACGGCTTAGGGCTTAAATACATTCACTTACAACTGAGCAAAAGCATACAGGGGTTGGCTTTCCCATAACATGTTCACACTCAGACAGTCTTGGACTCAGTCACCATACAGCAAGCCTCACAAGCAAGTCTTTGCGCCTGGCAAGAGCCGAGTCGTGGGCTTGAGGCAATGCGGGATCCTTGACACAGAAGAGTAACTACGCACAGGCGGCAGGGAAGTCTCGGAAGCTTTGAGTCGGAATGTCCTGCACGTCTAACGAAGTGGGAATGTGTGCGACTAGCTCTCCCAGCTCTCCTCTCTGGGCATGCCTTGTCTGGTCTCGGCCCATGCACGGGTGTTCGAAAATCTACATGTGCTTACCTGCACCAGACATAGGAGTTTCAAACAAAGGTGACGTCTTGTTAATGTGTTGCAGACGTTTAAAATCATCAACGTAAAGTGCAGCGCATCTCGAACGTCCAGTTGAAATATCTACTCCCAAGATAACTAGAAAACATTTCTAATTGTGGTTGGAGACGTCGAATACACGTGCTTGACACAACTTAAATGATCTTAATATTATCTTAAGAATAAACAACTCTAAATAGTTAAGATATAGACGTTATGCTATACGCAAATTAGAAAAAAATCTGGCTCGGGAGAAAGAAATTTGCGTCCAACAAAGTGGCCATTGCGGCTGTATTTAAAACATAAGGCGCGTCTCAAGCCACTTAATATCTCTCTCCTTTCTCCCTCCCTCTCTCTCTCTCTCTCTCTCTCTCTCTCTATATATATATATATATATATATATATACTGTCGATGCATGTCTGAGATAAACGCCTGCAATAAGTAACGGACATTGTTGACCTGTTCCTTCCAGAACGGTTCAGTCTTTCATTTGATCGAGAGCGACAGTGGCAAATGTGACGGGTTCTGCTTTCATCCAAGCTTCTTCGACTTGGCCATTACGAACGGCCTGATACGAAGATCTCTCAGTTCTCGCGCTTCCGGCCATGATGCGTCAGTTCGATCCGAGCCAACGATGCACAACTTCATCGCCGGCACTACATCTCTGGTACTTTCCTTTGATGTCGGTACGTGGATATAATGGCTTATTGTAATATCACTAGAAGGCCACCAGGCGCAGTTACATGCCGTTAGCGACTGTGTTTAACTTCGCCTATATATATATATATATATATATATATATATATATATATATGCAGGGCCTTTCAAACATTTCTAAAACTATCTAAGGAATTGTAGAGCGCTCATAAAAGCAAATCTTTTTTTTTGGCAAATAAGAAGCATTCGTCGAACAGAAGTTTCGTTTCGGAGTTACAGTGAAATTACAAAAAAAACATGTGATATTGGTATTGTTGCCCGACACAGGAGCACAAATTGTGCACAAATTGCAAAACAACCAGTTTTCCTCTAAGTATAAACCACTGCTGGAGATACTAATGCTGACTGACCCTGAGCTAAGAAGAGCTGCATCGGTGTAGACTGAACTTGAGACTGAACATGAGACTGTCGGTGCTGCTGCTGCTGCTGCTGATGATGATGATGATGGCGTTGTCGCTGTGGATAATCCCTTCGTCGTTGGACTGCATGTCCACCAATGTGTTCCCTCGGCTGTCATGTCTATTGCCAATACGGGGGGAATGTGCTGCATAATGACCCCCGGGCCGGACGGTTAATGCCCCGGGTGACACCCGGTGGTACCGTCCGGGACGCCTGCTGCCTTGGCTTAATAGGCAAAATGAGTGAGAAGTGGCCACATGAACGCAGAACGCCGGTCGAGAGAACCTTCTGGCCCCGCAGCTGCCCTTCGCGGCGGCGGGGAACCCCTGCGCTGGAGTGGGTCAAACTTCCCTTCGGGGGGGCGCGTAATATTCTGGTGTGTAACGCGGAATCGCGAGGTGAACGCGTCTAATCGGTACGGCGAAGTAGTGTGGTACCTCCATTCCGAACCTCGATAGGAGGGAGGGTGGGGGAGCTGCTGGCCTGTCTATTCGGGCTGGCGGGCACTCCCGTCAAAGGCTCGCGCGTATTAAATCGCGGGCGGCGGGAGTGTAAGTATTTCTCTCTTTTAGTAGCTCCATCACGATTTTGCGTGTTATCCAAAATCGTCGATAAGGCCCCCTGGATGGAGGGTGGACCCGTAAAGTAACCGTGAGCATGAGCTCGTCACAATAGGCGTTGAAATTATATGCAGGCGTCACCAAATGGATATAGTGCTTTGCGGGGGGAGGGGGGGGGGAGAATTTTTGCAGAGCAGTCACTGTGAAAGCTGAGAGAGTAGTTGTGTGTGTGAGTGCTTCTAGAGCTATGACGAGTGATCTATCTAATGGATGCATAAGTCGTTTATGCATGCACTCAATCTCGACATGCCCTCCGGAAAACCTGAATTATGTTCTGCAATTACGGGTCGAATCGCCATAGATGTATTACTAAAAAAATAATCGTCATGCGCATTTGCCGCAATGTGTTAGTTGTGAACGCTGTGAATGGTCGTAGGACACTTTGCTTTTGAAGTGCTGAACGTTAAATCTAACGATACAATTTTAAATTCTGCGCTTTCTCTACTAAAACTGCCCATGTTGCATCTTCTAACCAACGTTGTATGCCCAACAGAGGAAGCAGAATTGTCACCAACACGACGGTGTGCCTAGCTTGTCTATAGGAGGACTGCTTGCCTCACAATTGCATTTTGTGCTCCCATGTCGGGCAACAACGCAGAGTGTTACAAATTTTAATAATTTCACTCTTGTTCCAAAATACAAGACTTCTCTGAGACCATGTTCCATTGGAAATTAATTGCTTTAATGAGCTCTACAATTGCCTTTAGGGTCTTGGATTTTTTGAAGACTATATATACATACATATATATAGCTCGAGCCATTACGACGTTTACTTAATATGCTGCAGACGTTTGCCAGCAACGCGGCCGATATTTTTTATATGTATAGAAATTAAGGGACAATGGATGGAATCTTCTTGTCACTGTCTTGTCAGTGTCGCCAGAGTCGAAGTTGTCGCACGTTCTATCTCTGACGGCGGGTAAAGCTGCTTCGTGTGTGAGTTCACTGAACACGACCTCGGCTGATGCGTGGCGCATCGAGGACTTCGAAGGCGATCTCAAACGAGGCTCAAGCAAGAAGAAGTTCAAAGTCTACGGGGTGACTTTTACGCTTCCTAACAGCTATAAGTTGCCGTCGGAAAAGCTTAAACGGTTCGTTGTTTTGTTTGCGCCTACTTTATGATTAACTACACCATAATGCGCTAAAAGCAGCAGTAAAGACACTACGTGCAGTTGTTGATTATGATTTATGCATTTGCATTTTTCGTGCAAGCTTACGACACCGCATATACATATATATATATATATATATATAAATGCTTAACGGAACGTTATTACTTTGCACTTCCTGGCTATCACGCCGTTCTTAACAGCTGGATTCTAGGGTCGAACACTCGAATGTGGCGTTTTTGTCGACTCAACTTAATGTATTAACGTTATAATTTCTAGCCTCTCTGCTTCTCCCTCTGCTGCGACAACAGCAGTAATATCAGCATTCAGCATGGGGTAGGAAGTAAAGGGTAGGGAGGTGAATGAGGTGAATGAGTGGATAGATGACTTAACCAATTTACGGTATATTTACACATAAGGCTGGCCGCAACGACCACTGGTAGTCAGTGCAGTCGCAGACGTGGTGTGTGCGTGTGTCTGCTATTAATTCAACGTTGGTGCGCGGTTGTCCATAGATTGGTTGTTGGCCGGTGAGCAGCCGCTTAGGTAGAGCTGGACGAAAAAGATAAGGAAAGACGCCGGGCTAAACGCTCCTCGGGTCTGACTGAATTGAATTAATGATGCTAATGAAGAATAGAGGTGACTTACGTTGAAGTGCATGTGTAAGTAGAATTAGTCCCGCCCCTCCAGAGTAGTTTTGGATTAGAACGTGTTAAGTGTTAATTCTTATATATATATATATATATATATATATATATATAGCGCCTGAGCTGTTGTAGTTATTTATTATGGCCGGTTGATAATTTGCAATTCGTGTACAGTGACACCAACTTGTTGCTGACTTTGTTCAAGTCATTTTAGCTAGAACAGCAAGAGTGTAACTCACACTCGTGCATAGTCCTACTGAAACAGAGTCATCGCAAAGTAGAAAACTTGATTATTAGGTAAGCTCACACAGAAACACCAAAACTAGTGATATTTTATTATTAATGCTCTTTTTTCGTTACCACAAGTCAATCAAGATAAAAGTTGTCATTTTTGACTTGCAATCTTCTTTCTATGCAACTTGGTTTTGATTTACGAATATCTTACGTAAAAGTGACTTTAGACGGATTCGGGCAGCAGGTTATTAAAAATCATATTTTTTTACTAAGATTGCAATTTAAGCAGCTATAAGTTGACACCCTACATCACCGCTCATTGTCGCACCTCAATAAACTAGCAACTTTTCGCTTGATGTTTCTTATCGCTAGGCTTGCTCTGTTAAAGTGGCGTGCCAACAACACGGCCAGCGTGCCTCGAGTGCTGGGCGTGTTTGAGCACGTCTCACGTAACCCGCTGGTGACTGGTGACAAGGGGTCATCGCTTGCAGTTCTCAGCGCCATTGCCAACCATCGATCGCTCAGCACACAGAAGACCTCAGACAAGCTGCACATGTACGGTGAAGGCTCCGAGAGCCACAAGGACGGCGTCAAGAAAAACCACTCTAACAGCAACATTGACAGTTCTCGTCATGACAACCATAGTGATAAAGACGTACGTTAAAAGATATGGGCAGTGGTGGACTTCGGAGGTGGCGACGTTGGGGGTGATGTCGTTCTATAATTGATTCAAGTGGATCAGACTAACCAGTCCGTACTAGAGCGGTTGATTGTTTGATACTGCCGGACCTCATCCGGCCAGTTGTCGTTGTGTTCGCACGCGTAAGGCCAAATTTTTGGACCTTTATTTTTCTATTGTTGCAGCTGTGCACGAAAACGCATTATCTCGTAATCCTATTATACGCGCATATATATATATATATATATATATATATATATATATACATAGGGCTACAAAAAAGTTTTCTCGGTTTTGTCCGTAGATAATCATTAAAAAAACCGAAAAAACTTTTTTGTAGACACAATATATATACATCTAGTTATAGAGCACTCTAGGGCGCAAGGGCGTCACCAGATAGACGTTTCTTCTGGAACAGCTGCTCTGTATGCGATGTTTCAGTCAGTGTTATTCAAGGTGCCCTCGACAGTAATTTTGTCCGTTGCCGCATACGAAACGTTCTCAGCGCTACCGGCCGTGAGAGACGCACTCGGCGAACTTCTCCGCGCGACCATAGAAGCGAGCGGCAAAGCGGGAGAGCTGGAGATCCTCAGAGCGGCATCGGAGCGCTGCGAGACCACGCTGACCAAGATGAAGCTGCCATCTTGTCTTGAGCTACCGGTAAGGAGAGTCAGATCTTTACCTCTAAAAGCCAATGTGGCTGACAGTGGCGGCAGCCATGAACGATGTCTAGATAGATAGATCCATAAGCTATGGCTAACCGTCTATCCCGCGTAATTGATATGCGTCTTTATGGCCATGCCCCAAACATAGGGCAGATCCGCATTCAACCTAGAGATATCCAACCTAGATAGTACTCCAACCTAGAACCTCGAATCTTTAGAGTCTCCTCGAATCGCAAGATCCAACCTAGAACCTCGGAGGCTGGCCGATTTTAACACCTGGCTGGTCTTGTCTGGTTTCCCCGGTTGTATTGACCTCTTTTGATATAGCTTGACAGGAAACTCGCCGAGGTGTTCGGCGCGCGGTGGGAACACCGGCTTCGTTTCGCAGTTCGCTCATCGCCGATTCACGAAGATGAGTCAGATGAGGCTCCTATTGCCGACCAGCTGACCACACTGCTTGGCGTTTCGGGCCGGCAGGCGATGCACGAATCGATTGTCCGCTGTTGGTCGTCACAGTTCGCATTTGCAGCCGCCAACCACCGGCGCCAGTGCGGCCGAAGTGTGCTTGAAACAAAGATGGCCGTCGTTATTCAGGAGATGGCACGGCCACGATGCGCCGGCGTCATGGTCACCTGTGACCCGATGAGCGGTAATCCGGGCCGCGTGACAATTTCGGCCAACTTCGGTCTGGGCCCGTCGGTCACGGCGGGCGCAATCACCGACCCGGACACCTTCGTCCTGCAGCGGTCGGCCCAGCCTGTTGTTGGCAGGACTCCCACAATGAGGCTGGTCAGCAAAACGGTACGAATGAATCATCGAGAGACGAGACCGACCGGCATTACAGATATCAAGCAGTATCATACATAGTAATTCAGGGCACTATAACCTAGCCGTTGCACAGCTCTGGATAGTGGGGTGACGTCACACCAAAAAAAGAGCTATCGTCTATGAGCAACCAAATTGAAAAACCATTAACTCGACCGACTAATTGTCATTGAAATTAGAAGACCATTAGGTTAAAAACAAATATTTGGCCAGAAAAAATTTGCAACTAACAAAAAAAAAGAATTTTTAGCTACTTGATGTTTCTTAGATATACTCGAGAGTATTTGTCCAGGGACGTTAGTGGGTAGTTAAAACGCGGGTAACTTTACCAATTTTCAACCCAAGTCCAAAGCCTATCAAGTGACATGTCGAAAAAAAAATTGAGTATGTCACGTATTTTGTTAAGTGGCTGCATGAAATTCTTGTCAACATTATAAAGTCAATAGTATATCAGCAATTTAGTTAGTGAACTTAGTTCGTTAAGTAACCTGTAGGTGTTTTTGGCGTAGCTTGGAACCAAGGATCGAATGACTGTCGAATCTGTCATTCACGGAGGTGTTGAGGAAAAGCTGGTGACATCAAGCGACGCGCAGAAGTTCTGCCTCAGCGATGAGCAGGCCGTTCAAATTGCCTCACTTGGAATGGAGGTATTTAAAGCAACAATATTATATTTACATGCAAACGTCTAGGTGGCTTAAGCTTAAATTGCAAATCGTAGGATATACGTATTTGGTTCAGCCAGTGTGTCGAACGTAACTTATACATAAAGTTTACTACAATATAACGATTATAATAAATACGTAAGGGTGTACGAAAAAAAAGAAGAAGAAGGGTAGTGGAATGGGAAGATTAAGTAGGCGACATTAGAGAGAAATAATTTGAGCAAGGAGCACAGAAAATGTGGGTAGGAACCAGGATAAAAAGGAGGAATACTGACAAAAATATATGCGGGTAGAAGCAAAGGTTCAGCATTTAGTACAAAGCGGCAAGAAAAACAGAGTTTAATAGTATAAATTTGGGGGCATCAAAGGAACAACAAGTAAGGCGATTCTGAACATATGTAGTCAATGCGGGAAAAAGCATGGCTAACCTAGCATTTTTTTTAGAGGATAACATGTCAGGAAGTTACGACTGTTACATCATTTACGTACCGTATTTTCATCCTATGTCGAGGATGTTTAAGAGCTGGATACAGAATAGGTTAGAAGCGAATTGAATAATGGGGAATGGCAATGCGGGTTTAGGAAGGGATATAGATTAGACGACCATATTTTTATTAAATCAAATAGTTGAGATATCTAGGCTGTGGGGACAGAATCGTATTGTTTATTTTTAAATCTAAAAAAATCCTACGATGTGGTTATTAAATATAATGTTATTGTTGTTGGCATTATTATTCATTGCCACATATGTATGCGTAGATATCTGGCGAAAGCTGTATTTGACGCAAATTGGATTGACGTATTAGAGGATATATATATACAGAGAAAACACAGTAATAATTAATATCAAACGAAAGAAGGATTAATTAAGTGCTGTTGTTAAAGGGGTAAAACAGGGGTGCCCTTTATCCTCAGTAATATATTTACATATATATATATATCGAAATAATCACAAGAAAAGTTAATACCACCGGAGTCTCTCGATTGGCGAAAATGAAATATTATTAAGAATTCCTCCCATGTTGTTTGCAAATTACATGGTTGTTTTTGGAATGGACATAGAAAAAGCTCAAGGAATGCTTGATGCCTGTGATAAAATAGGGTATTCAGACCAATCTAGAGACTTAGGTGTGACTATAGCGTCGAGCAAAGAAGAATTATTGAGATAGAAGGAGGTGTTACAAATAAAGACAGCAAACAAGGAAAGAAGTTCGGTAAGATGCCAAAAGATATAATGGTTCGATAGATATGTGGTTTCAAAGGACATTTGGAAGGCAACGTACGTGCCAGAATTGACATTTGCAAAAATATGTTTTAGTATATAGCCTGGATTATGAAAGAAATAAGAAGGGATTCAGAAAAAGGTATTAGCTTTTCACTAGGGTACCGTTTGAATTGTTGCAGAGAGTTTCTTAAAGGAGAGGGCAGAACGTCAAAAGGCATTAAATGGCGGGCGAATGATTATCGTTGGTAGAAAGACAATGGACGTTAAATCAAAATAGGATAGGGGTAAAATTTGCGGCAAGACATTTAAGAGCAGTAAACAACGGACAGACACTGCTGTATTCAATGGGCAAATAAATGTATGGCAAAGGCAGCCTTCACAGGGAAATGCAAACAGCACGTATAAAAACACTGGTTTAAAAGAAGTATATGAGAATACGAAATTAGAAAGGGTTGTGTAGAACGATTATACGATAAAACAAGATGCAGCGAGCTGTTAGTGGATGCGAGAGCAGGTACATCTGATCCGAGGGTGTAGCAGGTCATCTACGATGAATTTGAAACAACAGTTTGCCGAATTTTCGGCAACAAAGAGAATCGGTCGATCACCTGGTCAGAGAGTGTGAACGATGGGGAGGTACTAGGGATTTGCAATTAGGAAAAGCCTTAGAACTAAATAAGACTGCAGAAAAGAAACAGGCCAAAATTGCAAAAACGAGGTTTTCTCGATGAAGGGTGCTCAACCCATAGGCAAGAAAAACCGGATAGGCAATTATTTGCTGCTGTAGCGTTATGCGCCCTGATATAAAAGCGTGATATGTGATAAAAGCATATTTGTTGTGTATTGTATACAAAAAAATACTGTCCTGCACGTAGAAATACCGTATTAATAATGCAGTAGTGCAAAGCTGCAGTATGTTTTGCAATATTTCCCTTGTATGTTGTACACGGCCCATCAATTAATTATCCTAAGTACTAGTAACTGTTTTATCGTCTGTTGCAGATTTCAGAGCTTACCGGTACGCCATGCAATATCGAGTGGGCATTTGAAGACGATCAAATAGCTCTTCTGCGGTTCCGAGCGGTCTCTGCTATATCCAGAGAAAGCATCTTCGAAATATAGTATGAAGAGGACGTCACTATGAAAATAATGTCAGAATGTTTTTTTTTTTTTTATCAAATCGCGAAACCCTTGGGAGAGCCAACATTAAGTGTGTTAAAGCATTGTAAGCTCGGTGTGCCAATCGGCTGAACCTGTTTAGTGGCCAAGTCTTTCGCCTGAATGCAGTATTTGGATAGAGAGTATACAGTAGATAGTGTAAAACGGGGGTATACGCTGACTCGCAGATAGTCTACACCTTGCCGCCCTCGAGCACGGGATGACGCTCGGGCTAGTAACTTTTAGAAGTGACAGGGGGACGGAATGCGTGATCTGCCTAATGCGACAGATGACGGGTAAAGCGGGTGTCAGGTATGTCATCTGTGCTACTTCCGTATAAACCTAATACAACAAAGAGGCCAAGAGGTGCCAAGAGTAGACCTACCCTAATAAACTTTTGTAAATAGTATTTTAAACCAACATATTTATTTAGCATATATTCAGTACAAAATATGTATTGACGCTTTCAATGTGCCTTGAAGCCTGTGGCACGGACGCCCAACGCATAAATCCTCTTGACATTGCCGCCGATTTTAGCTCCTTTGTTTCTTCGTTTATTGTGTTGTCTCAACACCACATTGTGTCTCTGATACGTGTAGGCAATGCTCAGAGTACGCCTCGAACAATCTGCACTCTAGGTTCATCTGTGCCTTGGTCAAACCTAAATTTAGCAAATCTGTTTTGGGTTCTTTTGGATGCATTGTTGCTTTCGCTGCAGTGATTTAAGTGCAGGTATTTATCCAAATCGAGAAAACACAATACACATGTATAAACGGCGGCTGCATTTGTATTGTAAAGGTATTGTACATGCATTTCTAGACATAAATAAAGCAAAAAGTCTTTACAATTGTTTCGATACGCCCTAAACACCTTGAATTTGTTTAGTTCTATCTAGGTGAACGTGCTTTAATAGTCGTCAATCAATGTAATGTTGCGCAGAAGTCATCGCTGCTCAACATCTAGCGCCGTCTACGCGACGTGCGAACCACTGCACTTCATGCACGTCGTAGACGACGATCTACATGTTTGCATTGATTCCTATGATTATTGTTTTCACCTTTGGCGCATCGGCACAGTAGACAAGTCAATGGCGCAAATGATGGTGTCCTCATCTGCCTTGATTGAGCTTTTGTTGAAGGACAAACAAATGAAGTACCAATAGGCATCTGCTGCACAGGTAATTGTTCGTAAATGTTTGTGCATACTAATTGCCTCTACAGATGTAAAAAGCTGGTTAGGCTAATATAGGTTCCCGTTATGTAGAATTCGTCGACTGAAAATGTTTCTGAGAAGGCAGGAAAATTCTTAGTGTAAAAGTGCAAATTTAAAGTGTTTGCTATTGGATTCTCAAAAAGATTTCAATGATGCTCTAGATTGTCAAAACGCCGCATGTCTCCACCACCTTTATGAACGACTTAATCAGTGCATGAAAAACGGCTTGGAAACTTGCTTTGAAAAATTGATGCTTCTCAAGAATGAAAGCAGGCCAAATTTCTAATCCAAGAGCGCAGGTAGTTCCCAGGATTAACCCAAGCAAAACATCCATTAAAATAAGGTTAGGTTGCGTCGTTACAAAGTAAACATCGTTTACTTTGAACTTCTGAGATGAACCCAGATGATCAACACGAATTAATGCTATTAACTCCAAGGAGTTCAGGAAGCCAAATTTCCCGAACACAACATACGACCCCATGCGAGTCCCCAGCTTTCACAAATATAGGATCTGGGCTAGGAACTTAATATAAACTCACCATGATCGTTGCGGATCGTCGGACCTTGCACCTTCAGACAAATTTATACTACGGCGATAGTAAAAAATCTTGTTCTGTAATAAAATACTTTTCCATCTAACCTCCAACCTTGCAATTTTTCTTATGGAAAAAGTGGTTTATGACACAAGTAGGTGATGCGATGGAAATTTAATGTTATTCTTACTCACCATGGACCCCATTTTAAAACATGGCACTCTAGTACAACTTTGTGATAGTTGTGCCACGCTGCCATTCGTTATTTCTACTCGTAAATATTTAACCCCAATATTAGCAATAATAATCATGTCACACAATTAGAAAAAATCGAAAAAACTCAAATCTTTCAAAGACGCCTTAAATTAAATATAACACTTTTTTTTAACTCAGGTAACAAGACTTCTACAAAAGAGGGATCCAAAGCTTTGTTGATGTAACTGAAAGAGGGGGAGACTACATCGACGATTAAGTAAACCCGCATGTTCCAGAATTTCAGCAAGATTCGTGTTTTTACTTTAGGCAAGAACGACAAGAATGTTTGCATCAACTCAATAATTGAAGGTGTCAAGTATGCAAAACGCTTCGCCTACCTCGGTGTCGAACCAACAACCACTGGGCTGTGTTTTATGCGGAGTGTCAAGGAAAGACTCCGTAAGGGTCTTATATGATTTCACAGTAGTCACACACCAGTGCGGCTGCCATTACAAGCAGCTCTGCAGCTATTTGATATAAAAATCCTCGGGCGTCACCAGCTTGTGGACGTGGGGGGAACCCGGTCGGAACTGCTCCCGGTTTTGCTAGGTATACCTCAGGGCTCGTGCGTTGGCCCACTAGCCTTCCTCTGCTTTATAAATGATATGGAAAGCATCGCACGAGGAGCCGCTATCATTTATGCTGACGACAGCACTTTTAAATATATTGGGTAGTCTGGTGAGGAGGTACACCGGGTGATGATGCAGGATGTCACTGCCCTCAACGCTTGGTGTGCAGCAAACCGTATTGCTATCAATACAAAGAAAACTCAAGTGGTGGTCTTCGGACAGGGTAACGCCATTCCTCGAATGCCACCTGTAATCATAAATGGCCACCTGATACAACCCAGCGACTGTGTCAAGGTCCTGGGTGTAACAGAAGATGCAAAACTCTCTGGCAACGCGCATGTAGAGACCCTTATCCATCGACTTGCTGTCATCACAAACTCATCAAGATACATCAAGAACCAAATTGGAGCATCTTCATGCAAGCTGCTCTACAACGCCTTTTTCTTGAGTCACCTTACGTACGGATCGGAATTCTGGACTGCCTGCAGTAAGGGTTGGGCGGAGCGACTGAGTGTGGCACAGGGGCGCTTTCTTCGTATGTTTCGGGGATCGGCCAGTCGGGAGAGAAAACAACACAATATATTAGATATAGAAAATACCATGCGCTATTTAACCTTGATAGTGATTTTTAAGAATATCCATGGGATTGGGCCGAAGATACTAGAACTTGATCGCCTTGGAGGGGCGAGAGAGACCAGAGCATCTAACACGGTCACACTGAAGATTCGCATGCATCGAAGCAGCAAGGGCAGCCAAGCTTTTGGCGTGCGAGCTGTCAGAGAGTGGAACACTCTTTCGGTTAGCTTGCGTTGTTTGAAATCCTTAAATAGCTTCAAGGAGAATTTAAAGTCACACCTTTTACCCCGTCAATAATGGATACACTAGTCTTCCTAAATTAGCATAGAGGAAAACACAAGTAATTTTATTCCGGCTGCAACTTTTTACCAACACAATGGTAACTGTAGTAGGTTTAAATTACTATATCCTCCTTGCAAATATTTGTAAATGTATGAAACAACATAATATTGTAATTGTGT
Organism: Dermanyssus gallinae; assembly: GCA_003439945.1. NCBI lineage: Eukaryota > Metazoa > Arthropoda > Arachnida > Mesostigmata > Dermanyssidae > Dermanyssus > Dermanyssus gallinae. Next base: position 164,323 of record QVRM01004626.1, on the reverse strand, counting down.
ATATAATAAATAAATAACCTTGTTTAAAAAAAAAAAAATAGGCCGCATAGCTGGGTATTAGATACAGGTGATATGGCCGTATCTCAGCCCAGCGAACTTTGCTGTCTAACCAATAGCCTAAAAGCTGCATTCCACGGAACAGGCTGCAACCGACTTGACAGCTACCCAGCAGCTGAAACAACTCTCTTCACAGAGACTTTGTAGCGAAGTTACAACCTACATTTGCACTGAGGCGTTTAATCAGCACATTCAGAATTGGGAGGTAAAACTGGCCGATGTCAATCCAGCCTTCTTTATAGGCGAGAGGACGCCTGGCCTCAACTCAGACGTGTGGAGAACCCCAATATAGAAAATCGTCATCTTATTATTCGATTCGCCGTGCATGGGTTTCACCATAAAACTTGTTGTCGGCCTGGCCACCATGACGCTGACGAATCATGTCTGTATGTACTTGTCAACGTTGCGGTCAGCAGTGCACAACAAATCACTTACTTGAATACCCAATTTGATTTCTGTAAACCATCCAATCTACCAAATATAGTATCTGCTATTTAGTCAATAAACTATATACAATAATGGAATGTCGCAAGCGAGTTGCTAATATAATATGCACAGTTTTACATTTAAGTCAACCGTACAGTAATCAAGGCAGAAGGACCACATTTATATAACAGTCTCGGCCACTAGTTCGTCGCTACTATAGAGTCGCATTGACTGTGTGCGTTTAAATATTACTTCCATTACTGTCTATGTGAGGCGTGTATCAAGTTAGAAATAAATCCTATTATGAACATGATGATTTTTAGAATGACCTTAATTTGTAATACACTACTAGGCCGACATTAAGTGCTGCGGTGCGTAGCCATTAGCCACTTGAAAGTTGACACATTATACTTTTCTGTAAGGCCAGCAACTATAAATCACAAAAGCGTAGATGTACTTTGTAAGCTGCCTAGATCAGTTCGTCAGCCCTATCTCTGTTTAGTCAACTTTCTGCATTTCATGTAATTTGTTGTCTGTCTGTCTCGTCCCTTGGCAAACGCAAATACGACACGGGAGTCCCTCGTGTCCCATCTTTTCTTGTTTACCATATTTTCTTGTTTCCCGTCCCCGTAAAGTACAAAATGCTACAAGGATTGCTAATAGGAACTGGGAACTTAGAAATTTGCTTTATATGACCGAGATGCCGCGCTTAAGTATACAGAAAAGGCGCATGTCTGCTAACATCACAGATGATCGTAAATCTATTTATAAACAAAAAGAGAAATTATGGGCGCTCTCGTAATTATATATGCATCTAAAACGTCATATATATAAACGTACCAGATACACCGCCGAGCTCAACGTTTTCAAACTAAAAGCAAACATATTAGAGCTAGAGCGCTATGTTCCTGTTATCTACTGTCTGCACTCTTCTCGACGACAGTCTATTAAATCGCTTGCTGCAATCTTTTCGACGGCAATATAATAAATTACACCTTTAACTCTGTATCGTTCTTTCTGTTGGTTCATATTCCAGAAAGCAAATACTTATATTGTACTACTTAATGTGTAATAACTGCAAATATTAGGATATTGCATGTACAATGTTTTCCGGGCATGTGTGCGTAGTGTTCAATTTGCTACTTCTGCTGCTATTATCGGTGTGTGACAATTGCATTGTTGTTTTCCTAACGTATACACGATCTTCCATATGGTGTTTCCTCCGGGCGATTCAGCACCGCTTCCTCTTGTGTCACCACGATTGAGTCTTAGTAGGAAACATTACCATGACCTCTATGGCCACTTGTTAGATAAGATATATGTATGAACCAGAGTTGACGGTTTCTTGGCCACTTAGTTAGATAAGATGTACGGATCCGAGCTGACAATTTTTTGCTTTAGTTGTTGTCATCTATGAGACAACCTTAAATAAATAATATTTATTTTATTGTACGAGTTAATAATATGCATATGTATCGTTTAAATACGATATTCAGGTGAATTCCAGTAGTTGTTTGTCTTTGCTGCCAATGGTAAAGTTTCTTTCAGTCTACAACGTGAAACGTAGTATCAAAGGTTTTGTAAAGCTGTTAATGTGATATGATATGGCATTGCAATATATATATTTGATACGGCGGTAGTTTGGACGGCTGTATATATATAATATGTATGGAATGGAAAAGACACGGGCGATAGCCTTTTCTGCAAAGTGTCCTGAATAGTTACAATACTTTGAATTTGTGTAATTATGGAAATTTCATGCTCAATGAAGAATTACTGAACTTAAATAAATTTGCCGTCCGGAGAAGACGGTCCCATAAAAAAAATGTTAACGCCTGTCGGCGTAATAATTTGTTAATTGCTGTAGATGGTATAATATATATATATATATATATATATATATATATATATATGGTAGAATATAGGTATAATAATATAGATGTGGTCCGCTTAGGTCGACTGACGTATATTTGTATACACAGGTCCATTCAGAGATGTTCGAGCATTTTAGGTGCTGGATAGTTGGCCTAGGCTATACGCGAGCTTTCGTTAGTCAAAATGGAAACGCCGTCATCGACACTTTCGCGACCAGTATGGGGCCGATAGAATGAACGTCGGCTATTCTACCGGTCCTACACTAGTCGCAGATAGCGCACGTACTTTATTTTAAGAGAAAGCGGCCTGTATTGGGACATGAATGAATTATACAATTTTTGAACCCATGTAAGGCTCGTCGTCGCCGGCAAATTTCGCTCACCTCGACATTTGGTTGCCTTTATCTTACTTATATTTATCTGTAACTTATTTCACTCGATATAGTGCTGCAGGGTCGCAAGGGACTGCTGCAAGTTAAACCAACTTTAGAAGTATAGCAAGTCGTCAGCGCACATAAGAACATCCATCTGCAAGTGCCGACCTTGTATCTCTTCTAGAGGATAGTTCAGCAGCTTTGAAAGCAGCAGAGGACTAACAAAATTACCCTGGGCAACACCAGTGGTCTGTATGGTTGCCGTATGTTTATCTTCAGCTCCATCATCTGTGTCGATCTTGATAACTTGTCTTCCCTGTAAGATGATTTTGAGGAGTTCCAGTATCTTAAATAAAAATCTGCACAATGCTGATTTGTTTAATATTCATCCGGTCATGCCAAAAGTCACTTCGGAGTCTGCGTACACAGCAATGAAATAAGTCCCTTTGATTCCTTAGGTTCGAAGTATTCGCTTTTTAGAGCTCCAGTAATCATATTGTCCTTCCCAAAGCTTTCAGGGAACTTCCAAGACATTTTCTCAACTGCGAGCTAGAGTGGCCAACAAAAGTTTGTAAATTGCGCACTATTCCGGCTTTCTATTTTATTTTTCCATGGCGTGTAACAAGTTTACTACCCAATTATTTATTTCCTTATAAACATCTGTTAGTATTCGTCTGTTAATTGCGTCATCGATTAGGTTCCGCCCACCAGCTAATTTTGTCTTCCGGCAATCTGGAAGCCACCGCCGACCCTAGTGTACCCTCATAGTAAAGCAAACGTGAATATTAAAAGCCAAGTCGCTAGTGGGATACGTAGATAATAGACTACACTCTGTGTAATGGTTCCCGCCAAAGGTTCCCATGTCAAATGTTAAATTAATTTATATCTCTCTTCACCCCTGCAGTTGTTGTCGTAGCAAAAATAGTGCACACAGAGGAGGAGCAGGCCTGCCGATATAGCAATGCTAAAGCATGTGATTGAAGACTCTTTCGCTGATAAAGTGGGCGGAACTGCGGGGGCTTCTTGCAGCTGTACTGCTATATCACTGCAGGAGAGCGCTACACAAGCCCTCCAACCTACTTTACATATAAACGCTATATAACTGTTCTATAGGCTTTTCAGCCCAGCGACTAAAACTCTCAGCCTCAACCCCCGATGCGACTCTTCTCGACAAGCAAGCGGTGGCCATTATGCATTATATAGGTATTCTAATGTGTGATGGGCACTATTTTTGCTTAAGCCGGAGCCAATTTTCATGATAAGCACCTGTTAAACTGAGGTATCTGAGCGGGCTGATCACAAAGGTGAAAAGTAGAGCAGAGGATTACTTCTACGCCGAATCTGCCTTCGCCTTGAGAGGTACAAGGGGTAAACCCCAAGCCCTCAGAAGGAATTGCCAAAGGGCGCCGTATGTGGAGGTCGAGCTGGAGCGCAATCTTCAAGACGCGATGCGGGTGCGGATGCAATATGTTGGCCAGGCGGCTAAGCCCGGCTAGGCGCCCAATACAAAGATAGTGTTCAAGGGCCTCTCGCAAATGTTGCCGCGAACGCTGGAACAGGTGCAGGTGCGGGAAGAACTAAGTGACTTGGCACTCGCTGTCACTAGCGGATGGAACGTGAGAGATGCGCCGTGGCTGAGTGAACCGCGCTAGCAGGATAAGTTGAGGCGGCAACACGCTCGCCTACATGTAGCACACAGGCAAAGATTACGGCGATTGAATGGCGCATCTGGCCACCTTAAGTCTGCCAGGGTGTCTCCCTGACGGAGGCCTCGGTAATATAGAATAGGAAGACAAGAGCCTTCCTGCTAACCAAAGTAGTAAGGTCGAACCATACTCTAGCTGTGACTTTGCCTCCCAGTTCCCGTCGCTAGCAATGGCGCGAAACTTGGCATGCTCCTCAAGGCTCACCAACAAGGACACAACGGATCCTAATAATAGGAGTAGCCAACTCGGGTAATGAGCTATATTTGAGGCTCTACAGAAGCAAGTGGAAGATTGCTGGAATTGGCGGCTACCGCTAGTGCACTTTGCTCTAGAACAATGCTTGCCAATCCCTTTTAGGGTTTTTGAGCTTCTTACTAAGCGAACCCCGCATACAGGCACATTAGACGTATGCTCACTGTCTTTCTTGGCACGGTCACAGGAGTCATCTTCCCTCGGGCTCAAGCGCGCAGCCGCTAGCACGCGGGCCATCCTGTGGATCAGAAGAGTCGAGGTATAATTATTGGTAGACACATTTAAAAAACGTTTGTGCTTAAATGGCTCACGCGGAATGTGGGGAACTGAATATCAGAGGCATTATTAAAAGCAATTAAAGCAATCTAGTACTTTACATCGAATCGGCCTCTCGGCACAGGTGGACCTTACGGTCACAAGCCCGCGCCATGGTACGGTGTAGACGGCGTCTTTAGTGTGGTGTCTCACTAGTTCCGGACGCACCGGCTAATTAAAATAGGGCCTCCGACCTGTCGGCCGAATGAGTGGCTGACCTTCATCATTCAAAGGGGCTAGCTGGGGTTCAGTCTGGCTCATCCACTTGTGAACATGGGCTAGTGCTTCGCTTGGTCTGTCGCTCCCAGTGCTTTTACGCCGAGCCGCCACGAGTAAGGCTAGACCATCAGTATAGACGAAAGTCTTAACTCCATCAAAAAGAGAAAGCCGTAAGATCCCATCATAAGCTAAGGGTCCGTAAGCGGTCCGATAAGTGTGAGAACATGATGCGCTGGCAGATATATAATACCTCGTCTGTTCAGTGTCTAGGAGCTGTCAGTTAACAATGTTAAAAGCATTTTGTACGCCAAGTAGTATGAGTAATATAAAATACCGCGTCTTAGGAGACGTCGTCCACTCATCGAGCGTGTGGCGAAGAACTTGGTCAACGGGCCCCATTCCGTCCTAGACCGGCCTGCCCTACAGCTAAATTTACTATCCGAGAGGGCATGCGTGACTTGATCTCGACACTGCGGCGCTTCAGTAAAACGTTCTCAACGAGTTTGCCTGCCGCGTCAAGCACTGATATTGGGGTCGGTGCGTAGAAGAGCCGGCGACGCGAACCAACTCAAATCTGTCGGCGATTAAAGTGTTTCTCTCTTAATCTTGTAAGGCAATCGGAGCCCGAACAAAATGTGTCAGTATAACGGATAACTTTCGCTGCGGTGTTACATCGCTGTTCGAAACTCTTGTAACTAATCAGGTGTTCTTTGAAATCTCAGTTTCTATTTTTTAAGAAGGGTCTTAATGCTGATTTGAGGTAGAACCGTTCTGTTTAATACCGAATTGAGAAGTCGGCAAAAAGAAAGTGACTGCAAGTAAGCCTTTCCGCAGAGGGAGACGAAGAATCATATAAGCGAACAACGAACGAAATATCCCTGTCCGGAATATCGTTGACATTAGTAACACGTTAGAGCATGGATCAGTTTTCACGTAGCTTTAAGAGAAACGAGGCGGCCGATTATTCTGGGGAATCACTGAGAGGCACTCTCTGCTGACGGAACAAGACGTTATTACACCTTGACGGACCCGGTCGGCACAAATTCCAAGCCAACTAAAAGATTCGTAGCGACTACGATGACGATGCGGAAGTGACATTGTTTGCGGTTTTATCCTCAAGACAATTAATTTGAATGGACTTAATGAACTTGGTATTGTGGCAAAGCAAAAAGAGAAAGAGAGATCACAGGGCATTTTGGGTCTAGGAAGTATCGCGAAAAAAAAAAGGATTCTTGGTCACCAAAATCAAGATCGTAAGTGTGCACGCACTATTTACCGAAAGCATAAACATAAACGTTGGAACACAACGTTGGTGCTGCTCACTTTCAATATACGATAACTTCCTGCAGAATTTAATTTTGTGATACAGACCTACAGTGATCTCTTCTACACAGAGTCAGTTCAGTGCCATTGACCATACGCTCTTGGGTAATTTGCCTATGTCTTCAATAGATAGACGCCGTGCGGCTTTTTTATTGGCACCTTTTTCTGGAAACGGGATATTTTGTAGCTAATTAACTGCAGCGGCGCTTAGGAGCCCACAGGGAACTCCTTCTCCCGCTAGTCAAACGAGGCGTCAGGCTGCGCCCTATTGATTGCAGGGTATCACTCCGCACTTGGCAAGTACTTAACCAGATAACCTGAAAGTTGAAGAAACGATTTCCAGCTTTATAGGTTGTGGGCACGGGTAACTTCCGTTGTTTTTTTAGTGTATTACAATGACGGTCATTTTTATTTTCGTTGCTGTTGTTGTTTTTGTTTTTACTTCGTTGAGTCTATTGTACCGCTATTGCTGTAACATTTTTGGCAGATGAAAGAGATCATACGACCGAGATGTTCACCAGAGACCTGCAGGATCACTCGATTGCTTTCAACTTTATCGCCATAACCCTATAATTCTGTATTTTATGCTGGATTTTCCATTTTAGAACAAGTTTACAGGCGGGGTCTTTATAATAGTGTTTGCAGTTGTAACTTCACAGATAGCCTATGGAGGGCCGCCGGTTATCACCCTGAACATATATTCAAGTATATATATATATATATGCTGTGATTAGTGCTACTGTCCTACAAAGTGTTGCAGGAAAGCAACTATGACGGAGGGCGTCCCAGTACGGAAGGACCGCTAAAGCAGTATCTACACGCGTGAACGCTCTATAGATGGGGTTGCTGCCGCTACTGAATCCGAAGCGGCAGTGGATCATTCTAGAGCAATGAACAGTCTTTAAAAGTGTTTTCCGCCACTTTGGATAATGTATGTATATATATATATATATATATTGTGTTTATACAATTTATTTGCATATATATATATATATATATATATATATATATATATATATATATATATATATATATATATATATATATATATATATATATATATATATATATATGTATATATATATATATATATATATATATATGTATATATATATATATATATATATATATTGTGTTTATACAATTTATTTACATAGCCATTTATGTTTGCACTTTGGAGTGAACAATTGTCTTCGCGTGAACGTGTAGTCACGGGGCTTATATATTGATATAGAATGAATATATATGAAATGTGGCAAAAATAAATGGCTTTAGATTTTTTTCAGGGAACATATATATATATATATATATATGTTCCCTAAAAACAATCTAAAACCACCCATTTGTGCCACATTTTACGCATTTATTATAACAAATTGTGTAAAGATCACAATTATGCATGCTCACAGAGTAACAGCAAAGACTACCATCGACATTTGGGGTCTCGGATTACTTTGAACCACGAGATTTCCACATTTGGCACAGCTACACCGCGAAAAAATTATAATGCCACTAGCAAGATGCATGTCTTAACGCGTTAATTAAGCGGATTAACGGCTACTCAGTGAACTTCCCGTTAAGTCGAATAACCTTTAAAATGCGGTTTGGTATAGTGTTAAACACATTTTGGGTGACGTCCTGCAAGAGCTCGTCTCAAGCCTCTTTTTTTCGTCGGTGTAAACTTATCGTGCGAGCCAGCTCCACACATCCTGGATGATCTTAAGATCAGGTGAGACTGCAGGCCAGCGTAGGATCTTAATGTGACGTTGGTCGAACCAGCTTCCAATCAGCCTGGCGGTGTGAATCGGGGCGTTATCGTGTTAAAAAACAAAGTCTGGCCCCCCATCAGCGCAAAATGCGCCGATTGCTCTTTTAGTAAATCTTTATAGCGCGTCTAATAAACACGACCGTCTAAAAACACAATCGACGACTTTGTATGATACCCGATAGCGGCCTGGATCACCACTGAACCGCCACCTGAGTGACGTTTTGACCAAATTCGTTCTTCCTTGCCGACATCGTGCAAATGATGGTTAAATCGATCCGGTTCATCAAGGTTAAACTTTTTTCATCTGAAAATAGCACTCTGTGTCACTCAGTGGTCCATGACATCGTATGGTGGACACTCAGTGGTACATGACATTGTATCTAGGGCAAAGTCAAGACGAGCTTTCATCGGTCAGCGGTCAATCGTTGTTTTTTTTTGTGTTTTCCTCTCGTAAGCCAATGTGTCTTCCTGAGGAAGTTTTGCACATTTTGCACGTTCATTTACACGTCGGCCGCCGCCGTGATTGCCCTCGCCGAGAGTTCGACGCTTTCTTCAGAATTGCAGCTTGCTTTGTTCCGACATGACATTTCGACGCTCGGAACTCTTTGTTTTGCAGCGTAATTTTTACCTAAATTAACAAAGTTATTTACTATTTGTGCACAGCGCCCCAATCGACAAAAAAATTCGCGATTAGAGAGGCCGATGTCCTTATAAGCCTTGATATGGGCCTTTTCGTCAATTATGAGGCGCCAGCCTAAGCCTATCGTTTCAACAAAGAAAAACTTCTGATAGGAGGTCTGCTTTTGTTTATGTCGAGTCGTGAAATAAAACCAAACGTCGTTACTCTGCTTAGTTCACTCGTAAGGACATGCATCTTGCTAGTGGCATTATATTTTTCGCGGTGTAGCTGCGTCAAATGTAAGGGTCCCGTGTTTCAAAGCAATCCGAGACCCCAAATGTCAATAAAAATCGTCGCTGTTACTCTATGAGCATAAAGCACTGTAGTATTTGCACGATTGGTTACAATAAATGCGCGTAACATGGCAAAAGTTAAACAAAAAAACGTTAACAAAAATGTTGCTTTATACTTTTTTCAGAGAGTCTATATATGTATATTTATATATATATATATCCAGCGGGTGTTGAAATAATACTGGTAAAGGAGTTCTACGACTCGCCTGTTTTACGAATGGAGGAATAAGGGGTATCATGGGATACGTCCGAGATAAGCAGCGTAAATAACTAAGGGCAGAGCTTGATGCCCTGCGCGACGTCGGTTGCTTGCTCTCCACATAGGTGGTCTGCTATCCCGCGTCCAAAAGTGACTTCACTGGCTAGCAACATGCTATCTATGAGCTCTAAAACAGGCGCCCTGGTGTCCCAATCTCGGCTGGCTTGAGCAGCGCGCGTGTCCTTGATTCCGGTCAAGCGCGGCACGAAAATCCACACGTTTTCCTGCATAGGGCATCTATTGAAAAGGGCCATCCAGTGAGAAGCATTTTTGCTGCCTAATGCAATTATTTGTTACAGATGCTGTTCCGTCCGCGCGGTATCTCGGGATATCTTGGGATTTGTGTTTGGGACTCAGGGGTCGTCGGCTCCCACTGCTTGCACAGTGACAGTGAAAGTGTTTCTCAAGCTTGGCTCTCCACTGCTGTCTAATGGACATGACCTTACTTGTGAGGTATTGCAGAGCTAGAGGTAATTCTTTTACCGCGCCTTCTGGCGCAGTCATGTCTTCTCTGTGCGCTTGTTGAACGGTTTCGCGTCTCGTAGTATTCACCGATAATAGGATTTTGAGGCTGCGTATAGCGGACTCATGTTAGTTCTCAGGCGGGCCATCTCCCTTGCCTGATCGCATTCTGAGTCTATTATCGCCCTCCTTTATGTTGCTCTACGTGCCGTGTACAGGAGTAAAGTACCTTGCTCAGTAGCGCATTGTAGATTTCGTCATCCTGTTATCTTCGATCAGCGGAGAGAATCATAATAGCTTCTGGGTGGTACTGTTAAAGCTGCCCTTTTCCTGAATTGGTGACCCCTTCCAAAAAATGCTTGTGCTCCACCGGTATGTTGGTCACGAACAAATCAATAGTCGCTTTTTCCCTGGCCCTCTCGAAAGTTATCGAGCTCGGATAATTGGCTACCCAGAAGGCCAATTTCGTTATTGTCTTTCAGGGTGCTTTCGTCATTCGATTAAGGTCATTGAAAGCTCAAGTATTGTGTTCATGTATTTTGCTATTATTGTGGGATGTTCATGACTTATTTTGTATTATATCCTATCTGTTCCTCGATAAGCTCGAACGTATTTTTCCGCTCCAGGCTGCGTGTGTTTCAGGATCAGGTTGATTCCCTCGTTCGATACAACCAATGCACTTGTCGTTGGCTATACTAACCTTCATGTCAATCAGTCACCTCCTGTTATTACCGTGAGGCGTTCCTGACAACTTAAACACATTTCCCTAGTTTCTCTCTGAGCTCACAGTGGGTTTTACGTGTGTGACGATTAAATTGGTTCCTACTATACTATAAGTACGAAATTGTCGTTTGACAGGGCGGTCCATGTTGTTAGCTCGAGTAGCAAGGCTGTGGGCCGCGTAGTATCCTTGGAGTGTAGAGATGCGAGGAACATGTCTCCTCTCAACAGTATAAGGTTCGCCTCATTCAGCATGATCTTTCGGGGCTTTTACAGTTCTACGGGTACGCTCTACATTGCCGGCTTCATATTTTTGTATCCGTGCTCTGCAGCTCTATTTCGCCGGTTAATGTTACTGGAGGTGCCAACTGAGTTGCAGTAAAGTTGCAGTACCATCGCATGGGCTTGTCAATGATTAGTCGGAGTTCGCGCTGCTCCAATTATGCTCGGGCTCACAATTATATTTATTGTGCACTTGCTTCAAGCATTTGGTCCCAGTGTCAGTCCTCACAACGAGAATAAAATAATTTGAACGCAATTCGTGTCGCCGTTGGGAAAAAAAGTAGACAATATATATATATATATATATATATATATATATATATATATAATAGATATATATATAAATAGATATATAAAAAAAAAATATATATATATATATATATATATATATAAATATAAATAGATATATATATAGAAATATACAGGTAGTTCCATAAGTTCTTATTATGAGCTTTTTAGAATTCGAATTTTGGCGCGCTTCCACCGCTATTAGGAACTGCAAGGGTTCGACTGCTAGCACTCAAAATATTATGGTGATTGGCCGTTGCGATTTCGTTTGATAGCTTTTCCCGTGTAACGTATCGGCGTGATTTTTAAAAATGAAGAAAAGAGAGTTTCGAGTGGTTATCAAGCATTTTTATTTCAAAGGTTGGAATGCGACCCAAGTAAAAAATGGGTTGGACGAGACGTACGGTGACTCTGCGCCATGTTTTGCCACTGTTTCCAACTGGATTAATGTGTTAATAAGAGGTCGCAGGAGCACCGAGAATGAACTACGTCCAGGAGGCCAAAAAACGGCAACTGATGAGGAAAACATAGAGAAAGTGCGAAACATCGTTGGTACAGATAAGCGAATGAACATTAAGGAGATAGCGGAGGAATTAGGAATTAGTTTAGGTAGTGTGCATTTTATCCTATACGAAAACTTGAAGATGAAAGAGCTCAGAGAAAAATGGCTGCCGCATTTGCTCAACCAAGGCCAAAAAAACGCGCCTGTTTTCGCTTCATAGCGAAATTTGGCCAAGATGTCGAACAATCCGTCGGATTTTTGGCGCAGATTCATGAGCGTCGATGAAAGCTGGGTCCATCACTACACTCCCGAGACCCAAGAAGCATCTTGCCAATGGTGTGCACCTGATGAAGGACCTCCGAAGAGGGTGCGGACAACGGCATTGACCGGAAAGGTGATGGCTACAGTTTTTTAAGACCAACGTAGAATAATGCTGGTCGACTACCTTGAGAGCGGTAAAACGATCACAGGAGAATATTATGCAAGACTGTTGGACTGCCTTTAGCAAGAACTCATCGTGAAACGGCCCGCTTTGCAGAAGAAGGTTGTCCTGTTTCACCAGGACAATGCTCCTGCACACAAGTCCCGGCAAGCATCGGCAAAACTGGCCCAACTGAGGTTCGAACTTATTGAACAACCTTCCTATTCTCCAGACCTGGCCCCCTCTGATTATTTCCTCTTCGAACATTTGAAGAATAGTCTCGGTGGAAAGCGTTTTTCCAGCAATGAGAGGCTGCTGTCAATGCCTATTTTCAGTCTAAAGACGCCGAATTCTACTTAAGAGGTATAAAAGGTCTGAAATCTTGGTGGGAAAAGTGTATTGAGCATCTCGGGGAGTACATCGAATAAGATAAATTTAAAAACATGATTTGGAAAATTCTTGGTATTCATTCTAAGAACTTATTGAGCTACCTGTATATATATATATATATATATATATATATATAGGGTCTCCCCGAAATGTCTCGAGAGGGATATAAATAATTAGTAGGGCCCGTTAAAGCAAATATTTTTTACAATAGAACAGAGTCTCTGAAAAGTCTTGTTTCGAGAGTGTGAGAGTGAAGTTACAAAAATGCGTGACACTGCTGCTGTTCCCGACATATAATCACAAACTGTGCAATTGCGCGACAACCAGCCCTCCCTTACAGAAACACATGATTGCGTTCGTGACTTCTTCTAAAGAACATATAACGCTGGCTGGAAGATACGACATGGCCGTTTAGAAGATAATTCGCAAACAATATGTTTTTTTATTAGCTTTCACGCCCAATGCGTCAAAATTACAGCCGTACGACCACTCACAGTGCTCAAACATATATTTGACAAAGATCATTTTTGTATCAGAGCTACGGCAATCCGACCCGTGGTTGCAGAGTAATTAAGGTATTCCGGCGGTTATGCCGAGATTGAATGCATGCATAAATTACCTCCTGACAGATAATTTACTCTAGATCATTTATGTATGCGCTTAATCTCGACATGCCCGCCGAGAAACCTTAATTATTTCGATTCGCAGTGCCATAGATTTAATAAATATCAATACATTTTAAAATTATCGCTATGAAATAGTTTTGAGCGCTGTGAATGGTCGTAGGGTTATGATTTTAGGTTCTGGGCGTGAAAACGAATAAAAAAGATTTTATTTCTTGCAAAGTCTCTCAAACGACCATGTCGCATCTAGCCTGCGTCCTATGTTCTTTAGAAGAAAAAGTTTCTCACAAATACTACACAATTATGTTATTAGTTTCTTTATAGGAGGACTGGTTGTGTCACAAATGCACATTTTGTGCTGCTGTGTCAGGCAAGAACACCAGTGTCACGGATATTACTAAACTTACTCTCACTCCAAAACAAAGCTTCTCAGAGGCCATATTGGAAAAATATTTGCTTAAACGAGCTCTACAATTTCTTATATCGCTCTCTAAATCCTCCTGGGAGACCCTGTCTTTATATATATATATATATATATATATATATATATAACATTTACTGAGGCATTGTCTCGACTCACCTCAATCTGAATCAGAGCGGAAAGACAACAGAAAAATTCCACGATTGTCCGGAAAACATTCCCAGGGTGACTCTGCGCGAGATCTATGCGGCCATGTAGAGACTTGCCTCTAGAAAGGCTCTAGCACCTGACGGGGTTCTTCCCGAGGTAGTCAAGATGTTTCTGCCGGGCTTGGTGAAGGACCTACTAGACAAGCTAATGAGGGACGAAAAATCCTAGCCCGATGAAAAAAGACCCTGCTGGTATTTATGCTAAGACTGCCGAGCGGAATCCTCAGCTTGCCGGCATATGGGCCGGTAGGCTGAGGGTTCCGCTTCTGCTGTTTACCATGGGGAAGCTGTACAAGAACGTGATCGTCAGCAGACGGGAATAGGAGATACTGGCTAAAGGGCCCTTGCAAGTTTCCAGATCGGCTTCAGAAGAACAGGTTTTTATGGAGGCCCTGGATAGGATTCTGCGACAATTGGGTAGGAACCTTTTAATTCTTCCAGACGCACAAAATGCGTTATATTTGGCAAACTAGATTGGCATTTCTTCGTAGAATGATAGCCTCTTACCTGGACTACCGCAGCATCGTGGCCGGCAAAAACGTGTACAGGGGCATTGCCAGGGATGCCGCAGGGCTATATACTAGGCCCTGTGATCGCGGACATCGTATACGACGAGGTCCTCGAGATCCCCCTCTTTAGATGAGTGGAGGTGCTGGAGCAAGCGGCAGCTTCACTTTGGAGAGCATCACAGCGTAGATGAGGGTCTGCCATCTGAGGCTGGCGCCCGAAAAGACGGGGACACTCTAGCACGTCGGAAGGAAGCGAATGACAGGCACACATTTATTTTGTAGTTAAGGTCACGACAGGCAAAATATCTAGGATTGATCGTGGACACTGGCCTCACGATGCAGACCACCTGATGTTAAAAAGGCGGCATGCGTTTCATGCAATTTAAATAGAATCACGCAAAGGGGGCTATTTGGAGCAACACACGCCTGCTTGCAATAGCAGCGGAGTCCGCGGCTCTATCACGCTTGGTGAGTATGGGCAGTCAACATGGCGCTTCGTGTGACAGCAAATCGGCATTTCATACGTGCCGGCCAGAGGGAAACCATGATCACGGTTTGCCGCGTCTCCCCAACAACTTTGAAGGACACTCTATTAACCTTGCTAAGATGCTTCTCTGGGATCTGAATGTAAGCAAGCGGGGAGCAAGATACCTCGTCGGGGACCTGGGCTCAACGACAGCCAAAGCAGCAATACTAACCGCACGACAGCAAGAGTGGAATCAAGGGGACAAAGGGCGATGGGCCCTGACACTTATACCGGGCATCGCGGAATGGCTCGAAATATGATAGGAGAGTTGTCACTACACTGTACAGTTGTCACAGGGCCACGGCCAGTTTCAGTCGCTCGTGGTCAAGATAGAAAAGGTGCAAACAGTCACGTACGCTCTCTGCGACGGCGGCCAGCCCGACGACGGGTATATGCTGACCGGTGGTACCCCCAATACTAAGAGCTCACTCGGTAACGGACCTTGTTGCCCGGATAATGAAATCCGCGCGCTGCATAGTCTCAGTCGGTTTCAGACTGCGGTTCCAGACACGCTGCATAGGTTAGTCGGCCAACCTTGTTGGTGGCCTAGTGTGTGATATTCTGAGAACTGCTTAGCGGGTTAAAACCCCATCACTGTCAACATCGACGTTGCTGTGCGTAGATATATTTCTACGTGTGCTTGTTTTAAAGATGAGAAACGTTTAATGGCGGTCTTTTGTAGCCAGGTGTGATAAATGTTTATTCATTGGGCATATGTGTAACGCCGCCGAACAAGAAAACCGTATGCAAAGTCCATAGCGCGCCAACTGAAGCACAAAATTTACACGTCGAATCCAGCCGCGTAGACATTCGTGTCCAATATGCAGGGTGGCACTGCGACAGCCATTAACCAGAATGATTGCGCTGGATAAGGTAGCAACGTAATACTAGCTAAATATCAATGGTCTTCATACGGAATATTGAATAGGTTGCGCATATAGGCACCGGGGTTTCTTGGCAGTTCTGCTCGTTATACAATAGGTATAACGAGCAGAGTATATACCAGTAGTCTATACAGAAAAGGCTATGCTTTTCTGTATAGAATACTAGTACCTGCTGAACTAATCTAGTAACAATATTTCTAACGGTACCACTTGCGTTTGCCGTGTCAGGTGGTCGCGCGTATATAGTTCGTACAAATAATCCTGTCAGAAGTAAATAAATGGCTGAATGAAGTTGCGCGCGAGGGAGTTTAATAGCGGCCGGTACAACCAAAAGTCGCAATAAGAACGCCAACCAGTTTTCTCCTGCGAATTAGCAGGAAAGCGAGTGTGCTCGTAATACTAACCGACTGCATATTCTCTCACTAATGAGAGTCGACCCTTAGCGATACTTCTAGTGACCGCTAGCGTTTAGAATGTATTGTCAGGATAATTATGGCTATCAGTCTGGCTCGGGTGTCGTATCGTCGTCATTGCAAGTGAATAGAGTCGCTTCCGTTGTACTGGGGGTGTCCCCAGACAGGAATGACCAGATAGGTTCGAGCAGCAGCAGGATGACATAGAGAATTGCAGGAGAGGGTGAGCAAGTGAGCCCTTTCCTAACCTTTCGCGCGACTATTGTCAAGTCATAATCTGCAATTGACGATGAGATGCAATCTGCAATTGAATGAATGCACGTGGTCAACCTCCCGCACCAACCCAACAACGTGCTGGCTCTGCCTTTACTCGTATTTCTTTAGCTTCTCCTGCCCCTCCCCCCCCCCATTTTGGGAGATTACTATCAGAACAATACACGCCACGAGGTAGTCATCAATGGAGCGAATTCCAAAGGGAACTAACTGGTTTGTGTGCGTGTGTACGAGGCAGACCCGGAGAACGAGACGCAGGCCGACAAGGGAAATATCTATATGATGCTCCTCATTTGGTTCCTCTCTTTCTCTCTCCTTCGCTCGCTGTACCTGCTCCTACTTGGGGTCACGATTTCTGCTCACCAAACAATCCCCCAATAGGAGCAGCAGCGTATTTCTGGCTGCAAGTAGCTTAATTTGCTGAAATGCTACCTGAATTGCCAACCTACCCCATCAGCAACAGCAGCAGCAGCATGAGCTTGAATGACAATGGTTATGTTGTTGCAGGAGGCTGGCCTCAATGTTCATCTAGGGCCGGCCGAGACTACGCTGCCAGCAAAGCCGACGACAGCAACAGCGTTTGCAGCCATCGTCATTGGGTAGTTCCTCACGTGGGCGGTCCTCGCCGTGGCTGTTCTTGTCATCTTTGTTGTAAATAACAACAATTGTTATTGTTGTTGTTGTTGTTGTTGTCGTCGTCGTCGTCGTCGTCGTCGTCGTCGTCGTCGTGGTTGATGTCATCATCATCATCCTCCTCATCATCAACAACATCAACATCACCATCATCTCAACCATCACCATCGTCGACTACCTCGCTTCTTGCTATTTGCAGCCACTAGACCTCGAGAGACCTGTTTGACAAGCACGAGTCTGGAGGCTGAACTACCAGCAGCTACCGGCAGCGGCGATGGCAGTCCGGCGGGTCATGATTGAACTGACCCGTTTAAAGTTTCCCCTCCACCCCTCTACCGCCCTCTTGTTCTGCTCCGATGATGACGCTGTTGCTGCTGTTGCTGTCTGTAGCAATTGAAATACCTATAATACTAATCATAATAATAGTGAAACCATGTTCATCCCCGCTGCTAGATCACCACCACCACCACAAACTTTACCGTTAATGCCGTCATCTTTGACACCGTTGTTGTTGTTGCTGATGTTCTCGTTGTTATTGTTTTTGCTAATGTTTTTGTTGTTGTTGTTGTTGTTATTGTTGTTGTTGTCGCTACCGTATGAACAACAAACGAACAATCCAACATCAACCCTACAATTGTTGCTGTCGGCAGTTGCTACTCGCATCGCTGTGACTGTTGCTGCTGCTGCTGATGCTGGTGCAGACGCGGGGGAGAGGCGCGGGGGACGGACGCCACTGCCGCCCCCACCGTTGTTACTCTTAGCGCTACCGGCGGAGTGCCCCATTGCGTCATGATGATGGTGATGATGTGCCCTCCTCGTGAACGCCGTCGACAACGCCGCTAGCAGCAGCAGCAGCCGCCCTAGCAGGCGGAGCAAGAGCAGCAACAACAACAACAACAACAACAGCAGCAGCAACAACAGCAAGAACAACAACAACTATGACCACGATGGCGACGAGGCATTCGTCGATCACCGGCGAAACCAACCAACCAACCAACCACCCAACGAATGAGTGGGGTATTTTCCATTACACAACGAGCGATAAATGTCGTCTTTGGTGCAGCGGCCACCTCCATTGCTGACACGCTGATTCATCGAGCCGCCACGATGGGCCATGCCGTTGCCGTCCACGATACACCGACCGAAATCATCCTCGATAGTTGGCAGCAGCAGCGGCAGCAACAACAACAACAAAAACATGACCACAAGAACAACAGCAACAACAACAACAAAGACCATGACAATAACGTCGATGACAACCGTAATAATAATGACGCCCACGACCGTGGCATTCGACCGAGCCGCCGGTCATACGAGCGGCGAAGACCGTGGGAAAACCGCCGAATTGTTGAGAGGTTGTGGCCACGGAATACTAGATTAATTGGTGGCAAAATCATTTAGATAGCCGAGGTGCGAAGTCTTGCTTTCTGCCTTACGACCTGCCATGAGCTCTTTAATACTATTTGTATCATTATTATTATTAATATTAGTATCCGCACCAAGTGTCATCTATGTCATCTTTATTCCAATTAGACTAATAGGAACTACAACTGTCTACAACTATGTCATAAAAGTGCTCTCGAACTTCTAGTTTCTTTTTATATGCGGCCCTAAGCGGTGTTCTAACGCCGATTATGACAATGGACCCGGCATGGGTCTCCCTCAAGAGGATTGCACTAAATTGCAACCATTTTGGAGCGAGCTTTGTAATCTGAAATAAAATCGGATCCCGAATAAAGTCGGCATTTATTGAATTGAACTAGCACAGTAATCAATTCGCTGGCTGCAAGGCGCCGAAGACCACCGTGGTTCTACCGTGGGACGCCGGGGACGTGCTTCTCTCTGTTGGAGATTGGTACGCGCATACGGAGCGGCAGTGGAAAAGTCCAGCAAAGAACCAGCGATCACCTTCGTAAGAAGCCACCAAAGTGACAAAGCAAATCGTCGTGTTCGGTGTCTTTGCGCTCTATCGTGAACGGGATAGAACACCAAGATCGCTCTTGCCTCGTGCACCACCGCCCGCCTCTATGTCGGGTTATGTCAAACAGATGAAGGCCGGCCGAGGGTCGTAACAAGCCAGCACTGGTTATCCGATCTAAGCAGCCGGGTGCGAAACCTGCTGACAATATATTCTAGCTATGTTGCATCCCTTGCACAAACTCAGTTAACCGGCGCTTAATTGGCACCCTAACCAGCAGATGATTTGCTAGCAGATGTCTAAGTTGTACTTTAGACGTCTTTTAGATGGCCAAATATAATGGCCGCGCGTGTGTTTAATGTTGCGAGAGGAGCAGAGAACGCGTGTTCAGAAAAGTTCATCCACATGTACGCCTGGAGAAAAAAAATGCACTATATGATGGGCTCTAACACGTATGTATAAGTACCTATCCAAACGTTTCCAGGATGAACACATAATACAATACAATCTTAGTCATTTATGCAGCCAGGAATTTGTTTTAGTAATTCTGTCGTTGCTGCATTCCAGGTGAACGTGCACAGCGCAATAATTTTCGTATTGGGGTATTAAGACCGTCAGTGTGCACATTCTAGTTTCGGCGACATGGCCTAGAGAGCAGAGAAGTGCACTCTCTTTGTGCACGCCACGCAAAGCGTTTACTGACCAGTGAAGTTATCTCAATCAGCCAGACAAATGTATCTGCTAAATACATGTTTTCTTTTAATATATTTTTGATACAGCAATTCTTTTAAACGGTCTAAAGCGCCCTCTACGCAATCTAAATTCTTCACACTAACACCTAGAAGGGCACCCAGTAACACCCACGCTTATAGTTAAGTACCTGGTTATGATCCTAAACAAAGCTTCTGCAGGACCACCTCATGAGCGCTGTGCAGCCAAAAAGCTGCCCAGGCCTTAGCAGAACTGTACAAAATTCTCCGGCGGACTAGAGAAGCAACCGATTCTTGTCGTCTCGTCTTTTAGCATCAGTAGTAAATCGCATCGTGCTTTATGCCGCCCCCCTATGGGAGCGCACCACTGCCAGAGCTACAACACGACGCCTCCTCCACAAGGCTCATTAACCGATGGCGCTCAACGTAGCACGGTTTCCTTTTGTGCCGTATATGCAACTCAGGAGAGGCTAGCGATATAAGGCTCTGTAACAAACGATGTGTCCTTTGAAGACTGGGAGTGTCCCTCCGACTTGATGAAGACTGGGAGTGTCCCTCCGACATGCCAAGCCGTTATAGAGGCGCTTCTCAAGCATTTAAAGTTATATGGTGAGAAAATCCGCAAAATTTGTCTCGACGGGGAACATAACCGCCACACGAAGTCAGACAGTCAATGGCGATAGAGCGGCCAAGGTAAAAGATAACAAGAAAGTAAACCCCGTAAATCAGCAATATCAGTAGAAGCAAACAAAACCTAACATACACTACGCAGCCGCAGCAACTACAGCAATACGAAACTACTTAGGGAAAACTACAAAAGTTAAATGAACAATAATGGTCGCGACAGAACACACGCAACATCACGAAAATCAAAAACAGAATAACGGAACCAATCGCTAAACCACAATACGAATAAATCAATTTTGTATTTGTTTGACGTGCATACCTAAATACACACGTCAACTTGTATGTCAGCCGCGTTTAGAGCGCCAGCATAAACGGACATATTAGGACATCTAGGGCATTTCTAAAAGGTCTTGTGACAGCAGCATATTCACCGACTCTCATATGTATGGTTTATTATATATTTTTAATTAATTCATCGCTCAAAGAAAACTCGCTCAACAACAGGCGTCGAACCTGCAACACCCAGAATAGCTAACAGCCATGACTAGCACACTAGACCACACACCTCTAGACCACGTCGCCAAAAATAATAAATACTCTTAATGTCGTCAGCCATAAATAGCTTCATTACTATAGCAATAATAAGATTAATCGCGGCACTAACTGCAACAACAACAACCAAAGCAACAGAATCAGCTGCAGCTCTATTTATACGCGTAGGATGAGGAAACATGAATAACAAACAAGTAGAAAAAGCAGAGCATAAACTGAAACCATAAAATCCACCAATTTAAATAATAATAATAATAATAATAATAATAATAATAATAATAATAATAATAATAATAATAATAATAATAATAATCATCATCATTACAGAAGATTAGCACGAGAAGTTAGTCTCTCAAGCAAATGATGTCATTACGGGTGTGTCCGGACAGGGGAAGATTTTTGCATTCATAGTGGATGTGAGGGACTAAGGGTCTGTCGTGCGGCGTATGTTCCACACGCTCGCATCTCACAACTGTAGAATTAAGAAATGCAGACAGCTAGAACTAAACGATTAAATTTGTTATAAAGTTCGTTGTCTAAAGGTAAAAGGCAAATTTGTTGTTTTTATACTCTCAGTCTCGAAAAGTGCCGACAGTTGCATGGTGAGCGGCTCGTACTGTTATCGTTGCATTTGTTGCTGCAGCTGATGTTGTTGTTTTGTATGTTCTTTTCGACACGTCTTTTCTAGCAGCAACCGGGGAAGCAGCAGCAGCAGCAGCCGTGATCAGATTGACACCGCGACGTTAACGAATCGAGATGCACCGGGAGTGCGGCCACACATCCGGTGAACCATCAGCATACTCATCACCATCGAACGACAACTACACGAGATAGAGGGAGAGATAGGCCCGTTGCGCGATGCTTAAGAGTAACATCATCAGAGTACCGTACGACATGAACAGAACAGTTTCACTTTCTCGACAGCGGCGGTAACAACACCCCCGAAACAATAATAATAACAATAGCCACAACAATAACCGTAATACCGACGACAACATCAATAACAACGACAACATCAACAACAACAACGATAACAACAACAACAACAACATCAACAACCACAACGATAACAACAACAACAACATCAACAACCACAACGATAACAACAACAACAACAATAACGAGGGCGACGAGGACGCCTCTATCTACCCCACCTGGTTGAGCGTTGGTATTACCAGAAAGTGGGGTGATAAGCACGTGGTGTTGTTAGAACAGCGACTAGAAGGGCGTAATTGCACCCCCACTCGCATTAACTGTAGTGAGTAGAATGATGATACATCGTGTCGTTGTTGTAATTTCCGCCGTTGGCGCCACTGCAGGCCCGCCCTGCGCTTGACGTATAATTGCATCAAATTGCTTTTTTTTACTCTGTGTTGTCACCTCATTTTCCCCACTGTGCGTCTCTTCCCCCCCTCCTCTCTCGTTTCTTACCGCTTCGCTCGCGGTCATTCTTTAATCGCGTCTTGCTTAGCAAGCACGTGGAGCACGTAATGAGTTAGTTGTTAGTTGATAGGAACCAATTGAACTTTGCCTAGTTGCAATTTGAACTTTAGCACGTCTATCCTGCGCTCCACTATATATATATATATATATATATATATATATATATATATATATATATACAAGGAGTTAAAAAATAATCTGGGATCTTTAAAGTAAAGTAACACGAGTGTTTAAGATATTTATTCGTTTTTCTTTACAAGCACGTGGAGCACGTAATGAGTGGGTGCTTCCGTCCTTCGCCGGAAGTCGTTAATGCTAGTTGAGGAACACCATTGAACTTTGTCAATCTGTACTTTGAACTTTTGTATGTCTAGCCGGCGCGCCAGTTAGTGTGTGATCTTATTTAGTATTTATACAGACATACGTTAGCGACTGGTGAACATTCTGTATCTGGCAACTCACGAAAACGGCTTACGATGATCATATCACAAACCGAACCGCCATCAATATGGTACCAAAATTATTCCTGTAAATTACGGTGGTTGATTTATGGAGGTCGGTCGTGATACTACATTTTCGAACTATTAAACGTAAGGGTTAAAAACATTTGAAAAAGGAACGTGGATATTCTAGAACCCTTGTTGCAGCAAACCGTTTTCAGTGTGGTTTCTATTTAAATATAACTGGGCTTCGCTGGAAGAGATAATTTTCTTCACAAAATCGGCGTTGCGCTGCATCACTTCGGAATCCCAATTGACAAATTTAACCGCCGAAGATAGTTTGTTGGCTTCGGCTCTTGCGTCAGCGGAAACTTGTATGGATATATTGCTAGATTCAACTTCAAAAGGTACCAAGCTGAACCGATGCGTCCGGACATTGTTCTACACTGTCGATCACAGCGGTGACACTTGCATGAATATATCCTCGATTAATAAAATGTATCCTCAGTTTAACTACAGTTTGCAAAATATGCTATAAAGCTTTCTGTATCACTGTTTGGCATTTTTTTTAATACGTATATCTATTTGTTGGTAGATATATATGTTTATTTATATATGCACATACAAATGTATATATATACTCCTCCACAAAAAATTATATATTGATATATATATATATATATATATATATATACGCATGCATGGGTGCTTCCAAAGTTGTGTGTGTGCGCGCAGAAGTCTGCACTCGCTGTACGCGATCCATGCGTAAATACGTGTGTAGGGAGTAGAGTGTATCTTCCGGGTCCATTGGCCAGTCAAACGGTTGGATGTATGGATAGATGGACACCATAGGATTGGATGATGGAAAATTATCATTGCACCACTTTATCGTCGGCCAGAAGGCGATTTGCCAAAGGAGTCGATTAGAGAGACTTGCGGATGGGCGGACCCAATTGCAATAGTGTTTCCCTTCACACAATCATCGCCAGAGCGCAATAGGGTGTCCTCACGCAGTCGCTCCGACAGACTCTCAACACTACAGGTTGTTGCTGTCGTTGTTGCTGTTTCTTATGTAAGGTTGTGCAGTACGTTATTCGGATCAATACCACCAGCGCAAATATGGTCGAATGAAGGAAGGGTCTTCTTTGTCTGTATCGTCCTGGTCAGTCATGCCGTGCCATTACCACATGTCTCCCCCCAGCAGCAGCAACAGCAGCAGCAGCAGTAGCAGCAGCAACAGTAGCACTTGTGCACTGGCGCCGCCTTCCCCCAACGGGTACGGACCGGTCAAAGCACCGCCCCTCGACAAAAAAAGATCTCAAAAAGGCACCGTCGTGGCAATGACTTGTTTAAAAGCAGACATCGACAGCATCTAGGCCAAAACATCACGCGCTTACAACCTCCGGACAACCGCAGAGCCATACGCCCATGTCACGTAACGGCTTACTAACCCATCCAACGAGTTCAGATCTTGGAGTTATTCCTCTCTCTCTCTCTCTCGCTCGTTGGTTCTCTGCGCCTGTTCATTTAGCTCGATCCGTACCGCGTCTGTATCGGGCTACCTCGCGGCGCAGCCTTCTTCTTACGTTTGTCAGACCACATCATAGATGTGACCATCTGAACGATTGATCTTCTTGTCCCATCCGCGCGTCTATTCGCGTCTGTTGTCGAAACACAGAGACGCCAGAGGTCTCCGAGCGAGCGTGAGCCACATCGAGGACCTGAGAACGACGGCGAATAGGAGAAGGGAGAGGTGCCGCGCAGTGCGAAAGTTTCCAGCGGGACCGCCGCGCCCGGTTAAATAGTGGAAAACTACCCACGGCCACACTCAAGCGTTGTTGATGTTGCTGTTGTTCGCGTGGCGGCAACCTCTGCCTCTCATTGCTACTCTACGTGACTGCGTGTTCGCAACAACACACACACTCTCACACTATAACAGCAGCAACAACAACAGCAACAACAACAACAACAACAACAACAACAGCAACAACAACAGCATCAACAACAACAGCATCACCAGCAGCAGCTGCCACAGCGATACCAGTCGCAGTAAGCTGTAATTATTCACAACAACAACAGCAGCAGCAGTAACAAAAATAGGAACAACAACAGTATCAAGAAATGCTACGACGGGAGCCACAATAAAAAAAACACCACCAACAACAACAACGACAACAATCATAACAAAAACAGCAACATCAACAACAACAAAGATAATCCTGTAATTGCCGGTAATACTAGCAGCAGCAGCAACAGCAGCGGCTAAGAATAGCAGCTCCATCGAGTCTCAGCGCTCCGAACCCTACGTTCAAGCAGAGAAGTGCGAGGTACGAGCGAAGGTGTGCGGCCGGGCCCTGGCAAGCGTCCGATCCAGCGAAAGGGAACAGATACAGACATATATCATTCTATCGCAGCCTCTCAACGCCCCCCCCCCTCCCCCGTTCCCCCTAGTCCCGCACCGTGACCGATCGGTGGATTGACGGCGCGGCGCAGTTTTGTTTGGATTCGTCAGTTGTCGGCACTGCCTGTTCCGTCAACACTCTATAGCTCGACCAGCTCGTCAGACCAGATGTCCCGACACTCGCTCAGAAGGATACAAATGCGTGCCCTGGGAGCCTGGATGCTTGCGCTGACGTTCGCGGCTTCGCCCGGATTCGGTAAGTGTGCCTTGAGAGAGGGAGAGTGTCTTGCGCGGGGGTGGGAGGTGGGGGGGGGGGTTGAGTGACTCTACTAACCCATATCCACAAACCCACACATGACTAATGAACGCTTGCATCCCAGTAACGTACGCCTCTGTTCCTCTCGATCGACTCGTCAGATTCATTCTCGTCAAATTCGTCAGCCACACGCATAATATACAGTTTGTTGATTTAATTAGATGCTGCTGCTGCATTCATTCACATTCAACATTAATTTCTGCATTGCTATAAAAGCAATCAACGACGGATTATACCTCTCGTAACGCACGTGTCAATTGTTGCCTAATGTTTAACTTGCCATAGATACGGCATGACGTCCTGGTGTGCACTGTGTATTATTCTCGCGTGTACCATGTGTACGGGCATATTCATAGCCTTAGTGTTGCACGAGGTTTCGATAGTTCTGCTACCTGGATATATTTCGTCACTTGTAATGCGTCGAAGTTATAGCTGTGGTATATTTGCATTGCTAATTGACAGATGTGTGGATGTGTGCGTGTGTGTGCCTTTTCTTTTGGAATCGCATAGACAGTTACCGAATACTTAATGACGTTTTTTGTTGATCCTGCCGGTTCCTGATCCTGCCGATATTCTTGTCTTAAAGATTGAACCATGCATGTTCATACCTTTGAATGGCGAAACCGTAAATGGCTCATCAAGCCAGTTATAATTTCATAGAAAGTGTTTTGTTAATTGGATAATGTGCTGTGGCGCTTTTGCAACTAACACATACATATGCATTCAGCTTGGCAGGTTGGATGTGTTTTTATCAGTGCCAACTATGTCGTTAGACTGTAAGTGGTGACTCTGAATAACTTTACCGAACATTTCAACCTTGCATTGGTGCTATGTTTACCAGGGTTGTAATGGGAAACGGAGAATTAAGGTTGGATTACGGAGAGTGAGCCAGAGAAACAGCTACACCATCTAAGGAAATCAGGAGACGCATATATATATATATATATATATATATATATATATATATATATATATATTTATTTATTTATTGGTATTATAATAAATTAAATCATTTTTAGGTAACCGGCTACCGGACGACTCACAATGTCCACGAGTGACTCGTCGAGAGGAATGGGGTGCACTCCCACCCCGGAGTAAGGTGTTCACTCGGGTTGTGGGTAAGTAGCTTTGATTGCATTGTGGTCTTTTCGATTTTGTGCTAAGACAATTTTTTTCACGTTAAAAGTTGTAGCAGCATTAACACCGGCATATCCGTGGTTTCGGCCAATGACGATGGCGCGCACGATCGATATCTAATGAGAGTTCCAACAGTGCTGTACGCATCATGATCAAATAGCTAGCTGCTAACGTAGTCTACTACACGGTGTCACTACACGTTGTCTCTCCTGTTCAGTTTTAAAGTTTACAAATTTGCTTACATCTAATGGTCTCCAGATATAGAGAACAGCAGTGTCTAGATAAAGTGCGCGACGCACCGTGACGTATCCCGACGCATACACTGTGGTGTGACTCTAGGTCTGCGGCTGTTGCTTAACAAAGTTCACAACAAACACACAGGGGCGCTTCTGGACGTGGATCCGGCAAATGACAAGCTCCTCTATAGATCTAGCCCTTTGAAACATACAAAAGGGTCAAAGGGTATGCACAAAGTGGTGTGTGCCAACCAAGAGCCAGATAGTAGAAAACTTCGAACGTGTTTTGACGCAGTAAGACGAGAGATTGGTTTTAGTTGTTGTTAGCGCGCCGTTCGAAGAAGTCGTCGGAACAATGTCATGCATCGGGTTGAATCCTGTTTCAATGCAATTTATTTGCTCTTCCTTGATTGTTGAATCAAGGTGAGCGCGGTCATGCTACTACATCCCTCATCTAGATGTACAATTGAATAAAAATAAATATAAATACTTTTTGGGCAAACCCCCAGCCAAGATTTGACGTCCACGGGACTGCTCTTTGCGTTGCTTTATAAACGGACCCCCATAAATACCTCTTCTTTCTACTACTACTACTACTACCACAGAAAGCCCAGATAAGTCCACTATGAATGGAACATAGATTGGCATAGAGCTAGTAGATACAAAGTGACGGCGTATCGTAGGTCTACTACCGGCCGACACTAGGGTCAAGCGGATGCCGACTCTGCCGAAGCGTGCGTATCTAACATGGGTTGGCCGTGGACTTGACGGACGCAGGTAATGTGATCATGCACCACAGTCAAGGTCCCAACTGTGTGACGGAGCGGACGTGCAAAAGCGTCGTGCGAACGACCCAGCTGCAGCATGTCACGACCAAAGGATGGGACGACATCGGGTAAGTCTGCCCCCTTATATCGAACCTCATCGAATCCCCCAACGTCATCTTGGCGTAGGTAGTCTTTAAGTGGCACCTTTAAAACTTTTCTGCGTTAGTACAGCCTTACATACATTTATATTTATATTTACATTTACATGTATATTTCACAACCTTAGAAACACGGATTTCATGCCAGTCTTTCTTACTGAGTGCGCCGACAGGTTACGTTTCCTGCCTAATCAAGGCGTATTACGGGCCTGCGCCGACTCTTTTCCAATCCGGAAGTTTTTTGTAAGCCACCTGGCTCACCTTGTCCCTGTGAGACGAAAACACTGTCGATTTATATGGACTGATATCTGTCGACTACCTTCGTCGCTGCAGCACTTGGAATACGTCAAATCCTGCTGCGAAATTAGCGTACTACAGGGCACTCCTTTCCTACAGCAACATAGCGTTTGGTTGTAACTACGTCTACACAAACTCTTCCAAGAGCAAGTGTTTTATAAATCGGTTTATCATATAATCGGACTGCTCGAAACTAGATTTTTTCAATGTCGAAGTGGCTAGGACAATTAGGACATCTGATACTGCTGAGGCTTTTACCAATTATTTATCTACGAGTAATAATAATAATCATAATAATAAATCTCTCATGTAATGAATGGACAGGAACGATTGATCGATCTGTTGTTGTTTATTGAAACGCTTCTGGGCACATACATTATTCGGCTTCTGCAGTTGTTCGGCTGCACTCTAAACCAATGATTAACATGACTTGCGCCCATACGTTAAAGTAGAACCTGCCTATCATTTGTCCATCGAGAGCGGTAATACCATGTCTTTCGTTTTGAGGTCACATCTTGAGTTTTTCTTCGCGCACCTTCGATCACACAATCGATTTGTTTGGATAACACAATCGACTTGTACAAACGAAGATACTCCGTAGACTCCTTGACAATAAAACAGCGGAACAGCTTATTCACAAATATGGATGCTAATCTGACTGGTTCTCTGATATGTTCGTGATAAAGGCGTTCCAGCGCTCGCAATATCATGTTTTTCTTTTTCGGGTGCCTGTTTCATGTTCAACGCTGTTGTTGATAGAGGGGCCTTGTTCATCTGGTCACACGTTGCGTCTTCCCCCAAACTAGTCGGTTCAGAAGAACTATCATTGTACGGATGTAGTACAGCTTACTGAGCTAACATGTTGATTGACACGCGAGCGTAGTTCGTAGTTGATTGGTTGGAGAACATATATTATCTCTGTAATATCGTCCCACTGTATTTGCTTGTGGGTAAAATAAGATATATAATATAACACGACATATTTTGACATGCCTACATGCATACATATGCAAGCATATGGATAAGACCATGTATACATATATATATATATATATATATATATATGTACATATATATATATATATATATATATATATATACATGTATATATATATATATATATATATATATATGTACATATATATATATATATATATATATATATATACATGTATATATATATATATATATATATATATATATGTACATATATATATATATATATATATATTGGTACGACATCTGCGATTCCATTTTTGTCTGCGATTACAGGTACATCGTCATATTTTGACATGCCTACATACATACATATAAGCATATGGATAAGACCATGTGTTTATATATATATATATATATATATATATATATATATATATATATATATATATATATATATATATATATATATGTATATATATATATATATATATATTGGTACGATATCTGCGGTTCCATTTTTGTCTGCGATTACAGGTACAACTTTCTCGTTTCGGAGAACGGCCAAGTATTTGAAGGTCGTGGGTGGGGCGTCGAAGGTGCGTCGGCGATGGGTCTGCCCAGTCGGGCTCTACATGTCGCTCTCATCGGCACGTTCAGTCACCGTGCACCGGCTGAAGGCGCCCTCAAAACGGTCGCCAGACTAATTCAATGCGGCATCGAGTTGGTAGGTGCAATTTCCGTTGACGCCGCTGTTGGTGCTATTGTTGGCGTTAGTATTGGTGGTGGTGGTGGTGCTTCTGCTGTTGACGGTCGAGTCGTCGTTGCCGGTGCTGCTTTATTGTTGTTGTTTCTTTTTCGTGTTGCACCTTCTCGTCGGTTTACTATAGTGTACCCAAAACAGAAAAGCTTAGACCAGCATACTGTGTGTCGAGTGTCTGCATAAAAGTGAATTGGCGCACTATGTGTTACCGTACATACGGTAGACGTCCGTTCAGCTATCGCTTTATAGGTCTTGCGCCCCATATACATTAAATTACTATTTTATTAAGATATATAAATATCTGGAAATTATAAATATATATATATATATATATATATATATATATATATATATATATATATATATATATATATATATATATATATATATATAGTAAAAACGCAGTTCGTTGGTCCAGATTTTGCATATTAAAATAGCTTAAAACCTAGTAAAGTATGGATATCATATGGCTCTGCTTAACAACCATTATTATAAATATATATGTATATATATATGCACGTGTTCAGTCGAGACGATACATCGTGTCGGTAACAATGCAGTGTGTTGATAACGAGTCAGCAATCGGTGCTTGATGGATGGGGTGGCACAATGATATCGCACCTACTAGACTCATCGCCAGTCAGATAGGGAATCTAATCAGTTGAACAGATATAGATAACAGGCAGGTAGATAAAGACACAAATAGAGAGAGTGAGAGACAAAGCAAGATACTGATAGAGAAACATCTTAGTTCACAAGAGTCCATCGGTGTTTTCCACTGGCGGTTTGTTGGGCCGAAGTACGCTCTGTATGCATCTACAAATATACGCGCGTATATATGTGTATATATATATATATATATATATATATATATGCGTGTGGACATATACACAACCACGCATAACGTAGCAATCCAATACGACCTTCCACTTGCTCGACAACCGATACGACAAGTCCCAGATCGACATGGACTAAGCCACTTCCAGCGGCTCTAATTAGGGAACGCTCTAATTAGGTACGAATGCAAACCAACCAGGTGGACACTGACTGTCGTTGCAATGCAGGCCTAGTATAAACAGGGAGGAGACATTAGCATTTTTTGGCAGTCTCCCGCAAGAAGCCCGGTAAAGCGTCGCAGGGTGCACGTGTACAGAGTCTGCACGCTTTTACAACGAGAGTTTTCCCCACCCACGCACACGCTAGTTTTTAAAATAATGTATGTGTGTATGTGTATATGTATGCATGCGAAGCTCGAATATCGTTCTAGTTTGCTTTGCAAAAATGAATGAATACACTCTACAATAACTGCTATTCTCTCCTTCTCAATAGGGCAAGGTGCATCCTGACTATAAAATATCCGGCCATCGCGACGTCGAGCCCACATCCTGTCCTGGTCAGAAACTCTACGATCAAGTGCGCAACTGGGCCCGCTACGTCAAGAGGCCCTGATGGAACGGCCTTGAAGACAGTGATCCTAGACAGTGTCTCGCTCAGCGACTGTGTGATTTCCAATGAGATTGGCGATCACATGCGATCGATTAGGAAACACGATTCGGGATTGAACACATGTATACACAGACATGTATATAAATACGCTTTGTATAGATATATATACACCGAACATGACAACCTAACCTTAATATAAGTTTATATATTAGTTGCTTTATTTTCAAACATGTGTGATTTTCACTTGCCGTCTTCTGTGATTCCATAGCGATGATAGCCACTGACTGAGAGCCAATATCCACTGTTTATATATAAGAAGTACGATCATTTAGATGCACTTTCATTTTCTTACCATTTCGTTTTTTCTTTCTCGCCCCGTTTATTTTTCTCTCTCCCCTTTCTCTCTTTGTCTATATATAAACCTAGATCTAGCCTTCACCATTGTGTACTCTCCGTCATACAGTCGACATTTATACACATGGTTACGCTTCCCATAAGCGTAACGGCAATGTAAATAGAAATAAGCTTGACGGTGCCAGGGTCGTATAGAACAGACGTCAAGAGAGAGACGATATGCTAAAACGGCATCTAAATTATTTTGTACAATACGATGTGTATATATTTGTATATAAGTGTTCCGCTGACAGCATGCATGAGTAGCGCGGGAATGCGAAGGAACCACGTGTTGTATTTAAGATGCTTTCGTAGCTACTATTCCGATATGATTGGAATTTTGGGCCTTTCTTTCGAACTGTAAATTGTTCATGTGAACTGAATAATTCACTTTGGTCGAGACAGACACCGAACCGTGTATCTATAAAATAAAGGCTATACCTTTGTCTATAAGATATGTGTCGTCGCTCTAGATTCAGCCGATCCAACCTATGGGAATGATTCAATTGCTATTACATTTAGTGGCGAACTTATGGAATGCGCTTGCAAATATACCGACTTTTTTTAAACGATTTTGAAATTTTTAATCTAGGCAGTGCCCGAGCACAGTTGTCGTGTATTTACGGCGTAAACTCAACGGTAGGCCTATTATAAGCCGCAACCGACAGAATCTAAAGTGAACGTGCAGACCCACCAAAAGAAAAGTGGCTAAAGGGCAAGTGTATACGTGGGCAAGTGGGGCAAGTGTACAGAGACACGAAGGTGGTGATGGTGCCGGAAATAAACCCTTCTTATAAGCTCCCTCGCGAATTCCTTGTGCCCGATTCTATTGCAGCGCTAGTCCGAGAATTCCCGGGCTAGCATTGTAGTAGAGTCGACATTACTGGGTGGAAACGTCACAGAAGAAAGATGCATTTTACTATTGCGTTTGCAGCAGCTCTACAATCGTAGCCTCTCCCAGTAAATAGAAGGCATCGCTAAGTGCCCTCTCCACGCTCTCTTTACTCAAGAGGATGTCGATTCCCCGTAGGATGACGGGGCAAGTTGCCCTTGAATTTCGGCGGATGGCCGGCACCTGTGCGTTTTCCCGTAAAAATGCTACTTGCGACTTCCCCACGACCTCTGGGTGCTTTTCTAGCCAAAGGACCCTTGTTCCAGGTAAACCCGCGCATACTTACTGTAACTCCGTTCGGTCTGATGTGGACTTTAGGTCCTTAAAGGGTGTCTGTGAAGGTTTTGTCCCCTTTTACCAGCTAAGCGTGCTTTAAGCCCCCTGGTATTCCCCCAGCTAACCATTACACAGTTCAGGTACATTGTGCATGGTTATCACTACCTGGTGTGTTCAAACGCAGCCTTTCACGAGGAGCACGAGTTGTGCAGCTGCCAATTCTGCCTGCAAAGATGTGCCAAGTACCATGCAGTGAAATGCACAGCGCTGGATCGAAAATCGTTGCACTACTTCTCTTGTCGGAAGCGTGAAGAAGATAGAGCTTCATGAAGAAACATTTTGAACTGTATATTGTACTCCAGTTGAGTGAAATAAACATTATTGTAATTAATGGTATTCCGCCAGCCTCCCAGATTACCCAGCAAACCTCGTGCACATCTCTAGGTTTTCTCCTCAAAGCTCGAGGACCTTCCGCATAATGGTGAGGAACACCCCTGGGACTCTGGGTGTACCACACTCGTGACCAAGTAGCGTTGAGCTGCCGCCGTCTCGCTTGAGCCGGCAATAGGCCATATGGCATTACTCAGCGGGAGAGCTTTCGCGGCGTCCAGTCCATCCACCACCAAGACTGCGGGAACCTGCACTGTAAGTTTCTCCAGCAGGACTTTGTCCAAGGCCGGTCCCTTAAAAACTACCGTGACCGGCACACCTTCCGAAAGATGAGGTTTGTTTGAGTAAACCTGTTTGACTACCTTGTCTGGCCATCCTTCAAATATCTGCCTGTTCTTTGACTTTTACTGCTCTTTCTCAATTGTCTCCTTGATTTGTGTCACCACCTTATCCTCTTCCGGGGTTTGACATCTTGAACAGAGCACCCCTTATTCGACTCTAGATTTTCCTGTCCTTTTCTCACGTTGGTTTCTAGGCTGCTCCCATCCATTTGTTTTATGGTTGTCTACCTCGTCCTGTAGATGTATCTTTTTTGTATGCAGACGCCCGATTTCTTCTTTAAAGTCTTTGATAGTGCCCTCGTTACTACTAGTCTACTTGGTTGCTTAGCGAGCTGTTTGGTCTCTTCTTGAATTTGTTTGTTCATCGGAATGTTTGTTTCGCACAATTTCAGCAAGCTAACTGTTTGCTGCACCAGCACCAAGTAACGCACTGGGGTTGCTTTTGCCTAACCTCCTCTAGGGTCTTTGTTACTCTATCTGCATTCTCCCATCCCGGGGAACTAAAGGCGACCCTATTCCTGGCTCTGAGTGCTAGTCATCGCTCACAGATGTCTCTATCCGCACTCGCGGTCTTCCGTTTGTCTCCCGTATCCCCCTCGGTTGTCCCCCGCGTTGTCTATTGTCTGGCCTTACCTAGGAGTTGCCGGAAATTCTCATAGTTTATGAGGCTGTGCAACTACAGCTATTTAATCTTTCTTGGGGAAGTTTTGATAATTGCGAAATATTATTCGTATGCTTCTTGCTGCTATTGCTAATAATGACCTATTTTCATCATTTGGCTAAGAAGTTTCTATGGATTTGATCATGCTTTGCTTATTGCTCTCTTTTGGCGAGGAACGTATATGTGATGAGATAATACATAACAAATAGTGTGTTACTTATTGAACGTGAAAACGCAACATGCCCATAGATAGGTTGCTCGTACCAGACCCTTGGTTACTAGTTGACTATAATTTAAGTACCTTTATTTAAGGTGCCTCCGTCTTCACTATTAATGCATTTGCCCTGTGTTTGAAAGTATTCTTAGAATTTAGGTATGTAGTACCTAAATACTAAGTGTTTGCTAAATATCCGACACTGATAATACAAAGCAGTAAACCGTTGTAGTTTTTTTTCACGTATAGCCACAACGGCCCTTCATCTAGATAAAATAACTAAATCCCTATTTTGATTTAAGTCTGCTGTTTCGATCCATCGTTCTTCAGTGGAGTGCAGAGCGGTGTAGAAAATAAAGATAGTGAGCCTTCGAGTATTGCGTCAACGATCCTTGGCTTCTAAGGAGTGATAATTACATCATTCCATCAAATACACATATATTTGTCTTTAAAATGTTGCATGTAATTTCCAAACAGAATATGCTTACCAAAATGTGTCCTTGATCTTAATGGCCCAACTGGTCCACAACAGACTCATGAGCGTTTGTCGTTGTGTAATAGAGCATATTGAGCTAGCGATAGCTTATGGCCGAAATACGTACTAATCCAAGTCTAATTCTCGTTTTGTTTGTTTTTGCATAGGCATCAGAAACACGTTTGTTTTTGACCCCTTACTCTTAATAGACTCCATCACTCAACAGTCTACAATCACGCTGTGCTCACCGGCATGAGCACAATTTGG
Organism: Dermanyssus gallinae; assembly: GCA_003439945.1. Lineage (NCBI taxonomy): Eukaryota > Metazoa > Arthropoda > Arachnida > Mesostigmata > Dermanyssidae > Dermanyssus > Dermanyssus gallinae. Next base: position 129,166 of record QVRM01004626.1, on the reverse strand, counting down.
TAATTGTTGGCTTGTAAGTTGACACAGGTGAAATTTATAACTACATGTTTCCGGCTAAAGCTAAGTTCATGGAGAAACGTTTTATCTTCACTATTAAAGAAAACGTGGTTTTGGTGCTCAGTTTTGCAGCCCATTTATCAAGACGTCAAAAGACTGTTCCGTTTGAGCCTTTGGTTACTTCGCATCGTACACAGATTCATACTCGTAAGTTAAGCAACTTAAAATAAGTCTACTGCTTACAAAGTGTAGTTTAGTTGTATGTTTTAACCACACCCAGAGTCAGTCTTGGTCAATGAGCATCCTACTTCACAGATGACTAGCAAAATTGCTTACAAGCAGGGATAGTGATGGTTCGTTGGCCAAGGATAGTTAATTAATTTTTGGCTACAAAAACGATTTGCTATCTATTCTTAAATATTAATAGCCAATATTTATTTGTAATTATATTTTTAATTCAAGCCTTGTAATTGTACTATAAATGGCTCAGTGCTGAAAATCGGCTTACCGATGACGAACTTCCGACACCTAGTGTCGGAGTTATTGACTTAATACATAACCTAACGGCTGCTTTGTTATATTTTAAACGGTTGTATGATACAATGATATACAGCATCGTAGCACGTGCATATTATCACGAGCTTTCCGTGTAGGTAACTACGGCAAGCGCCTCACGAACGTGTGCACTTCTATGACCATTTTTGTTTTTAGCCATATAGGGCTCTCAGACCAGAGATCAGTGTTCGAATTTGGGGAAAACTATATATTTGTAAAAGTAAATGTGCACAAACGTTACATGTAACATGTTCGCTTAGTAAAAAAGTAAAGTTTTTAACCGAAGCCAAGTGTGCCGTAATTCAGTACGACACAATATGTGAGTAACACCAATCCCGTCTTCTGTATGATGTTTACGACATTTTTACGACATGGCATCCCAAACCAAATCTGGTCGACTAACCCAACTGAAAAATCACGTTCGTTCAAGGGTGCCTTAACCCATTGCAATGTACGGGCACCTAGCCGTTTCAATTTAAGCAGCAGATGAAGATGGAGATTGCCTCTATGGAACGCGCTTAATAGAGGTAAACGAAGTGGAACTTTTTTCGAGCATTTATGACCGTTATGCAAGTCTTGGGTTACATATAAACCGGTTGGAGGCAAACATATTCTTGGCGTGGTCAAGAAAGAAGCTGTTTACCATTATGAGTTGTCCAAGGTTTAACTAAACCCCTTTCAAAGACGCCACACGGAAGAGCTTTGCGAAACAGGCCCTTAGTTTTTTTTTTAGGTTTTTAGAATTTATTTAAGTTCATTAGCTGTAGATATCATTTTTGACGCCGACTTGATTCGGCTACAACGGAAAGGGAAGACCGTTGCCCGTAGGCAATGAACCAATTATCGACGCGGCGTTTCCGCGTTGTATTTCAACTGATATTCTTTGTAGCAAGAACTGCCATGCCCTTCTATCGCCGGTTGACGCGGCGACTCTGGATCCCAGCTCCGTTAGAAAGCTCTTTGTGATTTTTCCCATTGGGCCTAACGTCTCGAAGGCGATTGGTTGAACGATGAAGTTTTGCTCCAGTTCACGGTACTTTGCCAACTTGCGATCTTTAGCGAGGCGAGCGGCTGCTCCGACCTCTCGGCTGGTATGGCGAGCATACGAAGCGGCCAACGTGCAAGACACGGTGACGTCATACACGAGGCAGCGACCTTCATTCCATGGAACTAGAGTCAGGCCGTCCGGACGCAGTTGGCTGTTGGCTGACAGACCGACCGGCTCTTTGACTGCAGGTATGTGGGCTGATTGCATTGCCCGGTGTATTACGTCGATCAGCGCCGAATGCCTTGAAAACCTACCGGCGCCGAATGCCTTGAAAACCTACCCAGCTGCGGTGAGGGTATGGCCTGAAGCCATTTTCCGCTCATCGGATCGATCACGGCTCTAAGCCGCGCCTGCTCTTTAACGTTGTTCGCCTGGACCATTAACCGCTCTTGGATCGACTTCACTACTTGCAAGTCCAGGGCCGATTGTGAAATGCGCTCCGGCAGTGGACCCCATTTTTCTGCATAGAAGCGGCAGGCTTGTTCCGATTGGGCGATGAAACTTGTGTAGGCATCCGGCGGTGCGATTCCTGACACCAAAGTCTCGGTGTCCTTTAGGGACCCGAGGTAGGCAGAAATGGCAATCTGCGAAGCCATGCGAATCCCCATTCCCCCTGCGGACGTTGGGAGCGAAGCTTGTAACCACGAGGTTTGCCTAAGCTGAACGTTTAGTATACCCTGAAGGGTACTTCGCAAGGTTTCGTCAAACGATTGAAGCAGGTCCGGTTCGGCATACGCTCGTGAGCACCGCAAGAGGTACATCAGCCTCGGAGTTGACAAACTTACGCGAAGCAGGAAAAGGGCTGGATGAGCGTCCAAGAGTCGCAGTCGAGAGCACCAGCGAACAAGGTCAGAGCCTTTTTTGGTTAAAGATACGCCAATAGAGTCGTCGAGAATTGGCGCCCCTAGAAGCTCGACCCTTAGTTTGTTTAAACATAAATCACCTTTATTATCACACAGAAGTGTGTATGTGCTACATGTTACGGCCGAGAATTAGTTTATCTGCGTTAACTAAAATGTTGACTATCTTATTTTGCGTGTTTGGTCTGCCAATACGGGCCTTATTCAAATTGTATGTTATGCGCATCACAGACGACAATCTGTACGAGACACGCTTTATGTATACCGTGCATTGAACTTTAAACACATTGTAAAGAAGAAACAATAATAATAATATATATAATATACATTATTATAGTATTAGTAGTAGTAGTAATATATATAATATTATAGTAGTATAGTATAATAAAATGCACCTGTTTCACCGTGTGATGCGTGGGTTGTTTTGCGTTGCTCACCGATACTTTCACCAATATAGCAAAATGATATCAGAGTTCCACGCTAGCGCCAGTAATCCTGCAAACGTGACTTTTAGCGTCTTGCTGCCTTTTAGGCTTTGTATTGCAGCAGGGTACGATGGAACGAGGTGAGGTGCATCCTAGGCCTCAGCGCTTAACGTAGCTGAGTGGGGCTCCGCAAAGATGTCTCGTTTCCAGGAAAAATCCAGAACGACCTTCGCCTAATCGAGGCGTTGTCTGGCAAAGCAACGTGACTCGGTATGATTCGCATAATATAGAAGCAAAGTTATAGGCGCTCATATATAATGCTTCTCTTGCATCGGTGTTCTTGAAGCCCACACATGCTACAGGTATTGATACTTGTTTATTATTATTATTATTATTATTATTATTATTATTATTATTATTATTATTATTATTATTATTATTATTATATGTAGCTTGCTATGATGTCATTGCCGTCGTTGGTTGTTGTTTTTGTTAATGTAGTTGTTGCTGATTGTATTGTTATTAGCTTAGCTTGCATTATGGCTGCCGTTGTTACCGTCATTGCTGTTTTTATTCTGGCCAACTGCGAGGTATAGCTTATCATAGTAAAAAACGTACTCGATTTCTTACTATGCTAAGGCAACGTTCTAGGTATCTTTACGAGTAAAGTGAAGCCTTCGAATAAACAAGCTAACACAAAGTTGTGTGTATTTTTTCTTAATTATTTTATTTTTTAGCATACGGCATTCGCGGCGTTGCGCGCAAACATGTATTATTAATCCTGCTAGAGCAAAAGTCACGGTACAGGCTTGCCACCCTATACGTGCATCAACATGGGTATGGGTACACGAGCAATAATACGTTGCAAATAAACTCGTAAAGAAACAGAATATTTTATGTTAGGTAATTTTCGCAGATTTGGTCAAACCAGGCAGCTTTGCTGTTGCGAGCCCTCTGTATAACATTGAAATCTTCCGTGCTAACGTTAGACGAAATAATGTTAGTTACTATTAGCTTCAGAGCTATTATACACTAAGAACGATGACTTGAGACAGCCATTGCATCAGCCGTACTACATCTGGTTATGAATAGGAGCATTTAAATACGCATTCTAAGTTTGCACAGTGACACAGATTATTATTATTATTATTTGTTGTTGTTGCTACTGTTGTTCTTGCTGTTGTTTTTGCTGCCCCTGCCGGCCAGGTCAGAAAGACGACAAAGAGCAGCCGACGTCTGCCGCGATGGCGGTGGCGGCAACGGGGAGCCACGAGGAGCCACGAGTGAGCTCGTCTTGGCAGCATAAGTCGTCGTAGTTATTATTATTATTATTATTATTATTATTATTATTATTATTATTATTATTATTATTATTATTATTATTATTATTATTATTATTATTATTATTATTATTATTATTATTATTATTATTATTATTATTATTATTATTATTATTATTATTATTACTATTATTATTATTATTATTATTATTATTATTCAGGTAAAACAATTGTGAGGTATGAACGTTTAAGCCAGGTTTATCCTGCTTTGTTCCCTTGTCAGTTAATTGCACTTATGATTGAAGCCACGTTTCCTCTACAAACGACCAAGGACATAATCTGTCTCAAAAACACGGCCTCGCGTCGATCACCCGTAACGTCTTCTATGCGTTTTCCGATATCTTTCAGGATTTTCGCTGTGTTATTATTATTATTATTATTATTATTATTATTATTATTATTATTTTTTTTTTTTTTTATTATTAATATTATTATTATTTATTAATATTGTTTAAATGTTACAATTGTGAGGTGTGAACGTGTACTCCTTGTCTTCTTCTAACTCCTAAATATTATTCCATGGAACCGACAATACAGCCGGCGTTTCCTCGGCACACAGCAAGCGACAGCAGTTGCCGTAGAAACTCGCCTTCGCGCCGATTCCCTGTGAGATCTGTAATCCGTTGGCCCAGCTCACTGATGAATCTCTTGGTTCCCTTGCTTACCGGGCCCATTGTTTCCATCGATATTGGCACTACGATATAACTTGTCTCCAGTTCTTGGTACTTGCGTTTTTTCCCATTATCTGCGCGCTCGGCAACCCATCCCGCTTCTAGTGAACTGTGGCGTATATACGAGGGAGCCACTGTACAGGACACTGTAGCATCCCATACCAAGCATCTGCGTTTTCCGATATCTTTCAGTATTATTATTATTATTATTATTATTATTATTATTATTATTATTATTATTATTATTATTATTATTATTATTATTTTTCGGTTTTACAATTGTGAGGTATGAACGTTTAAGCCAGGTTCATGATGCTCTGCTGATTTCCTCAATTCATGGCGCCTATGATAGAAGCCACGTTCCCCCTACACACGGCCAAAGACATCATCTGTCTCAAAAACATGGCCTCGCGTCGATCACCCGTAATATCTTCTATACGCTTTCCAATATCCTTCAGGATTTTCGCCGTACCTGTGCTAATGGGCCCAAGTGTCTCCAATGCAATGGGTACAAAGTGGTACCTCCTTGACAGCTCGAGATACTTTCCTCGTTTTTCAGAGTCCGCGCGTTCTGCAACCCATCCAGATTCAACTGCGCTGTGACGTAGATACGACAAGGCCGCTGTGCATGAAACGGTTACATCCCATGCAAGGCTTTTACCATGTGACCATAGCGGAATGGTGACCCCGTCCGGTCGTAGCTCACTACTTCCATAAAGACCTTTCGGCTCGGGTGTGGATGGTATCCCTGCCCTTCTAAGGGCTCTTCTTACTATGGCGTTGAGTTCCGCGTGTCTTGTAAGTCTGCCAGGGCTTTTTAGACAGCTTAGAGGATGTAGACCATCAGAGTCAACAGGTTGGCTGCATGAAAGACATGAGAAAGGCTCGCAGACGGGCGCGTCTATCCTAAGGGCTGACACCATGCGGAAGGAGTTGGGGTCCAGCATGAGGAGTTGGGGTCCAGCATCCATTATTATTATTATTATTATTATTATTATTATTATTATTATTATTATTATTATTATTTATTCAATTTTCAGTATTTCCCTACAATTGTGGGACCCAAACGTGTACCCGCGTAGGCTCACCCCCCCCCCCTTCTCAATCCATAGAGCCGACGATAGCGGCGGCGTTTCCCCTACACACTGCGAGCGAGAGTTGCTGGCGCAGAAACTCGCCCTCGCGCTGGTCACCCGTGTTAGCACTACTTTTGACACCTAGGTCTTTGAGGAGGATACTTGTGCTCTTGCTGATCGGGCCCATCGTTTCCATGGCGACGGGTACGAAGTGATATCTCCTCCCCAAATCAGAGTATTTACGTTTCTTTGCGATCCCGGCATGTTCAGCAACCCACCCTGACCTGATGGCGCTGTGCATCAGGTATGACGGAGCCACTGTACATGATACCGTGGCATCCCATACCAGGCATTTGCCGTTGGACCATGGCGGGATGGTGACGCCGTCTGGTCTTTTGTCGTCTTCGAGGCCCAACCTGGGCTCCAGGGTGCTTGGTATGCCGGCTCTACGAAGAGCCTTCTATAGGATCGCGTTGATTTCCGCGTGCCTGGGAGCCCTACCGGGGCTTTTAGTGCAGCTCAAAGGGTGCAGCCCGTCCTCATCCACTGTTTTTCCACGCGCCTTACACTCGTAAGGCTCACATATGGGAGCGCCTATTCTCAGAGCGGCCACCATGCGAAAGGAGGTGTTGTCCAGCATGGTGCCCAGCTGTGATGAAGGAAGTGCTCTTAGAAAGCCACTTCTGAAAGTGTCACGGGCAGCTATGAATACCGCTCTCTCTGTCGGGGATTGGATGTTATCTAAGATCGTGCGAGCGGTCGTTTGACACTTGTAGCTGTCAAGCATGTGCTGTGTAGGGTGTTGCTCCTAGGGGCCAGGGCCTATCGATTGTCTAGCTGCCAACTCAGCGTCGTCCCTCCTTCCGCGCAGCACAGAATGAACATCCGGTTCTAACAACGTCTCCGCAAGCCCCGAGAACTCTATGATAGAGGCCGCGTAGCACAACGAAGCAAGCTCTACAACGGACCTTAATCCCAATCCTCCTTCGCTGAGAGGAAGTGTGGCCCTTTCCCAGGATCTGTCGGTAAGGGCCACGTTTAAAACTTCACTCAGTATCTCCTTTGCCACCTCGTCAAATCCTTGCAAATTATCACAGTGGTGACCTGTGGGGGACGTGCGTAGAATGTAGTTGAGCCTAGGTGATCCTAGGCTGTATCTCCATAGGCATAAAGTAGCCTGTGCGTGCATCGCCAACAGCCGAGTTTTGATACACTGGAGGGCGTCCCGCTTATCCAGGATAGTTTTCGAGATCTTCCGAGATCCAATGGGCGCTCCCAGGACTTCCAGGTCAGGCAACTCAATTATCCTTGTACCGGGCAGGGCGTCTGCAATAAGTTTGCATGCCTCATTCTGCTGGTGGGAGGTTCCACCTACAGTTATGACCTCGCATTTTGAGACGTTAAAAGTTAAGCCTCCCTCCTCAGCAAACTGTAGCACTTCGCGTATGTCGGAGGCCACTATGTTCGCCGGGCCGCCTAGTGTACCATCGTCTAGGTACCACACACTTATTATTATTATTATTATTATTATTATTATTATTTATGAATTGCCCACGTTAGGTACCAGTTTAGAATATAAAAATAAGCATCATACATATAAAACAAAAATTCGTTCGGCATCCGTGCCACAGGCTTTAATGCCAACCATTGCAAGCGTCCATACATGTTTTGTACTAAATGTATGTCAAATAATTTTTTTTTTTTTTAAATATAAGTGCGTTTTATTAATAACATGTGCGATGACCATAACTTCATTTGTTTTTCCGTAAGGCTAATGCCCGTGTACGATTTTGCACTGATACATCCAAGCATCATTGTCAAAGGAAGGAAATATTGTGTGTAGACACAAATATGTATGTTTTATTAAAAAAAAATATATATATATATAAAACCACGCTGGTTGGGGAGTTCCCGGGACTACAGAAGGCGTTGCTCTTTGTGGCTCTATTGCGACAGTTGTTCTCAGTGATATGTGTACTGGTGGAAAAAGGAATTAATATTTGTTCAGTGTGATGCAAACGACAGCACTTGCTTGAGGAGGCTAACTTGACTAGGATTGTTTCGTGAAGCAGAAAATCGTGTTCTTTGCATCGTCTACGCTCCAAACGAAGATTTTTTTCAAGGAACCCTACCCTCCCTAGACGTAAAATGGGAGAAGATCGCTGCCGTCGCTTATCGCGTGCGACAGGCAAGGTAGTAAAGAGGACTTCATATTTACAGCGCAAAGGGGTAAAGAATGGCTCATACGTAGTTGCACATAAACCCTACCTCACTTTTAGAAGTAACAAATCGCTTAAGGGTTAATAAAACTAAGTGCGCATAGATGTATACAATTGAAAGGCTTTCCTAATGATGCACTTTTGCTTTTTTAGATTTGCGTTAAACTTAAATTTAAAAAAATACGGACGGACTGACAAATATGAGATAAAACCGTCTCAAAAATTATCAACGAACAGTATATATATATATATATATATATATATATTGTATTGCGATTGACAATGTAATACTTACTGACCGGTTACCTCAAACAACTTTTTCTCTTTGTTAATGGTGTAACAATGCAACGTTCGTTTCACAAAGCTCCTTGGAACTCAAGTTTTTGATATTTAGGAAATGTGTTCTGCATGAGAGGTTTTTAAACGTAATGACACAGCACGCCCTCGATATCAGTCAATGTGTTTGGTCTCTGAATATTAGTAAAGCTTGATTCTTGTAATATAACGCAACTTCGAGTTGTTGAAGATTGTCTAACAATAGCACATAATCAACTCTGTTTAAGATCGGAAGGGAAGACGAGGAAAATATATTTCACGCGGGTAGGAGAATCTGGGTCAAAAACTAAAACTCGTCAGAGCAATTACATGTAATTTCTTGCGCTGCTAATAAGACGTCGCAACGACAGGTGTAAACCTATTTGCGGCGCATATAGAGCTTTCAAATATAGAATTTTTTGTGATCGCGGTGTAAGCGGTGTAGAGTTCAGCTCATTCCGAAGCATATCAGAAATACAGACAGGTTTCAATATTTAACGTTAAATGCGCTAAACTCGTCAGTAAAGGCTTGCTACATCTAATATGCGTCATTGACCAAAAGCAAGCAGCAACGAAAAACTGAATTTTCTTGAGATAGGTAATACTGCTGGGCAGTACTGGTTTAACGGAGTACAATCGCTTATGAGTATCCAACGTGCGCCTTGCATAGTGTCAAAAGAATCGCATTTATTATTTATGCTCTACACATATTTTTGATTTATTTTTAGGTAACTTATATATATATATATATATATATATATATTTTTTTTTTTTCTTTTTATAGAGGTAACTGGTAAAATGCGTTATGCACACCGGGCGACGTTGTTAAAGCCTCGGTAGTGTGGGACTCGCACCCACTAAAATCCAGTCGTCCTCTTTGCCCCTTGACGGGGGGTGGCCGCAGTACTGTCTTCTTGAGATTACTTCGCCTGGCCACTCTTCTTGCCATTTAGGCTGCTCGGCTTTGTGCGGCGGTTACTTTCGCCTCAGAGATACCTTGTGCGAATCTTCTTACTAGAATCCAGGATTTGTGATCTTTGAGGAGCGCCTCTACAAGGGCCTGGCATGTCAGGGGTTCTGCAGTCCTATTTTCCGGGACAATAGCTCTCGCTCAGTGTCGAAGAAGGAGCACCGCTCATAGCAGTGCCTAACATCATCCGGCTCCCCCGAGTTGCACATGTGGCATACAGGGGAGTCAGTTTTACCGATGCGGTGTAGGTACTGCTGAAAACAGTCACCATGACCTGTTAACAGTTGCGCGAGTGGGTAGGTAAGCGAGCCGTGTTTGAGGCTGTACCATTTTTTAAGATCAGGAAGTATTGATCTTGTCCAATATCCAGGATGGCCCGGCTGGATTGCTTCCTATTGCTGGCTCCATTCGCTTAGTGTGTTAGTTCTGCTGACTAGTGTGCCCTCCGTCAGAACGTTGGTTACAGGGTTTCTTGATGCCAATTCTTTTACTCTCAAGTCCCAGGGAATTTGTCTGGAGAGTACCTGTATGGCTGCTGTGGAGGCCGTGCGACTTGCTCGTGTTAGGTTAAGCGCCACAGGTCTTTGGGTCTTGTTGAGGAGGCGACGTGTTGTAGCTCTTGTAGTAGTGCGTTCCCATAAGGGTGCGGCGTATAACATAATGCTGTCTATTACTGATGCTAAGAGTCGGCACCGAAAGTCGCTTGCTCCTCTGGTCCGTGGGAGGATTTTCCGTAACTCTGCTGAGGCTTTGGCTGCTTTTTTAGCTGCATAGCGCACATGAGGTGTTCCCGTGAGAGCTTTATCCAGGATCACGCCCAGGTACTTGACCACGGGCGTGGGTGTTATTGGATGGCCTTCCAGGTGTAAATTTAGGTTGCGTGGAGGACGCTTCAGACCGTTTAGAAGGATTGCTTCCGTTTTTTGTGAAGCCAGTTCAAGGCCAAGCGTGCGGAGGTGTTGTCGGATATCCGCCAAGGCTCCGTTGGCTGTACCTTCGAGCAAATCCTCATCACTGGCGGTAACGATCAGTGCCAGATCGTCTGCGTAGGCGATAGAAAAACTCCCGGGGGATGCGGCAGTCTTAGTACTCCATCATAGGTTATGTTCCACAGGGTTGGTCCCAGTACAGATCCTTGGGGAACCCCGGCAGTGACGGCGTAGTCCACTCCATCGTATGTAGATGCTCGGTCCTTTAAATACGACGCTAGGATACGTCGTAGGTAGGGAGACACGCCTTTATTTCCAAGTGCTTGGTTTATGGCGTCCCACGAGAGCGTATTAAACGCGTTTTTGACATCAATAAGGACGGCCAGGCAGTGCGCCCGGTTTGCGATAGGTGAATTTCTTTGTGTTTCAGCTATGTTTAGAACTTTGCTGATAGCCGAGTGTGTGGAGTGCCCGGCGCGGAAACCATGCTGGTTTTCTGACAGCGCCTTATATATATATATATATATATATATATATATATATATATATATATATATATGTATTGTATCAGAGAATGGATTGAAGCATTCAAGTAATTTTACACCTTCAGCCCACCGCAAGCATTGTCAAGTAAGATTTGAGCTCACGCGCACTCAAAGCCCAACAGCAATGGCACCTATGCCGCAGTTGAGCCGTACAATAAACGGGCACATGCTCCAACAGGCTCGTGCAACCCGATGACGACATCAACACCACCGAAAAGATGATACGATAGGCAATTCACATATCAAACACGCACAGAGCTTGGCTTGACGCAGAATGTCACAAGATAAAACGCATTATATGCAGTCATGACGACAAGAGCCCCTCTGGACTTAGCCAACTCGCAGAGATAAAGCGGGTGTTTCGGAAAATGAAGCACACTAAAAAGCGCCATTACGAAGAAAATCAACGCTTGCAATTGATACAAAATAGTATAATGAAACCTTGGCTGCTCCCACCCAAGGGACCCAAAGAAGCTAACCCGCTGATTAACGGCGAGGAGTGGCAAACGCATTTTACAAACTTATCAAAGAGGGAGGTGACACTTAATATCATATGGCCAGTCTTAACAAATCTTCATAATAACTGCCTCACTCAAGGCAAGATACCTAAAGAGTGGAGGAAGGGTTTCTTAAACCCAATATATAAGCGGAAGGGAGATGCTACTGACCCGACAAATTATCGAGGAATCGCACTGAGGAGCACTTTATACAAAATTCTTACATCACTCGTAGTGTCAAGGTTATATAATAGCGCTAAAAAAAAGCTATCGGTTGAGCAACACGGATTCCTTCCCGGCCGATCAACAGAAGATGGTCTCAACCTTCTACTGGACTATGTGGAACGACGTCGCCAAAGTAAACGACGTATACCGCATTCATAGATTTTAGGACCGCATTTGACTCTGTCTCAAGGGACCGTCTTTTAGAGATCATTCGTAGCAAATTTTTAATACCCGGAGCAATGTATAATTTTGTCCGGGAAATGCTTCACAATAACTCCATCATAGTTAAAAACGGAGATCATTACATCAACGACACCATTACGCAAACGATAGAGTTGGCCCAAGGAGATCCCGTTCCTTTTTATAATGTACGTAGCAACCTTATCGGATCTTCTACGGGAAGCGAAAGCTCCGCACGCCTTCTACGCAGATGACCTAGTCATCCTCGCAAAGTCGCGCAAACATCTGCAGTGTTTCCTGAACAAAACATTTGATTGGTGCAAAGAGAACAGGCTAACAGTCAACATAGCTAAGACAAAAGTCCTTCGCTTTAGCCGAGGAGGGGCATACGCCGCAGCCGACCGCCGCATCAAAATTAATGGCACTGCACTGGAGATCATCAGCCACTTTCCTTGCCTCGGCGTTACATTGACATCAAGACTCTTTTTTAGCAGACATCTCGAGATAATACTAGCCAGCGCAAGAGCAACTGTCGGTGCTTCTCGGTGAACTTCGAGATATCGACCTGAAGATAGCGCTAAACATGTTCAGGCCAAACATTGTCCCTATTATACGATACGGCTTCCCTGCAATAGCACGTTTTCTCCCTATTAACGATCTGAAATGGCTATACTGTTCAAAGGCATTTTATATTAAGCGCGTGCTAGGACTACCCAAAACACATCTGCTACCTTCGCTCTTGAACTATGTCGCGAACGAACTCTTGCAGAGGATTTTGCCTTAGACTGACCACCACGTAGTGGAACCGTACTCACAGTATATAGAGACCTTCGGGAAACACGCAACGTTTTGCTCGGACAAATGGAAAAGAGGAGCCCAAACGAACCGAGCACTAGTTTGTCGAGTGACATGACACGGATACCATCACCACATGTGTTTGAGTGAACAGTGTTTTGAGATCGATGGTTGTGTGTGTAGATTTTGTGGAGAATGTGATATTAAAAGATACCATATACTTGTATGCACTGAAATAGACACAGCGTCACTACAATCTCGTACACATTGCATAGGATCAAAGTAGATTTTGCACAGCATCTGGTGTATACTGCTACCAATATTATGGTGAATAAATATGTATGTATGCATGTATATGTATGTGTGTATATATATATATATATACATATGCATGTATATGTATATATATATATATATATATATATATACATGCATACTTATGTATATATATATATACATAAGTAAATTAATTTATATATAAAATATATAAGTAAAACGGAGACTTTAGTAACTAAGATAGGCATTTTGCGTACTAGCACAATTGCGATGAATGCCATCTACAAAAATAAACGCGGAAAATCTTCTCTTATATACTTTAGACCCCCTGGGCCTGAACACTTTCAACATGGTTTTCAATGGTCGTATGAAAAGATGATTGTCGGAATAGGCTTTAATCGACTATGACCAAAATGGCAAAGCAGAACGAGGAGTGCAAATGTATCAATAAACAAGATGGACAACAAGAAGAACAAATTTTACATTGTTAAATAGCTAATATAACAAAATAATAATTATCCTACGGCACCCAAAAGGAAAAAATGCAGAAAGAAAAAATATTCAATATGGTCTCACATTAATAATTTGCTGTTAAAATAAAAAAAATCTTGATTCAGAGTGAATGTTCTTTAATGAGCAATTCTCGCCGTTATGATACTCTAGGAAACTTAAAAAATCCCTTAGGAGTGTCAAAGGTAGCTACGGTACTTACGCTTGGGTTAAGCGACCTATTTGTTTCGTGCTCGCTGTAGATCTCACTACTTGGCCAAACAATTTAAGGAATCTGTTAAAATAATATGATTGTCTAAAGGATGGGGTTTGCGCGGAACTTATCAATGGCTTGTTTGCGTGACGGGTAGCCAAATGAGCTCATGTTAACCAAAATCGCTGTTAAACAATGTCTGTAAAATATGTTGATATACTGAATGTATCTTAAACGTTTTTTTCTTTTTTTAGGTGGGTCAAAATTATTTTCCGTATACTACATCTTGTATCTTATATAGCTTAACGCACACATCAGAACATACATCCACAACTTTCAGATGACGTTCTTACTCTTGGGATTCGGGTCTCGGGCTCCCGTATGCGACAGGAAGCGTCGTTTCTGCACTCTACTACGGCTTTGCGCGAGTGCTACGCGGGTAACGAAATACACACTTTTTTAGGGATTCTGAATCTGATGAAAGAAAATGAATTCCCACCAGTTTTCGTAGAAGCCACCCTTAAACCCACTATAAATTATTATTATGTTACCCGTTATTCCAAATATAGTGCAGTTATCTAACAAAAGGAATGATGTAATATGAGAAAATATTTTTATATACTAAAATATAAGATTGATATTGGGATTTCTTTGTAAGAATATATATAATCTCAATTCCTACTCAAATTGAGTGTAACATATAATGTATATATCTTTTACTAGTAGTAGCCGTTTTCTAAAGAAAAGTCTATATTACGTTATAGTTATGGTTTATTAACACCCGGGTTGGGTAATAATAATATTACGATATAATGTACCGTAACAGGACCATGAAAAGTAATCTTAAATGCAATCGCGCAGCTGGATATATATATATATACAGGTAGTTCAATAAATTCTTAGAATGAGCTTTTTAGATTTCTAATTTTGGCACGCTTTCACCGCTAATAGGATCTGCAACTTTTCGACTGCTAGCACTCAATATATTACCAGGGCAATGCTCCTGCACACAAGTCCCGGCAAGCATCGGCAAAACTGGCCCAACTGAGGTTCGAACTTATTAAACAACCCTCCTATTCTCCAGACCTGGCCCCCTCTGATTATTTCCTCTTCGGACATTTGAAGAATAGTCTCGGTGGAAAGCGTTTTTCCAGCAATGAAGAGGTTAAGGCTGCTGTCAATGCCTATTTTCAGTCTAACGACGCGGAATTCTACTCAAGAGGTATGAAAGCTCTGAAATCTCGGTGGGAAAAGTGTATTGAGCTTCTCGGAGAGTATATCGAATAAGAAAAATTTAAAAACATGATTTGGAAAATTCTCGGTTTTCATTCTAAGAACTTATTGAACTACCTGTATATATATATATATATATATATATATATATATATAATGTTTCAGTAACACCTGCCGTGTTCATGTACTCAAGTATCATGTGTAGTCAGCAGTGTAGCAACACACGGCAGCGCGTTACGAATGTGCGTCATTATACCTTTAAAAGTCAAGAGATGTTCAAGACTGGTGTAATAACCTAAAGCCGGCGCAACGGCGCAGGTATAGTGCCCTGATCCAGAAAGCATATGACGCGCTCTTAAGCGTATTGAATGTGATGAAACCGCACGGCACGCCGACAGGTGAGACAGAATAGCCGACACACCGTTACAGAGTGGACGGCGCCCTGCAACACCACATTGCCGCTTGCAGGGAGGCGGTTCTGATCAATCAATTGACAAAAGAATTCTTGCTGCGCGATTGCCGAGTGCAGGACACAACGACCTGCAAGACACGATGACCTGCAGAACACATCACTGCTGAATCGACAAAGGAGGCGAAATAGAAAGTAGCAGATCTTAAAGCGCAGGCGGCAGGACAGCCACATGTGAGTTAACCACTAAACAATTGGGAACGAAACACACGTGGGAGACAATTTGGACCAATTCGCTCTTCTTCCAATGGTCTGCTTTTTCAGGTGTTAGCTGGGCACCTGTCATTTTGTCGATTTCCTAGCTACATCCTCGTGGCAAAGTGTAACGTCAATAACCGCCTAATTGGTGGAGACGCGGTTATTGACGCAGACTTCCTTTGCGTACTACCCGAGCTGACAACACGACATCAGAGACAACGTGACAACGTATGCCGACAATTTTGCGGCACGCTCGAATGACATCATGGACACTTTTCGCGTCTCACACGGTCGCAAGCAGATGCTGCCCCGGACCTCGAATCTAACCTCTATTCCAGCCAGCACCAGAATCGGGACGACCCGATCTGTCCACACAGCCGGGAAGCCCTCTATTCATATGCCACTCATCTCTTAAGATAGGTATAAGGCAGGTAGTAGTTGCGTGACTTTAAGGGCAAAGCAAAGCTTTACAAGTTTCAATGAAGGATAGATGACGTGCGTGATAAAGATGGCGATGCAGGCCGTGAAAGAAGAATATTGCTGCACCGCAACCGAGTGTGCATAACGCCTCAGATAGGGCCAGCACAATGCGCGTTTGTCGACCTCATTGCAAATGTCTCTGTCGCCCACACACAGGTTCCTGATAGATGAAAAGTGCTGTCTTATACTAAAGTGATGTCGGTGTCGGTGACCACTGCCAGAGACGACCCACTGCTCAACAGAGGCGTGTGTAAGCTACTAACATTGATTTGGGTCATAAGAGACCCACATTACGTTATGAATTTGTCGTCACTGATAAATTTGCTTTCCCTTTTTCTAAAAACTCTCTTTGAACCTACATGGTTGCGATCAGTCTTTAATGGGACTATATATGTATAGATACACAGCACTGCAGCCACTGAAACGACCCGTCTAACCACACTGGCTTAGAAACCGCTCGAATTATGTACTGGCGGGTACTACAACTACAGAAGGGCTGTAGTTGTGTAGGTGGATTTCACAAACGTCACCGGTCACTTAGTCACTATAAAAGTATTTCCGACAGAATCAACCGACGGTCGTCCATACCAGATGCGGGGCTGACCCTCGGCATAGACGATTTCGGACTTGAGTACACGTTTTCCCCCTTCTGTCAGCCTGCCACAGACTCGGAACAAGTTTCTACTACGGCAGGGGGGAGAGGGGTGTGACGAAGAAGCCGGAACGACATGTCACACAAGTGTGACGAACTCGGTACATCGCACCCCTGTAAAGCGTGCATCGTCGCCGGCAACGAGCGCGGCGAACACATACATGCACTGTTACATCACATCTGATCATTGCACTGTTCACGTATCTCGTTCCGACAACTCCGCGGCTGCTACATCGTTTGCTGGCTCGGCCTCAGCCCCATGTAGAAGTCATATCAAGGCTAACATTGATTTGTTCTTATGTCGCTTACAAGATGCCTCGTGCTTGGCCATCGATATGGGCTCTGTGGTATAGGGAAAAGTGTTTGAGATTTTCACTTTCTGCTGTCTCTGTCTGTTTCCGATGTTGTCGGCGGTCTTCTACGTCTTAAGGCAAACTGGAGTCGAGCTGTCGTGGCTATGTGACTGCAAAATTATTCAAGCTAGCAGTTCGATCAATTAATTGCAGGGCCTCTGAACACCATTAGTATGGCAGCGGTTCTCATCACGGTTGAAAGCTACAGCCGTGTTTCCTTTCTTTGAGGATAAACGAAACAGCGCAATCTAGGTCGTTAACTATATCTTAACGGTCATTGAGAAACCAGCGTTGATCGTAGGGCAGCTGGAGTCCGATATAGAGAGTCTTGTCTCGCAACCTTTTCTTGATGCGTCGGCTGCTTGATGTCATTGAACTGTCATGATCACTCCTTTCTGTTCCAGATGCTCACTCAGCTGGGTTGTTCCGCCCCGGCTTTTGCCTTGGTTACGTCCTATATCTCAGGACGAAGACTGGTGGTACAAGCTGGTTGGATGCAGTCCTCGTGGCAACAGATTTGGAACATCGGAACCCCCAAGACTCGGTAGTCGGGCTTTTTATGTTTCGTATTCTTCTGAATATTATTCTATTAAGAGTCCAGCTGCTAGACCTTGGCTCCGCTATTTTTGCTGATAACGCGGCGCTACTGCTCGCAGTGAATTATCGGAATGCTGATATAGTTTGTCGCCATGCTTTTTCCAATGCTATGCTACGTTTTCACTTGCTAGGATGGTGGCTTCGACAGAACTCCCCAGAGAGCCAGACTAATAGAGAATTATGCACTTAAGGAAATTTTTCTGGGGGCGAAGATTATACGTTAAAGCAATTTGCGTAATTTCTTATTTGGCGTGGTAACAAACGCACTAAATGCTGTATTGAAGTCCCCGCGATATTATACATTGTGAGAACCTCTTTTTGAACATACTTATACAAATAAAAGATTTGCATTGTCGACAGCGATTTGCTGCCTCTTTGTTTGATTCGTATTTTTCAATCATTTTTATTCTATGACAACTTAAGCATTGTTAAATGCAGTTTCGTTGTATAGCTCCCTTATATATATATATATATATATATATATATATATATATATATATATATATATATATATAATTATCGTATTACTATTACACAAAGAGCAGCCACACAGTAAATGTTTATGTTTAAAGGCATTTGCATAAGAAGCTAAGAGTACCAGGTGTATATATATATATATATATATTGACCTTTTCTCTCATTATGTACAATGTAAATAAAATTATTTGTATGCATAATACACACATAACAAATACCCTATGTAAATAATTACAATATATGTGTATGTTTATACATAAATAGCTATCTCTCGATTCAGACGCATTCCCTCTTATTACATTAGAGGTAAGACGCCATTCCTAGATTCGCGGGATCTTTTATCCTCTAGAGCATGGAGAGAGAGAGAGAACCATGCAGAATAAGTGGAGACCATCTGTCGACAAACTGTCCACGTCAGCGTCAGTACTACAATGGCTTCGACGATGGTTATGGCGTGCTGCTAAAGGCGCAGTCTCTGTTGTTGCGATACCCCAGAGACCACGTTAAATAAAAGCAAGCAAAAACTCTGACTCAACGCTACAATCACCTCATTAAACCTCACTTCATTAAAAATCCTGTATGAGAATTATAAAAGGTGATACTCGAGGCGAGGTAGCTTGGTCTTATAATGAACACTAGCTTTTCTTTCTCTGACAATTAGCAGCCTGGCTTGCCAAGTGCGCACTTAACGTGGACGTGTGAAAGGTTGCGCCGTTCGTGCGATTGACATCTCACTATGACCTTCACAAAACTCTCTGTAAGGGTCATAGTGAGGATCTCTCAGCTAAAAACCGACGAGTTTGTGCCCAGGTGAATGATGTCAATGCCTCGTTCAGCAAAATGAAGTAGAAATCGACATCGGATAATGTGCTCAAAGGAATGCTTGAGAAACCCTGAACTATGGACCCTCTTTGCTCATGTCTGTTTAAAAAATAAAAAATTCAAAAAGAATCGCGATAATTCGCGAATGTATCCAAATCTTTATTGTCTCTGGAACTTTGGCTAAGAACAATCCATCAACAAAGACACACGATACAGAGGGTGGATTCGAAAACTATACGTTTATTTAATAGCCTGTATTAGAGGTATGGCTATGGAACTATACTAACCGCTGTAACACTAAAAATGCTACTACTGCAGCGGCTGAGATAACATACATCTAATCTAACGTTCTTCAATTCCTTATATACCACGAGCGAAACGTGCCCAATATTTAGACCCAAGCTATTCGTCTAAGGCGCATATTTCTTTCCGGAGGGATACTTCTTGAAATGTCTAAATAGGTAAGAGTTTCACAAGTCTAGGTCCGGAGAATACGGGATATCATTGGCGAATTGAAACCTTAGTTCGCATATTTTGGCCATGGCAAAAATGAAGGTGTGGGCACATTTTTGTGGTGAAACAGCGTAGTCCTCTTCTGCATGGCATGCAGTAATGCTATGATGCGTTCTTTCAGCTGGTTCAAGAGTATTGCCTAGTATTTCCCAGTTACCGCTCTTCTTGTAGAACGATAGTCAGTTATATAATTACCTTTTGCATTCCGGAAAACAGGTCGCGCGCGGTCCACTCCCAGGTGTTTTTTGTAATTTCGCAGTGAAGTAGTGAACCTAAGTTTGGTCGATGGTTGCGAGATACCGTTGGTAATGCATGCGTGACCGTTACGTTTGCCAATGCCAGTATACAGTCCCTAATAAAATACGGAATGTAGGACCACATAAACGAGTCTTGATGTATTGGCTCTTTATGCCGTATCTATTTAATATATATATATATATATATATATATATGCGTTCAACCTCATGTGGGTGCCCTTAAATAACTCGGGGTATTCCGTAAATGTCGAGCAATTGGTTCTCCAGTGAAAGACAACGTTCATCTGTGCGCTTAAGCGTATGATCTCCTTCCAGTTCTTGACGCGATGTCTGCCCAGTATTCCCTCATATATTTATAGTAGCCCTTATATTCGACAAAAGATGCGGTTTTACCTCTGTTAAGGTTTACGAGCACGTTATCTGAGAATATCACGCCTGCTTAGTATGTGCTATACACACAGTCATTTTCAAAAATATCAAAGCTTTTTCGCAATATAGATAATAAGAAAATGCGTAAGCATCTTAGCTTCCAGAATCACGATAATAGTCCAAGGCTCTACACACTCTCATGGCCATTCCCCGATGTGCGGTTCTAAGGGCCTGTCGGTTTCGTGCCGTCAGGAGAGACAGGTCCGCCCACACCGGCGCCGCGTACATAGCCGTTGATTCCGCTACAGTTGCCAGCAATTCTCTTCCTCCCTCGGATGCTCCTTCCTCTCGCGGAAGTATTCGGGCAAGGTTTTGGGCAACCTTGGCGACCCTGCGGGTTACGTAGGCTACATGCGCAGCGCCGGTGAGTTCCGTCTTTTATTTATTACGACCGGCCTGCTAGTGTATGGCGTAGGCCCCTCATCATCTTCTTTCTGGTGAGATATCTAGCTTCGGTCTTCTGTGGATCGAGTTGGAGATGATGCTCCTGCATCCATTTTGATACCGTTTTGAGAGCCGCATTCGCCGACCATTCAAGCATGGATTCCCGTCGGGCAATGACCAGCAGCGCAAGGTCGTCTGCGTAGGCCAGGGTTTCGACCCCTTCTGGTAGCCCCTTTAGTCTCAGGACTCTATCGAAGGCAATGTTCCAGAGAACCGGCCCAAGGACGGAGCCCTGAAAGACGCCGGCGCTCACCTTGTATTCGTTGCTTGCCGCTTTGAGTGTCCTGTCTTGCAGGTAGGAAGATGTAATTCGGCGGAGGTAGGGCGATATACCCCGCCGCTCCAGCGCTGTCATTATTATTCCCCAATTAGCTGTATTAAAAGCGTTACGGACATCTAAGAGAATTAAAAGCACGAATGATCTTCTTTTTGGAGATTTCATGGTCTCCTGTCTGGCGTGGAGGAGAACTCTCTGCAGTGCGCCGAGTGGAGAGCGACCTCGCCGGAAACCGTATTGGTTATCCGACAGGGCTTGCTTTTGTTTAGGGGGGCTAGTATATCCTCTACCAACTTGCCAGCTGTGTCTAGCAGGCAGATCAGTCTGTACGCCATCGGGCCTGCTGTCGTTCCCGGTTTTGGGATCAAAGCAAGGTGTGCCGTTTTCCATTGCTCTGGGAAAATGCCTTTCTCGAGCAGCAGGGTAACAAGGGCCGCAACCTCTCCAGGGTACCGCCTCGCAAGCAGGCGCACAACCTCCGGTAGAATCCCGTCAGGTCCCGGGGCCTTACCGGTTGCCAGTCGCTCTTGCGCGGTGGGCGCCTTGCCTAGCAAGAGAAAAGTGCCGCGATGCCGCCTCCATCCGTTCTGGTGGGACGGGCAAGGACGGAAGTCGCAATCTCCCCATTACTATTTTGTATGGCAACCTCCAGGAGTCTATTTCCGCCGCCGCCACCAGCTCCTTACAGGCACCGTTCTTGGCTTGGCAGATTAGGGTCCTGAAAGATCGCCGTTTTTCCCTATATACGTCCTGCAGCACCTGGGTCGTTTCCATGGAGGAGCCGCGCCCGCACGTGAAAAGGGCACGTCAGAAGGTCCGGTTTGCCCTAGAGCATATCCTTCGCGCCGCCTCTATATCGTCGTTCCACCAGCTTTTAGGGCCCGGTTGCCTGATCCTCTGGAAGGGGGCCCCGCCGCCTTGCAAGCCGTTGTAAACGTTTTTGCTACCTGCTCCGCCTCTAGGCCGCTGGGTCCCCATTCGACAGCGCATTGGTCCAGGACGGGGACCAGTTGCCGCTTGTCCAGTCTTCGCATCTACCACGTGCGACGAGGTCTTGCGTTAACTGCAGCTCGTCTGGGAAGGGTGTAGGTAAAGTAGATGTAGCGGTGATCACTTAGGGACTCTTCTTCCTCGAGCACTGCCCACTCCGTTATTAGAAGCAGTCCTCCGTTATTGGCGAAGGTAAGGTCTATGTGGGAGGCTCGGGAGATAGTCGAAGCGCTCCCCTTATTTACCACTAACAAACCCGCCTTCGCTGCCCAGTTTTTTAAAATACGAACTCTCTCCGTTGATGATTGGCTTCCCCATATTATGATGACCGCGTTGAAGTCTTCTGTTACCTTAATTCGCCGCCGCAGGTAGCTTCTCAGTGATTGTCCTAAGGTGTCTAGAAAAACTTGAGAATTCTTCTGTTTCTTTGCTGGGTGAGAAGTAACATATATAAAATACCGCCGTGTCGTGTATATCAATCCAGTCAAACCCTGTCCCGTCGCCCTGCAGGGCCACTGGCCGACTGCGGTCTCGGCCCGTCTACCAGATGGCCGCATCAATGGCTTTGCCTGTGGTCTAGTTTGTGTTGTTTTAAGTGCGCTTGGCGTTCGGTTTCGTGAGTAAGCATAGAACAATGTTATGACGCCATGCTTACTTGAAGTATTCTTAACATTACTTGGCCTTCTGGTTCCCGCCTGCGATTGTCCAGCCAGGACGGCCATTCTCAGCCGGGGTGGTTTTTGCAGTTTTTGGGCCCCTATCGGCCTTCTTCATTCAATTTTTGCCGTTATTGGGTGGTTGGGTGCTCCCGTGCCCCAGTTCTACCACCGGTCGCGTAGCGGAGTCCGGGTCGGGGGGGCATCATTGGGCGTTGCACCCTGGGGCTTCTGTGGCATGGGGGGTGCGAAGGGATCTTTATGGCAGATCGAGCCGCGTCTACCTGTTGCCGATCTGCTGGACATGATATGCTGTCTGCTTGGTGGCCTTCGCGCGTCCGGTCCGCAGAACCATCCGCCGACGCTTGTTGTGCGAAGGGTGCACAGGCGGCGCGCGATTGCGGCTGTAGTGTTTACCCGTACGTGCCATCTAAATGCACTTCTAAGTCTTGGCTCGGAAATACGGAGTGCCCTTGTGGCTGGTAGTTCGAGAGCACTTCGTATGTCGCAATCCATAACTGCATCGCCCTCTCTTCTAGCCGGATTATGAGATCTCCTTGGGGGTTCCTACTCACCCTCGGACCAATGCTCCCGGTACCGCTGAGTCTGCCATCCCGGATCGGATGTCTTTGAGCGTGTCCGCGAAGAATTTGCCCTCCGCCACCCGCACCAGGATGATGGTCCGAGCTCCGAGCTCGACCTTGGGGATGGGCTCGAAGTCAAAGGGACGAGACCCGCCGGACCGCTGTTTTTTTTTTCGAGCATATTTCCAGCGCGCCCCCTCCGTCCGCTTGCAGCGTCAGAATGGCCAGGGTCCTGTGCATTTGCAAGTTCTGCTGCTGCGGTGTTACGTAGAGAAGTGGTCTCTTTCCCTGTGCAAGCTGTAGTGTTTCTGCTACCATTTCCTTTAGCACGGCCATTACTGGCTATTCCAGTTCCTTGCTTGATTCAACTACGGCTACAACCAGACATCACTGAGGGGGGGAGGAGCCTCGGATCCCTCGATGGACTCTCATCGAGGGACACCCCATCGAGGATCGGGTCGCCGTCACGGTCGGCCATCCGTGGGCTCCCGCAAGAGCAGGGGGGTGAAGAGGGTGTGACTTGTGAAGCATGTGACCTGTGCGGAGCCACGACTTAGTGCGACTGTCTCCGTGGGCGCCTGAGAGGATACTGCCGAAGCGCAGTACCTTCGAGTGCCGCCAGGAGGCGCTAACTGCGCCGCACGAGACGCAGCCGGGAGAGAGCTTAGCGACCCTCTCCCTTCCCTTGCCAGATGCACGACGTGCAGTGTGTTGAAGTGAGATGCAGAGATAACGAAAGGTGCGGCCCGCAAAGCGGCAGGACCTACGGTGCGCAAAACGGCAGGACCAGCGGCGCGAGTATGGAGGTGACAGCAGAAAGAGCAGTGGCGGACCGGCTCCCACCAGGCAGGTGGAAGCCGTCACCTAACTAAAAGGTGACGATCCATCTTATACACGACACGAGCCATTGGTACCCGGCGCGCGCCGCTGGGCACCAATGAGCTCCCGCTGGTCCGAACGCAGGGCCTTTCTGCCACTTTTGCGAGTGGTTCTGAGCGCCGGGTCGCCCCGTACAGAAAAGCGTCGATCTAACAAGTATCAGCAGGAGCCTTCGTTTAACGGGAGGGCGGATATCCCGCCCTCGTGCGGCAGAATTTGTACGACATTCTGGGCAGTCTTGTCGATCTTTCTCATAACATGAGCACCTCCCGTGTCTAGCACTGTACTCTCTTCTTGATAGTAATCTGATGACCCGCAATGGACAGCGGGATACCGCGGGTCCTCTTGCTGGCCAAGTTTCTTACGCATATCAACAAAAGCATCGCATCGTCGATTTCGCTAGTACCGGGGAAAGGGGTAGGCATCTGCTAACGGCGTTTGTAGAAGTCGGCCTTCACCACGCTCTATGCCAGAGCTATGGTTTCCACGAGGCTCACGTTAGATGTATTTGTATGCGATGTCAAACGAAATATGATCGAATATGTAATGTTACCTAGCTAGAGCGTTAATAAAAATGCAAGAATAGGAAGGATAGTTAATCAATCGTTGATACGTTTGACTATTTTTAACGGTTTTTTTCTAAGAGACCAATCATCTTTTCCATTCCCGTTTTATTGTAGAAAGCTTTGCTTTTAAGGTCGAAAACGTATTACGCATTACTCTGCGTCTGTCCATAATGTAAATTTTTTCTCATCTCGATTGCTTGCGATTAATTTAGGTGGTGTTAGTACCGTTGAGAACTATGGGAAGAGGTTCATGGGTGAATGAGTCTTTTTTTCAATGAGTTTCAACTCTCCTGCAGTTTCTGACTAGGACGATTCACATGACATCCCGTGTGAAAAGCAAAACATACAACCGCTTTCTGCTGAGGAGTGGCCGGCTTACTCGAATAGCTTTGAGCTATTAAGCCTACTGGTACTGGCAGGACAAGAGAGTATTCCATTTGATTCATTCGGGGGTGCTTGATATGATTAATGCCTCCACCATCCAGTAACACAGCGACGCTTTCGTAAACGCACGCCTTACTTGGATTAAGAAAATAAATTTTGTCACTTCTAGGAACCCAACTTTCTCTTTACTTAATTTCTCAACCATTTTGTAGTGCGGTCGTAATTGACAAACAAGCTCGTATTTGACACAACACATCGCGATGAGGCAATTTACCTCGTAACGTCAATGATAAACTTTATTTGAACAGTCATAGTTAAAGTTTCGGACGTAGTAATGTGATGCTGGCATATTTAAATCGTCGCGTGCAATTCATCAAATGTGTAGAAGAGGTTGGTATTTTTTATACATTGCACAAAAATAATTAAAATCATACGCTGTTTTTCTGTACCTCTATTGTGCCAAACTTACGAATCTTTTGTTGGACCAATAAAATATCCGTAAGTTCATAAAGTAGACATGTAGGAATTATGAATGGAGCAACAAATGCCCTTCTCTGCTTTGCTGACACGTTTGTGTTATTTTAACGAAATTTTCAATTAAGGTTCGGCATAATTGTGCTTGAACCTTGGTATCGAATCTCTTCATTTATGGCTTGGGTAACCCTACGTTTGTTAATAAAAAAAAGTTTTACTTTACCCCCCCCCCCATCCAAAGAAAAACAAAGTCGTTAACTTGCACGATCTAGGTGGCCAATTCTGGGTGCCCAAATATGATATTACACGATTAGCGAACACCCGTGTAATTATATTACTGTTTCATATGATGCCCGCCAAGTGGCATTGTCATGTTGGAACCACGTGTCTTAAAGGTCAATACTTCATTCAACAGAGGCACAGCGACTGAATAGGCAGGCCTGTATGGCGCTCACCATAGATCGTTTGTGCAATCCCGGCGGCGTCTTTGGAGAAATATGCTCCAATGACGCCTCAAGCTCAAAATCTTTATTTGGGCTATAGAATCAGGATACATTATATTCTCACGAAACTCATGTGGGTTTTCGTCGTTCCAAATGCGACAATTTTGCTTGTTTTAAAAAGCCATCAACATAAAAATTGACTTCATCGCTAAAGATATTTTGTTAGAAAACTCACATTTTACCTGCTGTCGTACAATCACGTCTTTTAATGCTGAAGTTATATACTTTATTTATTGCCCCTCAGCGGGGGAAACCTTAGTACAGTTTTCTGATCTCATTCTCATATATACACGTCAAATATATGCATTGTAAGTATGTATGTGGAACCTGGAAAACTAAGCTAAAAACTTTTGATCATCTAAATGAAAAGCAGGCTGTACACACGCCTACACATATTTCGCTATTTGTTTCATCAACGACGCATATGTACGTAATACTACGCAACTTATCCTTGACGCATAAACACGTGGATACAGCGAGAGTGCTGTTTTGGCGCAAATTGCTGAGCATGTCTTTTTAAAGAACGCAGAACAAAGTTCACAGAAATGTCGCAAATTCTCAGCTCATGTCGAAAGATTTGCAGTGCTTAACGCTTCACTGGAGGTGTTACACACTAGCTTCGCAGACTGTGCCGGCCAACTCATCATGCAGACATCCGGGATATTTGCGCCAGAATTGTCAAAAAAGATGTTATATATATATATATATATAATTATATTTACATTTATCTAAATATATATATATATATATATATATATATATATATATATATATATATATATATTATAAATTATATTTAAATTATCTAAATATATATATATATATATATATATACATTTCCTTATATTACATTTTTATGTTAGCACGTTGGGGTGAACAATTGTCTTCGCGTGAACGTGTAGACACGGGTTCTCTAACACGGGATGAGCCCAGTTCGACAATGTGCCCCGTACAGATGCTGCGTTTTCTCGTTGACTGTCGAGCGACAGCTTCTGACGCAATGCTCCGATGCTCTCGAGTCTCCCGTGGAGAAGTTAAGGTCTCTGCCCACGCGCTGATCAACTTCACTGTAAAGGGGGTTGGTCCTCCGATTGTTTTGAAAGCCAACGGACAGATTTGGTGCGGATGACCAGCGCCAGAGTATTTTCTACATTTGTTAGTCCCTGCTGACATGGACGGATAACCTTATTTTTAAGGTCACAAGTCCATGTAAGCAGAATCTGGACGCATGATCTGCCTGGGTCGCACCTGCACCGACCATCAAACGGGCTAATAAGTCGGTTACAGTTGCGTCCCAAACAAGCATGCGGCCACGCTCAAAGGGGGCTAGAGTAAGACCGTCAGGCCTTTTTCCATCGTCTCTCGCCCAGAGGTTCTAGTGAAATTTGAGTTGAACTGTAACCGACTCAATTGACCCTTTGATGGTCGGTGCAGCTGCGGACCAGGCAGGTTATGCGTCCAGCCTCTGCTAACATGGGCGCATATCCTTAAAAACATAAGATCATGTGTTCATGTTAGCAGGGGCTAACAAATTTAGAAAATATTCTGGCGTTAGTTATCCGCACGATTTTTGTCCGTTGGCTTTCGAAACAATGGGAGGACCAGACCCGCTTACACTGAAGTTGATTCAGCGGGTGGGCAGAAGTCTTAACCTCTCCACGGGAGACTCGAGAGCATTGGAGTTTTTGCGTCAGAGGCTGTCGATCGACAGTTAACGAGGAAACGCAGCATCTGTTCGGGGCACATTGTCAAACTGGGCTCATTCCGGGTTAGAGAAGCCGTGACTATACGTTCACGCTGAAACAATTATTCACCCCAAAGTGCTAACACAAAAAGCAATCATTCTAAATATATATATATATATATATATATATATATAATTCTAAATATATATATATATATATATATATATATATATATATATTATATATTATATATATATATAGTACAACGCCACTGAAACAGGCGTTGATTTCAGGTATGGCGGTTAAAGCATTAGCAGTTCAAAAAGTCAAGGAATATTTTGCGAAAACGACTCAGACAAAACTAGATTCTACTAAGGTTCCACAAAAAAGAAGAAGAAACAAAATCATATGTTCTAAAGTGGAAGAAATGTTACAAGCTGCTTATAGTGATCAAGCAGTGGAATTACGAGTGGAATCGTCAATTTCGCGACGGACATGAGGAGACCAAAGATAACTCGAGTTTGGGAAGGCCTTTGACGTCAAAACCAGAAGAAAACGTCGAAATGTTCGAGATTTCGTGCTCAGCAATCGCCAAGTTACTACCAGGGACAGCGCCGAGGAGTTGGAGATATCTTCTGGCTTAGTTGTAACAGTTTTAAACAAAAGTTTATGCACCAGAAAACTGGAGGCAAAATCCGTTGTAAAAATTCTGAATTTTCAACAAATGAGCGCCCGTCAAGAAATTACCAACATAAACCTTCAGGCGGTAGCAAAATACCCTGGATTGCGTCCGAGTGTGACTACAGAGGACGAATCATGGGTATATGGTTGTGACATCGGAACCAAAGCCCAATCTTTCCAGTGGTGCTTCCAAGGAGAGAGTCAATCGGTACAATTCAGACAGAGCAGATCTGACATATCTTGATAACGCCGTTTCGACGGTTTTTCCGAGTACAAGTAAATCATTTTCTACAAATTTGCCACCTGGTTCTATGTTGAATAGCGAACACTACCGCGAAATTTTAAGAAGATTGCAAGAAACCTGAACGTTCGATAGACAATTCTTAGATCCTGCACCACGATAACGCACCGGCGCACATCGTTACTGATTTTAGATTATTTTTGCCGGACCTAGCTTCGTGCACCGAATCCTGTTTTCCCGTTCCCAGCGGTGAAAAATATTTGAAGGGGCAACGTTTCGAGACTAGAGTAGAGAAGGTGGAGAAAAATACGTAAAAGCAATTCGACTCGATTCCGAAAGACGCGTCTAAAATGCTGCGAAAAGTGGGAAAGAAGGTTGCGGGCGGGAGCTATTTGTAAGGAAACACGTTATATGATTAAATAGATATATACTTTGTATAAATACGTATCAGAACTTCTCAGTCCGTTTATATATATATATATATATATATATATATATACAGGGTGTGACAAAAATATTTTAAAAGCGATACATGGAATTGTAGAGCTCGCTAAAGCAAATATTTTTTTCCAATGGAACATGATCTCTGAGAAGTCTTGTTGCGGAGTGAGAATGAAATTACTACAATGTGTGACACTGGTGCTTTTGCCCGACATAGGAGCATAAAATGTGCAGTTGCGAGACAACCAGACAACCAACTCCTATACAGAAACTAAGCACACCGTCGTGTTCGTGAGAAAATGCTGCAGAAAACTCTGAAGAACATATAAAGCCGGTCAGAAGATGCAACATGATCGCTTAGAAGAGAATTTGCAGACATTAAGTTATTTTATTAGCTTTCACACCAAATACCTGTAAATCATTTCCCTATGACCACTTACAGCGCTCAAAACTAGCACAAGCAAACGCACATTTTATGACGATAATTTTGATACCAAACGTATGGCTATGCGAGCCGCGGCTGCGGAGCAATTAGGATTTTCCGGCGGAATGTCGAGATTGAGTGTCTGTATATTTGCACTCAATATGCTTAGCTTCTGTATGGGAGGACTGGTTGTCTCACAGCAGCACATTTTGTGCTCCTATGTCGGGCAAAAACATTAGTGTTACAAATTGTGGTAATTTCACTCTCACTCCAAAACAAGACTTCTCAGAGACCATGTTCCATTGGAAAAACATTTGCTTGAACGAGTTCTACAAATCCATGTATCACTTTCAAAATCGTTTCACACTCTATATATATATATATATATATATATATATATATATATATATATATATATATATATATATATATATATATATATATATATATATATATGTATATGTATATATATATCTGTGTGTATATATATATATATAGCACTGCTGTACAAAATGGTGGACCACAGAGTTGTGGCGGTATGCCATTATAGTTAGCCAGAACCAACCAGAACGGCTGTCATCACCCGACGATGAATGTAGCATCGCTCAGTGTCCGCCCGAGGACAGCACAAAGTGATTGCTTACCGGCTGCTGTCTTCTATATATATATATATATATATATATACAATAGTATGTACTATGGGATGATTCCCTCGCTTTCTTGGTTGGTCAGTTCCTTGGTTGGTTGACTGGCGGTGAAGATACCAGCCATACGGTTCCCCTTTCTTCACTCGAATGGGACATTCAGTCACCTGCCTGGGCAGTCTTGGTGGGCAGTCCGTTGTTGTTGTTGTTGCTGCCGCCGCAGCAGCGGCAGCGTTTGCGGATCGCCGAGCTCGCTCACCTCAGCCAAGCTTCGCTTGACGCGGTGACGTGGAGACGAGGCAAGGACGTCTGGAGAGAGGACAGGAACGCATTTCACGCATTGGGACACTCACGTCGATACGCGAACCACCGACAACCACAGCATTATCCTCCTCCATCGGGGTAGGGCATCATTGCGCGTTCGCCGAAGATGACAAAGCGGCGACAGCAACAACAACAACAACAACAACAACAACAACAACGATAACGACAACAACAATAACGAGGTCAAAGACGAAACAGTCATGAATACACACGCAGACACCCAACACACACACACGCCCATATTAATGTATAAAATGAGAAAAACAAAAGGAAAGATGAGTGATAACAAATAGGTGGATAAAAAAAACAGGGAGCAGGATATGGAAAGAATAAATCGGAGGGAGAGAGAGCGCGCGACATAGAGAGGGTAGAGATCGAGACAGTGAGAGGAAGAAAATAAACAACGGTAGCGAAATTTAACGAGTGCAACTTTTCCCAGCCTACCCCCTCCCCACGCTTTCGATTTCTTTTTGTACTTTCCTTTGTTCAGCCTCGCAGGTAGCAGGTGCTCTGCGTACGCGCGGACTGCGTCGCGTTGACTACTACCACCACTAGTACTACTGCTACGACTTGTATTCTTTTGTATGTTATTTTTGTTTATTGAATATATGTTACAACCAATGGTGGCGCCGCGCGTGCGAGCGTTTTCGAGTCCAGCGGTCAACATGAACAGTAACAACAACATCAACAACAAAAGCAACTCTAGGAGCAAAAACAGCATTAACAACACAGTGACGGCTGACCGCTTTCACGGTCGACGGGTGACATCCATGACCATCAGCCGGACAGACAGACAGATAGACAGACACATTGACACACTGACCAACGACAGATAAAAGTGGCTGACAGTCAAGCAGACAAACGAATGACGAATGGCTCCGAATGCTTATGATGACGACTAGATGCCGACTGCAACGTTGCCGACGGTCTCTTCCTATGACGCATTGACTTCTACGATCGACGCACGCGGACAGACTGTATAACATCGGGGCGATCTTGTACAACATCGGAGCGATCGCGCAAAAGACTCGGGTCGATCGCGCGAAAGCCTCGGATCGATCGCGCGAAAGCCTCGGATCGATCGCGCGAAAGCCTCTGGGCAATCGCGCGACATTATCGGGGTTATTGCACTAGAACCTCGGCGCGTTCCTGTACAACCTCGGGAATCGAACCCGGCGGCGTGGTGCATTCCGCCGACGCCTCGCAAGCGGAACAGAAACACAGGTGCGCGGGTTTGAGCTCCACCGTTGCATAATTGTATATTTATTTTGTTTTTTTATTTATTATCCGTCTATGAAGCATTGCGAAAAGCAGTCCCGTGGCTGCTACGGACCAGACGTAAACGCTTGGCTGAGGTTCAGCCCAAAAAGTATAGCTTTTTTTTTGGTGTACAACCTCGGAGCGATCTTGTACAACATCGGAGCGGTTGCACGACAACCTCGGGGCGATCGGGCGACAACACCGGACGGTCAGGAGTGTAGTCGCGGATCACAGCGGATCTGGTGATGATGATGACATGTTGATGCTGCTGGTGGTGACAATAAGCATGGTCTTCATGAAGATATGTTAATGCTTATGCTGAAAATGATAATGATGGTGGTTATGATCATAATATTGACAATGATGATGATGATGATGACACGGACATGACAGTGATGATGATGCTAATCATAATGATATGGGAGGGATAATGATGATGATGATGATGATGATAATCATAATGATATGGGAGGCATAATGATGATGATGACGATAATGATGATGATCTTCATCCATAGCTCTGGCTGCTGGTGAAGGTGATGAGGAGGCATAGACATCGTTTGTTGAGGTGCTCGTCATCCATCGGCGCCAGCGGCGGCGGCTCAATCTTCTGGAACCGAGGGTGAGAAAAAGGAAGAGAGGCGGCAGGCAATGCGCGCGTCCGGCGAAGAGCGCCAGACAGCTGAAAATTGAGAGAGGGCGCCTGGAAAGGAGAAAAGGCGCCCCAGAGAAAGAGACATCTTCCAACGAGGCGAGTCTTCCTTCGCATTTAAACGAACGTCGTTTGCCATGGGCATCATTCGTACTTAATGACATCCCCTCTAACATCAATGGACGGAAGGCTGTGTTGTGAAGTCGACACACAGCATTAGCGGCAGTAGACAGTACAAAACTAGCACTAAGCACTGAACTGCGCTGCAAGAACTGATGGATCTTTAGCAAGACGAAGAGTAAGAAGAGAAACACACCAGCGGTCGTACTAAAAGTCAGATTCGCTAAAAGTATCGTATCACTAGTTCCACTAGACACTCGCGCAGGTGCGTCGTAGTACACCTCAGTGAATCTACAAATAGCAACTTAGAGCTGGTGTTGCTCGTAGTAGACCTCAGTGGTTTAACTAGCAACTTAGATCTAGTGTTGCTCATAGTACACCTCAGTGGATTAACTAGCAACTTAGAGCTGCTGCTGCTGCTGCTGCTACTGTTGTCATCGATCGTGTGCCGAGTGCTGCTTCTCGTTCGCGCCAGTTAGTTATCGTGTTTGTGCAACGAACGGCAAAACAATGCGTGCTTTGTCATCATCACCACCGTCGTCGTCGTTGTTGTTGTTGTCGTTATCGTCGTGGTCGACAATGTCGGCGTCCCTAATCGGGCTCATCGCTCTCATGTCTGTAAAAGTAGTCGCCGAATCAAATCTGCCTCTTGACCGTAAGTAATCAACCAAACGACAAAGGAAAGTCACAGAGGAATGGGGAGAGCACCGTCGTGCTGCCATGCACGTGCGTCGTCGTCATCATCGTCGTCTTTTTGTTTCGCGTCGTTTGTGATCTTGACGTTGTGTATTTATTTTGTGCTTTTGGATACATATACAATGCTTATGCGGGCGTCTGTGTGTCAACAGCCAGCTCTTCTTCTTCTACTTCCAATTGTATCTTCGGCAGGCTGCCTACAACCTACGATATCATACTTGCAGCCTGTTATACTATATATATATATGTAGTGAACTTAAGGCAATCTCCCCTCAACGCAATTGAATTATGTGCTTTGGACGTAGCGAGTACCTTGACCGAAATATCTGCAACTGTGTGTGGATCTTATAAAAAAAAAAATTCAAAAAAAAAATTATCTTATCGAGAGGCTGCATCTTATCATGTCATGACGTGTTCCTCACACACATTTGGGCCTCCGTCATTTATAGAGAGTTTACTTCACTCACAAAAGCAACTAAACACTCACTTTTATAAGCAGCACGAATTTTGTGCGTTGAGTCAGTAACTCGAGTCGAGTCGGGAAAATAATATACAGAGAAGATAAAGAAAAAGAAAAAACAGTACAGTCAAAAATTATACTTGATTAGTATAGTAGTATACTCTCTTTGTTCTTTATTTGTTTGTGCAACATTTGGAAGCGCCGGAAAAAGGTGTTGCACTATGTTTTTGTTGACGCACTCCGGCCTCATTAAGTCTGGCTTTTTTCCACTTTCTGAAACTCGGCTAATTTTAAAGTTTATCTTACACTATCTCCCAGACCATGAGGTTGCGCCATCCTGCTAAAATTCGTATTACAAACCAATAGGCACATAATTTCTTCACGGTTACAGCACAGTTTGGCGAATAAGTAAATACACTCACTGTGCCACTGTTAGGTCTTTTATTCGTTGAGCAAAAGGTATAGTGGATCATCACGTTTCCATCGCTAGACACCACACTCAAGACGTTGCTCCGTCCCACTATAGGGATTTTCTGGATTGTGGGCAAGCCAACAATGGGTCATTTCGCCAATTGATTTTTGCGTCTGCAGCAAATAGAAAGGGAAGAATCAAGCTTCGACTGCTGCCGCACGCTTGAGGAAAACGAGGAACGCCGAGTCGACCAAGTGTGTTTGCTACATCGGTCTCAAAGGAATTCTGTCTGTAATTTTTATGGCATAAGACTGATCGATACCTAATCTTTTTGAGAACAATTCAACCAATGGTACTTAGTTGCAATCTTGTAAATGGTCGTTCTCGGAAAATAATGGCGGATCTTTGCTGAAATTCCTGAGGCGCAATGGTTTGGTCGGCCATGGATGGCGTTTGTCTATATTCTTAGCTTAGAACAGGCTCTCGGTAAATAACAGACTGTATACGTTGAGGCAACCTGCTAGCGTTGTATACGCATGTATGTCTGATGACTCCTTCAGCAGATAATACGATGGGCATTCGCCTACTATAAGTCTGGTTGGAAGATTGGAATAGTCCTGGAATAGAAGTCCTGAGAACCAACCCCGCCGCATTGAGTTAAACGCGTTCTTGAAGTCTAGCTTGAGCAGCGTTTTGTACGCTTTGATGGGGCTATATCTCAAGAGATCTCAAAAGTTAACATGGAGGAAATGTGATAACTTCTAATGGTCATCTGCTAAAAACTTGACTTTCATGGATTAAAGTTTCGTGTCACCTGAAGTCACCCGTAGATTAGGGCGTGCGACGACGTCCTAGAGGACGAATTGATTAAGCCGCGGATTCATTGACGAACCTGCTATAACCTACCGGACGTTACTATTCCTAATCATCCAATCCTAGATTCAACAAGGTACCATTTCGTGTACCACCTGAATTCCGAATGTATTGTTTAAGTATTCGTAGCTCCGGCCGCACTCAGGCTCGAACGGCCAGATACCAAACATGCCCACCTGCAGTATATCTGAAAGCGAATAAGAAAGTTTATGCATTCTTCGATTGCATCGTTCGGGCAAATCAGCGCAGCGCTTACATCTGCACGTTTCATATCGAGATATTCATATTATATCATACGGGTCATATACTAGAACATATCATATATGTTTAAGGGTCATGCGCGGATTGCATGCGCATCTAGGTACAGTCCGTCAGGTACACCACAGAGAAGCGCCCTCATAGCACGATGAGGGCACGTTTTTGTTTTTGTTCATTTGTTGTCGTCACATGTGTAGGAAACAAGACAGATTGTCGTACAGCCACCAAAAACAAGCTAAAAGGCTGCCGCGCAGCCAAATCCTTTTGACGCCGACAATTTGTTGACGTTTTTCTCTGACATTTATTACGCTTTGTGCGTTTATTACGTCAGGCCCCCTTGTAGTTGTAGTGCACAGCTCGTGCAACTCGTGAAACGATCACAGGGCGCATTTGTGTTCGCGCAGTAAAACCTTCCGCGACGCTTACGTTTGTGTGACATGATTGCGATCCGATGTTGTTACAGCGCGCTGCTCGTTGGAGCCGATCACGGGCTTCTGTCGAGCGGCGTTTCCCGGAGCATACTTTGATGCCGCCTCCGGCACGTGCCGCGAGTTCACCTACGGCGGCTGTGGCGGAAACGGTCTGATCTTCTACTGCGTGGCGGAGTGCCAACTGATCTGCGTGCAGCGCAAGGGCATTAACAATTTCGTCGAGGACATCGAGCAGATTCTCGCCGCCAACGCAACCACAGATGCGGACGGCGGTCCGGCGGGCGACGCGGTCGGAGAAGATCAGGCTCGCGCGGACGGGGAGTCAGCTGTTGCTGCTGCTGGCCCGCACAAGAAGAATCCTGCTCGCAAAGGTCTACTGCACAGACTCTCGTCGGCAGCTGTGCGGCCAGAAAGCGTCACGCCCGAGCCGACTGAAGCGTCATCATCATCATCAACGCCTGTGCCTCGCGCTGGAAGCAGCAGTCAAGACAAAGATCATATCGGCGAGGAGACGCCGAAAAACAAGGCGGTCAGGGCGGCGCCAGCTCTGTCAGCAGCAAATGCCGCACTCGCATCGCGATACGTGTGTCCGCTACACAGCTTGTTTGACGATTACTGATCCCGATCTGGTCAATCGGGGCGATGCCGGCTGGCTATGCCGTCCGCTCGAAGGTAGGTCCTGTCTCATGGGTCGGGCTCGATCGGCCCGGCGGATTGTGTGTAAGTTGAGAGTGACATCACATAATCATACGATGCTACCGCACGCACACCGTGCAATACTATGTAACGTATGGCGTTAGTCGGGGCTTACGGAGAGTACGATAAGGGCGCGTCTGTGTTGACCGCCTTTTAGTTCGGCTTTTTCGGGACCCCCAGTCGCCGTTAGCAGGTCGTTGTTAGCAGAGATGTGGCATTTATTCCGAATGTATCCATGTATTTTTTTTGTGCATAAGATGTTTCACTTTGGGGCCATGCATACATGTGCCATCAACCTGGCCGGTAACTTATTCAAGAGTTACACGGGCCTTTGCTGGTGAGGCGGCGCGATGAGTATCGAGACGGTGCACGGCCGAACATCGTATGGGTAGTATTTTAAGATGGCCAACATTCTATAAACGTTTCACGAATTATGGGTGGCCGTCGAAGAAACACTCCGAATGCTTTCGATGGCAGCAAAGATATATCATCTCCTCCTATTCCGCGGGGAAAGCAATATTGTAAAAGCAAACGACGTGCTAGAATAACGCAAATCGCAAAAAAACACCTAGTCAGTTTGTGTCGACGCACCGGCACTTACGCAACCACACGGGCACGACATGCAACGGAAGTAAAAACCAACGTTTCTTTCTCGAAATCGTTTCTATGTTCCTAACATTGGGTGATATCATAATACACACAGTGAACGCCAAAGCATTTCAGTCGACACCATGTCAATGAACAGCAATAATTCATTCGTTTCATGAGAACCACAGTATACAGCAATTAGGAGCAGTCTCGCCTTCACGACGGCGTGTAATAACAGTCAAGTAAGCGACGCCATGTCGAAAGAAAGAAAGGGAAAGCGAGATGACCGCATCAACAAGAACAACAATACTTTCTGGGCTGACTCTCAGCCAAGATTTAATGTCCATGGGACTGCTTTTTGCATTGCTTCATAAACGGACCCCTCTCATAAATACAAATGTGCAACGGTGGAGCTCGAACCCGCGCACCTATGTGTCTCCTCCGGTTGCGAGGCGGAGACTTAAGCCACCACGCCACCGGGTTCGACAAGAACAACAGTAACCAACGGCAGTAACGCATTGATGACAATGTCCGTCGCTCAACTCTGCCGACAACTGTCTGCCAAACAGACGAAAAAATATCGCGGCCGAGAAACCACATATTGATTTAGATATGCCTAAATAAGAAATGTGCAATATCGGCGTGTGTGGCCTTGAGTTCATGAATGAATGCAGCGATGGCTACTAAACGCAAGATTAGCTAGTCCTAGTTTCGACAAAGATACAACGTTAGTGCACATTGTAGGCCGTGTCAAGAAACCCCATCCATAGCGCTCCACGCCGCACAATTACCCGGATAGAGCTTGACACGAAACATTTATTGCGCCCTCGATGCGAGTAGTAAAATATCTGTTCACTAGAGTGAGACTAGAGCAATGACTAAATATTTATAATGGCAGAAATCAAAATATTCGTGATGCGTGTGCATATGGGCGTGCGGTGTGAGAAGAACAACATCAAAACAGTCAACAAATTAGAATATAGTATAGCTTTCAAACGTCAAGACAGAACAGTTCCATACAACGATGGCACCTGGACGACCGGAAGCAACAACAAGACAATAACAACAAAACGCAACTACAAAGAAAACCAATCGCAAAACACGATTAACGACACCGTCCGTAACGAATGATATTGCGAGATATTGAAGTACTGCACGATCAATGTTACACCGTTTGCGCTGGCCATGCAAACATGGGACACCGTGCGCGTTACTAACGAATAAAGTCCTCTCACCCCAAATATACGAACCCAAATATATTGCAATGTATAGTGTACCTATTATGCCTTGGTATTAAGAGCAATGTCTCTAGTACCGCCTAGTGTGGTAGTCATGAGTCAGTGCGCTCGCACAGAGAAATGTTTGCTACAGTTTAATAAATATACTATATGACGAAAAATGTCTATTCATGATTGAACCTACCTATTGAATATATGTATATAAATGCTGCTGCCTACTTGGCAGCAGCCCATAGTTTATTAACACCTTAGAAGCGCTATTGTTAGTTTAACGATTCATTTAATTCCAATCGCTCTGAAATCGGTTTTGAAGTTTGAGTTTGCTGAGACTCTGGCTGATTCTCTTATGCACATTTCTTAGCTTAATTATGTTTTGGAGAAATAAGTTCGTTTGTATAATGTTGTCCTCATAATATTCTATCTTCTCTACCATTTCTCCGAGAGAAGTAGTGCAACAATCTATGCTCCAGTGCTGTGCGTTCCACTGCGCATGGTACTCGGCACACCACTGCAAGCAGAGCCAGCAGATGCACTCCCCATGAAAGATGGCATTTGAACATGCCACGTGTTAATAACCATGCTCTATGTACCTGGTGTATACAAGGTAACTGTCACATGCAGGAGGCATTACATACGTCTAAACCCCCTACTGCCCGTTGGACTTTAGCTTCCCACTCCGAAATTAAACGCTCGTAAAGTACTCTACGCGAATCATCAGTTTTAGTCGGATTGTTTAAAAAGTTGGTAGACAGCCTAACGTGAGATACGCAAAGCGGCGAGAGGAGATAACGCCTGGCGACGCGCCAGACTTCAAACATTGTTCTTCTTTTTTTTTCATTAAAAAATCACAAAGAGTTTCCGCAAAGAGAGGGAGTGAATGGGGGAATGACATACAATTCATTCTCATAAAGTATGTGGGTTTAAAAAAATAACTACCAAACAAATCTTAGTAAGTATTTAGTAGTCTCTGATAAGATGACTCTGTCAAGTCGTGAACCAAATGAGATACTATACTAGTTAAGATAAAAACATCGTTACATTGCCTGTCTAGAATTTTAAAAACTCACATCGACTACAGCGCCGGAGAGACTTTTTCGGAAGTAACAAAATTAAATATTATGTCAATTGGTTTTGAACTGAGTTTGTAGCAGGTCACGTAACTGTATTATATCGGACCCTTCAGTGACACTGGAGCATCTGAAGAGAGACAAATACCATCCTATCATTAATTTTTTTTAAGGCTTACCTAAAGGAAGCTAGGTAATAATAGCCCAAATACAGCAAAAAGTTGCTACAGTCTAGGGGTTGGCCACAACAGCGTATTACGTCTGTAGTTTCTGCAGTGAATCGACCCCTCGGCAAAACGTAATGGCTTTCGTCTTTCACGAATTTCTTTGCGGACCTTACGACGCAGGTAAGTTTCTGTAGCCGACAATTTGACGGATAGCACCGCGGTCCCGGCGGACCACCACTATATCATTTGCATACATGACGACGGCATTTCTATACTCGTCCCGCATATGACGGGCTAGGTCTGCGATGAGTAAAGAAAAAGTAACCCACCTGCAAGGTGGCCTCGCGCCCTTGTGCTTAATTCAAGGCTGTCTTCATCAAAGAAGCTGGAAAGGACTCGTAGAGGAAAACCACCCAATCGAGCGAGTAGAATAAATCAACCAGAAAGTAACGGGAAGGGGGGCTTTGTCGAAGGCCTTACCACAATCAAGAAAACGGCGTACAATTGACCCCCGGGTACAGTCAGCTCCTACTCCTTCAGCTTCCTAATGACTAGCAAGAAGCAATAACAATGACGGCATTTTTCTCACCTCAAGGTGAGTCCAGAGCGGGTGGAATTCCGACATTTTTAACAAAAAGCATGACTGTACGCAAACTAAAACGCAGATAAAAAGCTCAAACCCTTGTGCGGTAGATACGACTCTAGGAAACACTAAAATACAAATAGTTTGGCTTCTACGTTTTACCAAACAAGCAGTACTGTAGAAAACGTTATCTAGGAACTTTTACTACTAACATAGACCTCAGCAACCCTATCATGTCATTACATTATCTGTAGAGGTTCGGCCACCTAAGTAAAAAAACAACTAAAATAAAACTCCACACACACAAAAATGAATATCTAAAATATATTCGCGTGAACTAAGTCACATTAACTGTGCTGGCCTCTTATCTCACGAAGACGACCTGGATCATTTACGTCTCATTATAATATACACGCACTGAGCGATTATTTGTTTTGCTATCATTACGAGCCTGTAGTAATATTGGTCATATTATTTTACATCTCACCCAATCTAGTGTGGAAATAAATCATGTGAATTATAACATACACACTTCGCCGTCAGAACAAAGTCATTATATATTTATATAAGAATATATAAATTATATATTTTTAAATATATATACAAATATATGATTTATATATTCCAAACCAAAATAAAATTTCACACCAACTCGAACAACAATCTCGCACGGCATACTTTGCTAAAACATTGGATCATTGTAGAGATTCTTAAAAAAAATAAGAAAACGCGACGCTATCTTCCGTGATTAAAAAACGAACCTAATCTGCCACGCAAAAACAATTATTTTAATAACAAAAAACTAAGAAATTATATTAAGACACAATTTTTAAAGGTGAATGACAATTCTTCAAAATTTACAGAGCAAAAACAAAAATACAGAGAGAAAAAATATAATGACTATATAAAAGGATAGAGACAGTAGGGTGAAATGTACCCATGCAAACTCTCAATCTGTGTCATATTAAAAACAAATAAAACACTTTACACAATAAACATATATTTTGCCTCCCTGGGAAAGAACAACTGAGCATGGCAAAAGGACCCACATAGATGCAAACATCGATCGACACAAAATATAGACAACTTCAGACGAATTTCTCTTTCAAGCAATATCAGAAAGTTGTTGGAGAAAATAATTGTCAAACGAACTACGCTAACACTTGAATCACGCAGCGTGCTAAACATTTACTTGTGTGTTAAACGTGCTAAACAACCAGTTTGGCTTAACAAGAGGTAAAAGTACAGAAGCTGCATTCGTGGCGACACAGGAGAAGATATCTACAAAAACAGATTAGAAAAAATCTCGTTACCGTGTTCCTTGAGTTTTTCAGTTCCTCTGATATCATTCCGCATGACCACCTATTCAATAAAATGGCAACGATGGGCATCACATTAAATGCCCTTAATGCGATTACAACATATCTATGAGATAGAAAACAAATCTACGAACAGGACATCGAAAGTTCCGCTGAGAACTTTCACCGGACACAAGAAAGTGTCATAGGCCCCCTGGTTTATAGTAGGTATTACATTGATATTTTTGACTAAACGATGGATCTACGAAGTGCATGCAAGCAGATGATACCGCACTAGTACGCAGTTCGCTCACCAGTTATACTATTATATAGAACATGGACTAAGTCCTATAGGGTAATAGATGAAAATGAACGGAGTCAGCATCAATTGCACAAAAACGCAATGTTATTATTATTATTATTCTTATTATTATTATTGTTGTTGTGAATTGCTGATCATACAATTGTGAGGTTGTATCAGAGGAAAGGGTTCTTGAGGAGCTCTAAAGCCTTGACCCGAAGGTCAGTCTCTGCCCGGAATTACTCCCCGCGGTATTCTTCAAGAGTGCAGCAATAGGCGTGGCATATCCGCTAAGCAAGATCTTTCGAAGATCACTAGAGGAAGGACGTGTACCATCGCTCTATCGCAAGGCTTGGGTTGCTCCTGTCCACAAAAGTGTGTCCAAGACTGACCCGGCCAACAAGCGCCCTGTCTCCCTCACAGCGGTGACATGCAAGGTTCTGGAAAGAATCGTATGCTCTGCAATCCTGAGCAGCGCTGAGCAACAGAATCTGCTGAGCAGCACGCAGGTTGCCTACCGCAAAGGTCGGTCGACCACCGATTGTCTGCTTATGTTCTTCAGCGACGTAGGCCGATGGATCAGCGAGGGACTTCCCGTAGACGTCATCTACTGTGACTTCAAGAGTGCCTTCGAAACTATGCCCCACGATCTACTCATCTCCGTACTGCCATCTTAAAGAGTTGGCCTTAAAACCATCCAGTGGATTTCTGATTTTTTTAGGGATCGGACTTTCAGAGTAAAAGTCGGAATGACATTATCAAGAGAGGGTAGTGTACTTACTGGTTGTCCGCAGGGTACTGTACTAGGAAGCCTCGGTATGCCTGCACGGCGCAGGGCTCTCCTTATGATCGAGTTAAGTTCCGCGTGCCTAGCGGCTCTTCCTTGGCTTTTGATGCAGCTCGGGGGGTGAAGGCCGTTACTCTCTACAGGCGTCCCACAGGCTGTTATTATTATTATTATTCAATTATTACAATTGTGGGGTATGAACGTTTATGCCAGGTTTATCCTGCTCCGGCCGTTTTCTATCAATTCATGGCGCCTATGATGGAAGTCACATTTCCTCTACAAACGGCCAAAGACATCCTCTGTCTCAAAAACATGGATTATTATTATTATTATTATTATTATTATTATTATTATTATTATTATTATTATTATTATTATTATCAAAACGTAATTCATTCAGCTTAAGCTACGCTTATCATATCGTTAAGACATCTTTATGCAGAAAGCCTTTTGGCGTTTTTCTGCTGAAAAATAAATAAAACGGGAAACATTCACCGCTGTTTAGTTACTATAAAATTAACCGACACACAGCTACACTACAAAATCTGAATAAAATAAAAATATATTGAACGTAACAATTAGACGGACGGCTATTCACCATTTAATTAACTTATTCAACAGCTAACCACCGCAAATTTGCAGACCATCTATATCGATTATTTAAAAAAAACTGGGTGTCAGCAAATATTCTCGTTATTCGACCAAGAAATCGACCAATTACTCGAGAAAAATAATGAAACAAAGCAACAACGAGAAAAGTAGATAGTTACTAGCAAAATGTAAGACGCCTTCTTTAACAACTACGTGTTGATTCATGTCAGTAGAAATTGAATATCTAGGCATGAGTGCAGCGTTTCTCTCTAAGAGATTGATAACGGGCGGCACACTAATGAGTTAGCTTTCGGTCAAACAAAGTAAACAATAACATCGAACCATCTATTCAGCCAATGACGCAGAAAATTAGAAATTTTAACTCACGAAATACCCAACACCCCTAATACATAATGTACAGTACGAATATTCCCACCACATTTTTATTCAAATGTTTCGCGGTGCCGACAATCATAGGACCGAGTGTCTCCGAAGCAATATGCGTTAAATGGTAGCTCCTTGGCAGCTCAAAATACCTATTATCTATAATGTTTATTGCGATTTGCATTTTTGCGTTTATGTTATCGCGAATTCGACGGCGAATTCTCTCAGGCCACTTTGGCCTGAGAGGATGCGTCGAAATAGGCGATAAAAGCCTAGCTGCTTTCCCTTCCTCTCCGCTGCTCCCACTGCTTTGCCCGATTGATCCGGATAGCCGGGGTGCGCTGCAATGCGCGCGAAACGTCATCCGGCGGCGAATAGTCCGCAGGACCATATCGGCCCTCAAGGGTGTCGC
This sequence comes from Dermanyssus gallinae, assembly GCA_003439945.1. Taxonomy (NCBI): domain Eukaryota; kingdom Metazoa; phylum Arthropoda; class Arachnida; order Mesostigmata; family Dermanyssidae; genus Dermanyssus; species Dermanyssus gallinae. The sequence continues at coordinate 85,589 of QVRM01004626.1, read as the reverse complement.
ATACATTGCAACAGACTCGCAACGTAATAGACGCCTGTTTTTTCGCAGTCCTTGCAAGATTTTGAGAGGCGTATTATAGGTGGGATGCTACTGTCAGCGCTGTGGAGAGAATGGATCTAGGTATTTGGCCTTTCGTTGGATGGAAATTGGGTGCCCTTCCAGCACTGCGTCAATTCCCTAGATCTTTCACTTAGCTGTTACCCTTGCCGTCTTTTTTTCCACCTGTTTGTTTGGCTCTGTTTGGCGGAGGTCCTACACGGGAGCTGCATATCTCCATTGCTGTACACAATGCGTTTGTTTGTCACAGACATAAATCTTAGATTCCGTCGAGTGTCAAATACCTTTCGTACGGTAGCGACTCTCTCTCTCAGCGCACACTACGCTACAGCCCGCTGTCAACGGCATCGGCCGATGATGCTGTAATTACGCCGTGGAATTATCCATTCCGAAATGTCTTGTTTTGAAATATGGCTCTCTCGATCTAACGACGAGGCAACATTGCCCACCACAATTGTTGCGCAATACCCTAATGAATTAATGTCAAGCGATTGTACATTTTCTGCACATTTTAGAAATCTACTCAAATACATATCTGTACCGGTGAATATGTTATTCCGTTATTTCAGCATCAAGGACTCAAATATGAATTAACCAGGCGATACCAGAGATACTAGAGAGAAACCAGAGATATTGCTCACTAGTCTGGTTAATTTTAACTAGTCTGGAGCCCATACTTGTGCAAATTCATAGGTCTTGAGGGCATTCCGAAAAGGTCCCTAAAAAGTCTGAACACGATGTGATATCGACCCGAATAATGTAAACCTTCCCTCGCTGTCAAAGTTATTTAAGAACACGCACGGGTACCGTCGCAGCTTGTGAACAATCGTAGAAGCCAAATAACATGTTTACCAAAATTGCACTGCAAGACTCGAAATAATCAATAATATGTTTGCTCGGCGTGTAGCCAGAGAATCGCAGAATCATGGCGGTTTCCCAGATTTCAGTGCATCGTAGCCTCTCCCCATATATATATATATATATATATACATGCCAACCTCCAGAATGATTCTGATCTAGAAATCGCTCTCAACTTCTGTAATGGACGGTAAAAACTACGAGACGCCGGACCAAAGTCGACCAACTTGCCCGGATTGTGAGGGTGAGTTTAGCAGATGAGGCCTATTTTGTCACAGAGGAGTCAAGTTCAGGCGCCCGAGCGACGAAACCAGGAGTCAACATCACAGAAGGATGCATCCACCGCTGACATAGAAGCCGGAATTAGAGAAATCTGCTATGGTCTTTCTACTTATGCGGATCCGAGCACCCGAACCTACTGGAATATTGGATGTAGTAATCACGAAGGAAGATATAATTGAAGCATTATGATCTTTCTCTAAAAATTCGTCAGTCGGGCTAAATTTTATTAGGCTCCGCTTGTTGGCTTGTTGGCTAAGTGGACGTCCTACGCCATGGCCACGTTCTGGACTGATGAAGCCTCTCGTCTTCGAAGCAAAGTTATTTGCACTAGGAAAAAAACGATCGATTAGCGAGACTCATCGATTGTTCATAGTACATTTGACAGCTGGCTTCGAAAATCAATATCCACAACAGCACAGATCCTTTAGGACACCAGCTAGAGTTAGCGACGAACGCTGGGATAATAATTAGCAGGGCACTCAGCCCCGGCATTTACTAGATCTCGAAGGGAGCCGACAGCTTTATCAAAATTTGACTTTAGGAACGTCTTTTACATAATGCGGAAGGACGTCCATGTTGAAAGTAGTAGGTCAAACCCAAGCGCTTCGCTGGGTCTGCTTTTTTCCATTTAGTTAAGTTAATGACCTGGTCGTATCTCTAACTTCCCAATTTATTGTAGTTAGACGACGGAGTGCTCGGCGGCTAACCTGAGTCGTTTGCGCTAGTGGTGCTAATGTCGTAGGTGGAGGGCTGAATAGGGCCGAAGAATAAACGCAATGTTGGTACAGCCCTATCAGTGCAGATCTGAAGAACCGGTAAAGAATCTATAGCATATCATCATTTATCATGCACTCATAACGGTAGCTGCCTGGAAAGGCATGATTATAGTAACAGTGGGTGTATGAAGAGGATGATTGTCATACGCCCGCACTCTTCTTAAAATGCTATGGACTTGGATAAATTTGAAACAAAAACTACATGGCGCAGGAGGCAAAAACAATACTCCACCGTGCGCTGAGAAGCAAGCCAATGTCCTCTCACCGGGACCACAATATTGGCCTGGTATGAGGAATGGGCGCACACAAGACCGGGTGTGACCACAGAAAGCTGGACCAAGAGTCTGATACCGGACCTCAGGTTGTAGTACGACCGTCTACACGGGGAACTTCCCTACTGGACGACATAGGTTCTGACCGGACACCAGCCAGTTCTTGAGTTGCATGTCACGGATTAAGAGAGCCATCAGCCATACCTGCTTACTGTGTGACTCTAAAAAGGCGGACACCGTGGAGCATAATGTTCTGCGGTGTAATGCACTCATGGTCTCGACGCACTCTTACAGGACGGTTTACAAATTGGCAGAATTCCTCTATCCAACCGCAGGTAAACATGTAGGATGATAGACAGGGAAACAACTGTGTGAAGGAGAACGGCAGAGAACCCTCCCCCATGGCTTCGCAATAATGCCAAAGGAAGGACCGCAAGTTAGCGAAATGCTGAGAACTCAATCCGCAGTTTATCGTCCAGCCAATTGCCATAGAAATGTACGGAACCATGGGTGAAGAAACGTCAAAATTTTTTAAAGAGCTTGAAAAAAAACTAAATGCAGTCACAAGGGATCCTCGTTCTGAAGAGTTCCTACTGCAGCGAGTATCGATCAAGCTTCAGCGGGGAAACGCGGCGTCAGTCGAAGGGTCCCTTCCCTCCGTCGAAGGGTTCCCTGAGATTCCGTAAGAATATTGATGTTCTTAATAATATTTTGATTAAATACATCATGATCTGTTACAAGCCAAAGGAATATCGAGATTGAAGGGGTGGGGAATAAGCCGGGCTTAGTGGGTATGTGAGTCCCACACTAGTCACGCAGGCTGCTAGTGACGCATAGGCATCATGCATTCTCAAAACCTGCTACATAAAAAAGCCAATAATGGCCCAATTGTCCCAGTTTTCGTTAGCGAGCGCATGAAAAAGTGCGGGTTTTAGCTCTCTTAACAAGTAAAATCGACAGTCACACTTTAGGAAATCCAAGATATCATAGTCTGCTAAAAATATCAAAGTGTTTAGTCCCATTCTAATATGCTATAAGCTTATTAAGGCAGTTGTGCTCATGACACCGCTACGGGGTCCTCTTGTTCGATTCAAGAAGTGTCTATATACAGGCGATTTTTCTGACCCATGGCTGAAGTGCATACTGAAGATGACCCCAAAGGACAGGGCAATTAGATAAATTCATCGCCATAGCGACGGATTGCGAAGCATTACTGCGATAGATGAGTAGGCTCTACAAAATGCTTTTGAGTCTTCTAACACGTCGTCTTCCAGTCTTTCCTGAAGAACATAGTGTTATACCGCAGCAGCATGGCTTCCATCGCGACTACTCTACAATAACGGCATAACCCATACTATTCCAAAAAGCAAACACCTCAATCGGCGTTACACATCTAAGTTCGTTTACTATGAGTCGGTTTTTGATGAAACAAACTTATGAAACAAAAGTGATATTTATTTAATCTTCCAGAAAGGTTTTGTTCCTTTCAAAAGAATCCCCGCTCGCTGCAATACACGTGTTCCTTCGTCATTTGCACTGTTTAAACTATTTTTAACGCGTCTTTTAGAATCGAGTTGAAATGCTCCTGGGTCCTGCGTATTGTTTCCCGAGAGAATCCAAGAGGTGTTTGCCCAGAGTTCAGGCCTTTTGCGTCAGACCTTCTCGCATAATATTCTTAAGATTTTGCGGTAGCACTTCCCATTGACCATAGAACCAGGTGCTTAAAGTTTGTGGAACATGATTCCCATGTAGTCGAAAAATGGAAAATAAATTGGTCTTTTAGAATTTTTCTGATTGGCTCTCTCCTTGGAAGCACTATTGGGAGCATTGGGCTTTAGTCTCGATACCCTTGACTCGTATCTTGTAAACACTCTTTGAAAGTATTTAGGGTCCTACGCTTCCGCCTGAAGGTTCAATCCGGACATTTCCGTTATGTTTCCGATCCGCCTTTGTACAGCACACAGCACGGTCTTAGCATCACACATTTATCTAGATCTCCCACAAAATGTCTACAGCCGCCATGGTATTCATTGCATGTCTCTAGAAGCTGTTCGTCAATTTCGGAAAATGAAGCAAATTGCCCGGAACTTCTACACCACGGCTGCGATATTAGATCTAACCTGAGAAACTCTATTACGAGCAATCATTTCAAATGTATTATACTCGAATTTTGATGCCAAAGGTTGAATTATATATATATATATATATATATATATATATATATATACACACATATATATATATATATATATATATATATATATATATATATACATACAGTTTTTTAGCGCACTCCAGTAAATAAGGCTTGTCAGCAACGTGTCTAGCTTGAGAATAGTGGCTGTGTATATAAATATACATCCTTCTTCTAACATAAAATGTTACGTAATTAACGCTTATTACTAATTAACAACCATTAGAACTAGGGGTGGAGAATCCGTTGTAGCCAACCGTGACTTAGTTTATTCATTTTATACATTTTACTCTTATTATCTACTTATATACGTGTCTCTTGCTAGCGTACGTGGTGTCGTCTTATCTTGAGGCCGCATGTCGTTGACGTGCAGCATATTATTCATATCTAAGACGGGTGGCGCCTCCTGGCGCGCTCCAAAATAACTAATTCCGCGGCACCGAATGCCCAACGCTCGAGATCGGAGATGTCATGCATCTCCGGAGATGTATAGGTTACCTATATGAATAACACAGATAGTAACAGTACTCAACAGTACTCACATGAGCATCAGCATCATTAAACACAACTATAACAACGTCCGTATGAGCAACAGCGACCTACGACATCGACAAATGAAATAAAGTTCCGTCATGTTCCATTCTTAAGTAGGTCAAAAATGGCAAATAAACGCCCCGAAGAAGAATAATACGCTAGATACGAGCTACGCAAACATGCGAGAATAACAAACAAATGGGTGAATCACGAAGGCTGGGAATTTCCCCGACAGCTTGGGTTGATGGCGTACGTGTTTGTGTAAGTATTTTCCGGTTGCTCACGTCCGTAACTACCGCTTGAGGTGCGCACGTGAGTATAGCGGTGAGCTGAACGTCTTCTATAAGTTAGATACAAGATGCGCTTTACTAAGCTTGATGCGGCTTGCTGATGTGAAGCAACTGCATAGCAACCGATTGCTTTGAACCATTCGCCGCTGGCCCGTTCCGCGTACAGTGAGTCCGCGTCGTAGCATGTAATCAGTAAATGCGTGGTCAAATATCCGCCTTTTTCTTTGTTAGCAGCAAAAGCGGTTGGTACTACAAAGGCACACAAGTACTACTATGAATTGGTGTTCAAATAGTAATTGAGCAGTAGAAGCTTGGCGAGGTCGGCTTGGCAGACAGAAAAACACACAGGCGTCAAAGTCACCGCGCGCTGCGCAACAGACTCAAACGAAGGTTATCTTTTCGGCTCGTATTCCGATGTCTAACGCACTCCTCTCACCAGTTGTTTGTTTATACCTGTTAGAGCGGAGACAAGCCATGTTCGAGGTGGTCAATTCCGTTCAATATTCCGTGTCAGCAGGGTGGAGAGAAAGCTTCTTTTGGTGAGTTTGTGAGTCTTACTCAAGCCGATACTAGGTGCGTGTGGCGCATGCGTATCATGCATTCCCGAAGCCTTCCATATGGTAGCCATTATGATGCTCGTTGCGTTTATTTGAGCGTTGCGAAAAAAGACACTATCTAAACATGTGACAAACTCTGGTCTCTGTTCAAGTTTCAAATTCCGGGTCAACTAAATTTGTTCTCTCTGTTCGACTAATAATTCGCCACATGACAAGTAGAGACGAATCAGTTAAGTTATTCGGTGGTTCGCTGCGCCACGACACTCTTGCCGGTTAGAAAAAAATCAATATAACCAACGAAGCAAACGACACATTGCTTACCCACTATCTGGAAAATTGACGTTTGCAGGTGTGTTTACAAATAATTTGTCAAGAAGAAATAACTATCCGATAAGATCCATATGGCAGAACCCCAGCGAAGTCCGTTCTCGGTTCCTTTTTTCATTCGACTGAGACCAAAACAACAAGTGTTACGATTTTACGACCTGAATCGGCTTTACTGATCACCCCGATGAGTTTTTAAACAACAAGATTGTTTAGCAGTGTGCCTATGCTGAGAGTAACCGGACAGCGTATGACGGCCTAAATGACATTCAAGTAGACATATATGCATATACTACTACGTGAGGGTACGTTTAATTAAAAAAGACCACAAAATACTGGGCCTATGAGCGTATGGACCAAACAAAATAAGAGCAAGGCAAAACCCCAATTCATGGCAGGCAGCCAGCAAAACATCTCAATTGTAGTATTCCGATCCAAAACATTTCGGGTCCCAAAAAAAATGTGTTTTCCATCCTTCGTCTCGCTGGCCTGCACTTACAAGATGCTCCGTTTATTAGGCCGCCTGTCGTACAAAGGAAAAAAGTCGGCAGACTTTACGCCGGTGATTCTCCCTTCGATTTGCGATTAGTATTTAGTAGTGTGCTACGTAATTTGTGCCACGTAAGTATTTAGTAGTGTGCGTGCATTAACGTGCTGAGCCGAGTTTTAAGTAGGAAAAGCAAACGTGGGCAACTTGTATAAAGAAAACTAACAAGGGATAACTTCGGTCAGAACGCAGATCTGTTCGGAATCAGCCTACTGACCAGACCTTATATCGTGCACACCCCGATTGTTCCTGTTTTACCTAGCCTGCCGCGCAGTACCAAAAACTGCACGTCCTAAGAAAGGGGGAGAGAGAGAGTGAGTGAGAGAGAGGTAGAGATAGAGAGAGAGATAGGCGAGGGGAAAGGGAGAGACTGGTGAAGGTTGGAGAGAACAGGGGGAACGAAGAGAGTTGCACATCGCGAGGGTGAGAGACGGCCAAGATCCCGGGAGCCGCTGAGGGAAAGAGATGTTCTCGCGCTCCCTACCAGAAACTCCCTCGCACAGGCTGAGGTAGGTTGGTCGGCGACGCGTGCCCGCGTGCCCCACTAGTCCCTGACCCTCCGGCCCCACCAAAGGCGCAGCGAGAGGTGTCGCCTGCGCGCCCGTGTCGGCCCTGTGTGCGCGACTATACGAGTCGCTGAGCCAGCGATGTGGCTCAGGGCCAGCTGATCGACGTTTTCGAACTGCAGAGCTTCAGTAGATATGGACAGATAGGTTTTCGCGCGCAGCCACAGCGTACCATTACGCGCGGTCGGCGGGCGACGTCAAAGCAACGTCAAGAACCACAACAACAACAGAAGCGATGGCCAACTTAAGTTGTAGTGATAGCAGTAGCTCGAACTCGACCACACTCTACAAGGAGTCGGAGTTGCCCGCCGAGATTCTCGAACGGTTCAGGAAGTTCCGCGATGGCGGCAAGTTCTGTGACGTTACACTGCTGGTGAACGGCGAGGAGCTGCACGCGCATAAGGCATTGCTGGCCGCCTGTAGTCCCTACTTTGCATCAGTCCTGAGATCGTCTCACCACAGGACTGCTGCTGCTGCTGTTGCTGCTACAGAGAGCGGCACTGACGTGACAGGGTCGCCGGCCGATGCGGGGGCGTCTATCGGGGGCGAGCGACTGCTTGTCCCCGTCGGAAATGCGCGGGCATTCAAAAGTGTTCTGGCCTTCATCTATACGGGCTCGATCAGCATCGACGCTCACAACATGCTCGATCTGCTGACGGTGGCCAACGTTCTGCTGCTGTTCAAGCTGAAAGCGTTCATCGCTGAGGTGATCGAGTCGATGATCTGCAGCAGCAACGTGTTGGCGGTTCGCGAGGCGGCCATAAAGTACTACCTGCCCGACCTGCATCTCGCCGCCACCGAGTTCATTCGGGACAACCTGAAGCTCGTCAGACCCGCCCTGCTTCGGCTTGACTTCGTCAAGCTCAAGAATCTCATCCTCGACAAGCGTCTGAACATCAATCGTAGCTCAAGGCTGGCGTCGCTCATCGTCGCGTGGGTGTGCTACCGCTTCAAGGAGCGAGCTCATCTGTTGCGATTCGTGCTCTGCCTGGTCGACTGGAGTCGCCTCTCGCCCGAACAGGTGGTCACGCTGGCAATCAAACGGCCTCAAGCTAAGGAGCTCCTCCCGGCCATGCTGAGCATCTTTGGGGAGCTCAAGAATCACGAGAGTGCTCCGCCGGAAATCGATCTCATGGCCACAAGGATGAAGCTCGAACAAACGGCGGTCGACGCGGCTATACAAGATCTGGCCCATCAAGATGACGAGCAGGCCCTCGACTTTATTGAGGACGCAAGTGACTGTGATGAAGGTAAGTCGTCTCGATGTTACTGCGTATGTGTGTGTGTACGTACATGCAACACGTGTCGTGCTAACTATCACTACTGGTTCAGGTAAAGCTTACGTTAACTTTACTCCAAACTTGAAAGCAAAATACGACCCGGTGAGCAGCAATATTAGATTGGATTATGACAGGTCCCAACGACATCCACCACAAAGGCCTACCAGACAGCTCTCTGCAGAGGCGAGTGCGCCGAATTCCCCGAGGAATCTTCCACTGATCCTTCCACTGTGCGTAATTGTCCTGCGATCATACTCTACTGCTCAGAAAAGTAAAATACATACATGATTTATTTACGCACCAGATTGGGTAAAATATACAATAGTACGATCGATATCACTACAGTCTCGTAATGATATTAATATTAAAAATCGCTCAGTGACAGCTTTGTTAAGGAGGGGATTGCATTACACTCACTTCCATGATATCTTACACATATACCATAACAATATTTACAAACACATGTGTCACAGGGTTCATGGCAAGCGTCTTTCTGACATAGAAGGTGGTGAAAACCGTGCACAGCAAAGCGGGCGGTCATGTGCCTGTTTGTCCTGCTCGTGCCTTTCCATTCTGACCTAAGCATTGGGCCTGTCATTTGCAAATCATTTACAGGCCAAACTGTTTTTTGACCTGTTCCACGAATAGTGGAGCATCGCACAACAAATACGTGAAGCGGTTGTATGGTGACGTATGTAAACCTAGTACCCGCTTCAAATAAGCTGGCTTCACCCGATCGAGGGCACCAAGTTGAGTCGAGCTTCGTTTTGCCCATACAAGCTGGATCCCGTATGATGCAATTGGCGCTATTTTCATATCAAATAGAGCTAGCGCTGCCTTAATCGAGAGCATCTGGGGCTTCTTAAGGGTTGTCGCTGCAATCAAGGCTTTTCGAGACCTCTCCTCTATATGTGCAGCGAAGGTCTTGGCTGAGGGGGTCACTGTGACACCGAGATATGTGAACTTATCTACATAGTTTAGGTCTTGTCCATTTAACCTAAGTGTATCGGTCGCGGCCAGCCGGCCCGCGTGCCTGAACTTCATAGCTTCTGTCTTTGTATATTTATTTCAAGGCCTACTACGTTCACGTACGCCGAAAACGTGGCCAGCGCCTGTTGCAGATGGTATCTGCAGCTACTGTAGAGTACTAGATCGTCGGCATACATAATTATCTTGACAGCTGGGTGTCGGGTCTGTAAACGTGTTGGTAAATCGGCTACCAGTAAACAAAAAAGCAAAGGGCTGAGGTTATCGCCTTGGGCAAAGCCTGTCGTTTGTTCTACCCGTTGGTCTAGATATCACAGTCCCAGCCCGCCACGAGCGACAGCAAAAATGGAAACCTCTGTCGAGAGCACTTAAAGCAGACCGCCTACAAGAAACCGTAGAAGTTCTCGGCATCGAAAGGGCAGAGCAAGATGTAGAAAGCTACACTAAACTGCTCACCCGAGCACTTAAAGCATGCGCAGAGCATGTGAAATGGAGAAGAGACAGGAGTTGGTGGACTCCGGAATGTAACCAAGCGAAGGCCATTCACTACCAAGCAAAGGTGCTGGAACGCATAAAGCCGGAAATGAGACTTCTATTGGCAACGACGAGGTCCATTTACCGACGAACTCTGCGGAATGCTAAAAGGCAACACGAGCAACAACTGGAGACTCGACTGCTTTAGAAGACCGAACAAAATCCATATTTGTGGCTTCGTAACATCTCGCAGGAGAGATCTGCATGTCCAATTGAAAGCGATGTTCTCTATGGCCACCTTAGATCAATCCTCAGCTCACATGACACAGTGCCAAGGGCAGTGCCCACTCTCAAGTCGGTCTGGTCAGAAAAGGATCAGAAATGGAGAACTCAACTGGACGAATACTTCACCGTCCAGGAAGTGGCGGAGGCACTGCGTCGACTCCCGAAAAGCAAAGCACCTGGGCCAGATGGCATCTGTAATGAGCATCTGCAGCAGGCAACCACAATGACCGCACACTGAACCGCGCTTTTTAATAGGTGCATTTACAACGGTCGACTAGTCGACTACCATCAGCGTGGAGACAGTGCGTTATGGCACTTATTCCAAAGGGCAAGAGACCGCGGGCCGAGCTTTCTTCTTGGCGGTGCACTGCCAAGAAAAGCCGCGCTTACAAACTGCTTGCAAGCCTCTTAGCTGCTCGTCTAACGTCGTTCGTCGAATTCAAAAAGGCATTACCAGACAAACAACATGGCTTTCGTGCGCAGAGGTCAACACTAACTGCATGTGTAATTCTCCTTGCAGATATAGAGCAAACCCTGTCACGAAAGGGACTGTTTTTATACAGCGTATTTGTGGATTTCCGAGCCGCGTTTGATTCAGGCTCAAGAACTCGAGTCCTGCTTAAGCTCGCCGAAATCGGGGTCCCAATACGGATGCTGACATTGATGAAGGACGTGCTACAATCCAATCAGATCATCTTGGACGACGGTGTAGCGGAGCACCCAAGCATAGAACAAACGACAGGCTTTGCCCAAGGCGATAACCTCAGACAAGTAAAATGTAAATGTATTATTGTCTCTATAACATTTTAGTCTGCCGTAGCGATTATTTATTCCGGAAAGTGGCGGTGTGGCCTGGGGGGAGCTAGAGCGCCAGTCATGCTTACCGTCTACCGGAATGTCGCCAGTTTGATCCCTATTAGTGATCGAACTTTCTTTGAGCAATGCTTATTGAGAATAGAAGAAGGACCTGAGAGACAGCGGTCAAGCTGCCACAATAACTCTTGGGAAAACCCTATATATCTCAACACGTCTGGTTCTTGGCGCATTGAAGATATGCCCCACGGTGACTCCAAGTCCGCAGACGACGGAGGATAATCTAGTATTAAGAAACAACCTCTTCAAAAATGTTTATAATTCTAGACCTATTGCAGAGACACTTGTTGGGCTGTATGCATATCATATATCATAGTCTGCGTTGTACCCTTTGTAAGAGCCTTTGCATACCCTGATAAACACACGATTGTTGGCAAAAGAGCGTGATCTACTACTGGTAGGTTCAAACATGATCAACTTGCACATTAATTGACTTGACATATTGACGTGTAAAGTAAAAACAAATGTACTTAGTTTAGGGCCATGTGGGGTCTGCTTGTATGGTTCAGCGCCAACCCGGGAAAACCTTTTTCCTAGATATACGATGAGAAAAAGACACTCACATGAGCTAACTCATCCAAGTAGCCAACCGCCGAACGCATGTCTTCGCTTACCGAACGAATCGCAATCGGCTGATTTGGCGATGTCACTCGCCATGTGCTAGATGTGGTGCTTGTTGTTTACGTTACCGCTATATGTATTTTCATAGTCATGGATTTGTATGCAATGTTAGACTCATACGTACGAACCAAAACGAATTACTACTACTACTACGAAAAATTCAGATGGTGATGATGGCGCTGTATCGAACGGCGTGAGCCGCCAAAACGCGGGATCTGTCGCTGGACACAGTACGAACCAGATGTCCGATGGAAACACGTGCAGCAACGGAGCCATCCCGGTGTCGGATAAAACCACCGAAACCGGCTGTGCCGATTCTACTGCGATTGCTTGTGAGAGGTGCGCATTCATTGCGCGAGGGGAACCCGCCAAAATGCTCTTGAGAAGTCACATTGGTGAGTATCTCCAACTCTTGCTGTTTGTTTCTCTTGTTGAGTAGATATTGTGCGGTTGTACCTGCGTGTGTCCACGCATCTAAGTAAGCGCGTTGGGACATGCGCGTATACGTATAGAGTTGTGTTCTGTATAGAGGTATAATATTGTGTGTACATTTTCAACTGACATTTCCTGGCATTATTGATCGAGCAGTCGCTGTAAATAGCGTGATAACCAATCATCATAATCATCAATTTCATCATCGAGTGACACATGAAAGGCCCGAGAAGATCGGGAACATAGCCTGGTTTTGTACCAGCCTAAAAGTGGCTGCGCGTCTGCTTTTTTCTCTCATTAGCGGTGCATAAAGCTCCCTTCTCCGCCTCTTCGCCGTGCTTAGCGTTTTCTCGCTATATCTTCTTTTACTCACTCTCTCTCTCTCTCTCGGTCTTCTTCGTGTGCTTGCTGTATTGGTGTATTGTCTGTCTGTTGGTGTGTCTCTCATTTCACGTCGTCTAGAAGCGGTACACACGCGCCAGATCACCTACAAGTGTTTCCTGTGCGGCTTCACGTGCACGTGGAAGCCGCAGTTCCTCGACCACCTCAAACGGACGCACTTCCCTCGCAGCCCGCCGTACCGGTGCGACGGGTGCGAGCTGCGCACGGCCCGCTTGTCGACGCTGGTTCGCCACCGCCGGCGACACCTCAGCCTCGACCGGCCGCTGTCGTGCGACCGCTGCACGTATCGCTGCCGACTCGAGACGCAGCTGGCCAACCACTGTCGGCTGCACGACGTCGACCGGCCACACGTGTGCCGCTGGTGTCGGCGCTCGTTCATCGGCCAGCACGCGCTCGACGTGCACCTCAAGCGCGTGCATCCGGCCGAACGCTACCTGCGCTGCGAGCGGTGCACGTTCCGCACGCGGTACCCTCAGCATTTGGCGACACACCGCCGCATGCACCTCAACGCCGGCGGCGGAAGCAGCAGCAACAACAATAGCAACAACAACAACAACGATAACGACGACAACAACAACAGTAGCAACAACGACAACAGTAACAACAATAACAATACCGTCGGCAGCAGCAGCAGCAACAACAACAACAACGGCACGAATAACAACAACAATACACACTGCAACAGCAAGACCAGTAGCAGCAGCAACAACAAGAAGATTCACAACAGCAATATCAGTAGTCGCAACAATAATAACAATAACAACAACAATAGCAACAACAACCATAACAGCAATAACGACAGCAGTAGCAGCAGCCACAACACCAACAACACCAACAACAACAACCACAGCATCGATTTCCAGCACCAACAATATGTGCCCGAACAGCATTATGGTCCTGCGAGCACTTCAAGGCGGTTTCTTACGGATGCCGATGTCAGTTGTTGAGCGCACTACGTCAACTACTAGTATCTATCTGCATCCGTCCCTTTTTCCATCTCTATCTCTCGTTCTCTCTACGTACGTATATCCCCCGCAGAGGGTTAGAATTAGAGAGAAAAAAAAACGTTACTTTATGAGGTTGTTTTTAATTGTAGACTATCCTCCGCCCCCTACGGGTTTGGACCTTAACCTGAGGTATATCTTCAAGGCACCGAGGGCCGGACATGGCTAAGATATCTAGGGTTTTCCCAACAGTCCTTGTGGCAGCAGCATGGCCGCTGACTCTCAGCGGTTTGATTTATCATCTATTCTCAGTGAGCATCGCTCAAAGAAAATTCGACCAACAACAGGGATCGAACCGGCGACACCCCGGTAGATGACAACCATGACTAGTGCACTAGTCCCCTAGACCACGCCGCCACTCCCGCAGAGGGTCACCCGCGCGCGAACATGTCCACATACGTCAATCTGTATGGGCCATGCAGCCTCGTCATTCCGTTCCAGTTAGGGCGTGGCGCATTCACACGACGCAGAAGCAGAAAAACAATCTGCATCTAACTGCGACTAACTTTCTAGGCTTTCGGCGAAATTTGTATACCTAAAGTTTTCGGGCTGTTGACCCTCAGCCAAGATTTAACGTCCATGGGACTGCCCTTCGCATTGCTTTATAGACGGACCCCCATAAATACAAATGTGCAACGGTGGGGCTCGAACCCGCGCACCTATGTGTCTCCTCCGATTGCGAGGCTCGACGAATTTTCTATACCTGGGTGGACGGGGCATAGTTTCCGCTGGCCAAGCAGGGGTGTGTGCTGTACTTTTGCAATGCTGTGCTGTTTGACAACGCCGCAGTGCTCGACCGATAAACCCAAAACCGGTGACCTCACACATGGCAATTTTATAGCCGCGTGTGCAGCATCATCGGTCCGGGACGTCTGCACCAGCACAATGCTTTTAGAACAATTGAATAGGTCAAAAATTTGCAAACATTGTCTAGTCCAAATATTGCCCCCAGAGGTACACACACACATATGTGTATATATATATATATATATATATATATGCAATGCTGTGCTGTTTGACAACGCGGACAATGCTCGACCGATAAACCCAAGACCAGTGACTTACGCATGGCAATTTTATAGCCGCATGTGCAGCGTTACCGGTCCGGGATGTCTGCACTAGCACAATGCTACTAGAACAATTGAGTAGGTCGAAAATTAGCGAAAATTGTTTAGTCTAAATATTGCCCTCAGAGGCGCGCATATATATATATATATATATATATAATGATAATAAAATAACGTTGTGAAATACCTTGTCGTTTGTATTAACAAAAATGGTGATTCCAAAAATTGTTTCCAAGATTCCATTTTAAAAAATACAAAGGTACCGCCGATGACACTACAAATGACTGTTGTTTGCGTATCTTTGTTAGCTAATCAGTTTGCCACATAAGTAAGCCTTTATTTAGTTACAAAGCACATGACACTTTTAAATTCACTGCTATTACTTCAGTGCGCCACATTCCAATTCCCTAGATGACCCCGTCTGGGTGAATGCATGAGATATGGGCATATCCACGACGCTGCATCTACCCACTTCTTTACCTCATTTCAAGACGCGTTTCTCAACTGGGCCGAACGCCACACAGAGAATAAGTTCGCACATGGGCACCACCTAGGTGAGGGATCGCTCCGGTTTTTACGGGATAGCGCAGAAGCCAGGCTCCTGCTCGGCGAATACGCTTAAAGTTTTCGGGCTGACCCTCAGCTAAGATTTAACGTTCACGAAACTGTTTTTCCCATTGCTTCATAGACGGACCCCATAAATACGAGGTGTGTTCAAAAAGTATCTTTTGTGTTTTTTCAAAAAATATTCATTTATTCATGAATATCTATTTTGTCCCCTTCAAAGTAATCCCCATGAGATATTTTACACTTGTGCCAACGGTTTTTCCAATCTTCGAAGCACTTCAAAAAACAATTTTTTTTATCTTGTTCAGCTCCTCCTTCGATGCCGTCTTTATCTCGTCAAGCGTAGCGTAACGTCGTCCTTTCATGGGCCTCTTCAGTTTAGGGAACAAGAAAAAGTCACAGGGGGCCAGATCTGGGGAATACGGTGGCTGCGGCATCATTAGTGTGTTGTTTTTGGCCAAAAACTCGCGCACAAGCAACGATGTGTGAGCAGGGGCGTTATCGTGGTGCAAAAGCCAATTTTTGTTCTTCCACAAATCCGGGCGTTTCTGGCGGATTGCTTCGCGCAAATTGCGCATAACTTGCAGGTAATATTCCTTATTGACCGTTCTACCCTGTGGCAAGAACTCATGATGCACCACGCCCCTGCAATCGAAGAAAACTGTCAGCAAAACTTTCACATTCGACCGAACTTGGCGCGCTTTTTTCGGTCTTGGTTCGTGCGGCAGCTTCCATTGAGATGATTGAGCTTTGGTTTCCACGTCATAACCATAAACCCACGATTCGTCACCAGTTATGACCCTCTGGAGCAAATTTGGGTCGTCGCGGACAGAGTCCAACATCTCATTAGCAATGTTCATGCGATGCTGTTTTTGGTCGCAATTGAGCAATTTTGGTACGAATTTCGCGGCGACCCGTCTCATGCCCAAATCATTGATAAAAATCGAATGGCACGAGCCAATCGATATGTTTAGGTCCTCAGCAACTTCTCTAACGGTGATTCGACGATTGGCCAATACCATTTTCTCCACTTCATTAATTTTTTCGTCTGTTGTTGAAGTGCTCGGGCGTCCGGCACGCTCTTCGTCGTTCACATCTTCTCGGCCTTCTGAGAACATTTTGTACCACCGATAAACGTTGCTTCGGTCCAAGGTAGCTTCTCCGTATGCCACAGTCAACATTCGGAATGCATCCGCGCACTTAATTTCGTTTTTCACACAAAATTTGATACAGGTTCTTTGATCCATTTTTTTGAATAGGTAAAAATCGAAGACAATCCAAAACACGTGCAAGCAAAGCAGCTGTCAACAATTAAGTGAACATTCAAAATGGCCGAGCTTGTCGGCATAAGTGAGAGACATGAGTACCAACATAACGCCACAAAAAATCGAAATTCGAATATACGTAACCCGCGAAAATTCAACCTCGTACACCTATGTGTCTCCTCCGGTTGCGAGGCGCAGACTTAATTCACCACGCCACCGGGTTCGACTCGGCGAATACGGTGTCTCTGCAAAGAGACTCCGTATGTGAGACTGCTCGCTATGTTTTACACAGCATTAACAACGTAGTTCGGCTGTGTTTTTCAGAGGGTTAGCTAAGTTTCGTTCAGCTGCAGGGGTCGCCAAACAGGTGACTCTAAATAGACGCCCGAAGCTGCTTTTTCGTATAGGTGAATAGACTACGCATTCAGTTCAGTTTATTATTATTTTCAAACACACGCTCCTTACAGAACATCCGTGTTTCATACATCGTTTTACTTGTCATTCCAGTTATCAATAGTGTTATTAGTACTTATCGGTACTCAGTAATAATAATAATAATGATAATATCGTTGAAATGTCTTATCAATCGAGGCATTGTTCATTGTGTAATTTATGATGCAATTTTTCCTTGAAATATTCCTACGCACATTGCGCCGATTCTTTTTGTTACGATGTTACGACATCTGCGGCCGCAGGTTTGAGGGCACAACATTTCGTAGTGTTTTAGCACACTTACCTGATTTCCATAGCGGCACGTGTGCGCTTTGACGGCCCGAACTTCCAGCCGGCAACCGATGCTCAACCGATGCTCAGTGTAGGTGTCTTCACGAAGTTCACCGAGGATGCCGGCTAGTAAGGCAGAAGATAACAATTAATCATCAACAACAAATAATCATCCCAGTGATCAATCTTCGTGTGGTGGTAGATTCAGACGTCCACGGCATTTTAGCACCAGCTGCGGCTTAATACGGACGATTGGGGCGATGAACTTAGGGTGATTTTACTAAAGGGGGGGGGGGACGTCATTTCAAAGCGCGGACGCGCTCCATTCGTTGCTTCTTACTGCGGGAGCCATCTGGAACCGGCCCGACCGCATTACTGCGGCGCATGTTCCGCTGGTGCTGGACGTAGAAAACTGACACGAGCCACGCATATTTTTAATATTCGATGGTGTAAGGGCATGCAAAATTTGCACCGAGTTATTCTTTTTTTCTAGAGCGAAGAGACGGGCCCCGAGTTAAAGCGGGTATATGTCGGTGTTGGACACTCCAAGTCATCGGGAGTCGCCGGATTGTCATGCCGCTCTTTGCTAATTTAACAGCGGCCAATCTTCGTGTAGCAGATTCCGACGTCCGCGGCATTTTGGCACCAGCTGCGACTTGATACGGACGATTAGGGTGATAAACTCAAGTCAAAATTGGAAGAGAAAAATGGCTGGAATTTATGTCTTACTTTATGTACTTACTTATACACTTATATGTATGCCAGGCCAGACCATACCGAGAATAAGGTGCCTTAGTGGCAAAGTCATTGCGTTGCATTTGGGAGGTCATAGGTTCAAGACCTGGATCGGCCACTCTTAAATTGGTTTTCATAGTTTCCAATTTAGATAAAGTGAATGATTGGATTATAATCGACCCTGACCGGATAAGAAACGGGGACCACAATGGTCTCACTAAAAAAGATACTGTATTACCATCCCATCCCCCTTTATTAAAAAAAAACTAGTGCAGCGACGCTGGTTATGATGGTGAAATAGTCTCAACCAAGGTTTATAGCGTCACTTAGGGGGCTTAAGTATGCATGCTCGCCGGACTCATTTGTCAAAAAT
Organism: Dermanyssus gallinae; assembly: GCA_003439945.1. Classification (NCBI taxonomy): domain Eukaryota; kingdom Metazoa; phylum Arthropoda; class Arachnida; order Mesostigmata; family Dermanyssidae; genus Dermanyssus; species Dermanyssus gallinae. Next base: position 67,244 of record QVRM01004626.1, on the reverse strand, counting down.
AGGTATTTAGATTTTCTAAATTCATGAGAGACGATCAAATATGGATTTACTTTAATTAGTTGACAGCGGTATGGGGTAGCAGGTTTGATTCCGGTGCGACACATTCATACTTCAGAGTGCGATACATTCATACTTCATACTTCCTCAACTTAACAGGCTTTGGGCTGAAGAAATTATAAATAAAACAAAATAAATTATTCGTTATTAATCATTTTTTTTATTACATTGTCATTTTTCTCTACGGGGTCACTGTAAGGCACCTCGTGAAGTTCTGTTATCATAATCGTTATCTAGCATATAACCAAAAAAGAATACGAGAGAATAGCTTTACGAACATCTTCACTGTACATTCGAGGCACTACGACGACCCAGAACTGTGTACAAATAACACCCAAAATATGGCTGCGCCCCAGTATTCAAGCAATATTGTCTTTGATTATTCACATCTGCGGCCGGAATTTGTACTAGTAGTACTAGCAGTAGTAAGCGTTGTCATGGTCCTACAATCTTTTATTTGCCACTTAATATTTGCTTTTAATGCTCGTTTCGCATTGTTTACTTTTCTCACATCAACGTTCTTAATGTCATTGTGTATCGTTGATGCTTGTTGTTTTTGTTAGCGTTTATAATTGTTGTAGCTACTGCTGCTACTGCTGCTGCAGTTGTGATCACGGTGCACAGATATTTTTGTTTTTCTAACTGCACTGCTGCTACCATCCGTAGCCCCAATTATGTTGTTGTTTATGTTGCTGTTGTTATTGTTGTCGTTCTTGTTGCTGTTGTTGTTGTCCGGGGTTGGTTATGTGAATAATGTTGCTAGTTTTTTGTTGTGACCGACGTTGCATTAGTATGCATTGCAACTTTCTGGCATTGCACTGTGTCGCAGTTGCTGCAGTGAAAAATATAGCAATTACCGCACGCCTCTCTGCTATGGCTGCTCTGCATTGTTGATCATTGCTTTGTTACGGCGTTCGGCTGCATAAACCGTCTTTAGAGCGCCCGCAAAGATCTGGACCCCCAGAAAAGGCAGAGCCAGACCACAGAAGTGTCTGTCGTCGACAGGGCCAGCCGCTATAAATGTTGATCTAGGTCGAAATCGGCGCTTAGGGATCATCCCCTCCTAGTTTCGTGTCGTCGTTCATGCGGAGAATCTTGCCCGCGAAGAACACGGCGCCTGTCGGCCGGTGCACGATGAAGAATACAAACGGATGACGGATATTGAACGACGGATAGCCTGAAATGCGATGACGGCAAACACACAACCACGTGCAACTTTCTTGAGTAAGTCAGCAACTCACTGCATAAATATATATATATATATATATTCATAAACGCCCCAAGCTGACCATTTTTTGGCGCGCGAGTTATTGGGTTTAATCACCCGAAGGCGAAGTGAAATGCAAACGTATTGTTATTTGTGGTTGTTCCATGATTAAGCGATAAGCTACTTATGCTTTCTGGCATTTGTAGACTACAAGCGTAATGTTTGAGACCCGAAAGATGGTGACCTATGCCTAGTCAAGATGAAGCCAGAGGAAACTCTGGTGGATGTCTGAAGTTGTTCTGACGTGCAAATCGATAATCTGATCTGGGTATAGGGGCGAAAGACTAATCGAACCATCTAGTAGCTGGTTCCTTCCGAAGTTTCCCTCAGGATAGCAAGCGTACATTTTTAGTTTCATCCCGTAAAGCGAATGATTAGAGGTATTGGGGCGTATATAGCCTCAACCTATTCTCAAACTTTTAATGGGTGTGAGTGTTCTTTCTCAATTGAAGAACGCTGTTAAATAAGTATGCTTAGTGGGCCATTTGTGGTAAGCAGAACTGGCGCTGTGGGTTGAACCAATTGTTGAAATTGGTTTTTTCCCACACGGGAAAACTTACCTGGTCCTGACACTAGAAGGATTGACAGATTGATAGCTCTTTCTTGATTTGGTGGATGGTGGTGCATGGCCGTTCTTAGTTGGTGGAATGATTTGTCTGGTTAATTCCGATAACGAACGAGACTCTAGCCTATTAAATAACACACAGAATCTCGTCTTCTGTGGCGTTCCTTAATGGGATCAAGTGTGTTTAACACTTTGAAACAGAGCAATAACAGGTCTGTGATGCCCTTAGATGTTCGGGGCCGCACGCGCGCTACATTGAGAGACAAAATGAGCTTTCCAGTCTTTAATAAGGCTAGTAATCTTTGAATGTTTTTCTTAATGGGGATAGGGGATTGCAATTGTGCCCCTTGAACGGGCACAATTGCAATCCCCTATCCCATTGCGGATATATCCGGGATGCGGGGTAACCTAATACGCGGAGTATGCATCCCATGCAGTTTAACTAAGTTCGTTATTTAGACCATGGTAATGCAACAGGAAATATTCGCTGTCACAAGAGTACCATGTAACTTGCTTCTCGATTTCGCGAATTCGGTGAGATAATGCCCGGGTGAATCACTTTTCCAGGCAACGGGGGTACAACACGAAAAGCGGCGCATGGTGCAGGGTGAAAAATTTGCTCTGCTACCTGGGCAGCACTTAGAGTGTACTGCAAGTGTCAATAAGTCAAACGATCATACCTCGAACAACCTGCACCATAAGAATAGAGTTGTGTGTTTGCCAATCTCAATTACATTGCCAAAATAATACGTTTACGTCTCAATTACAACCGCGCAAAATAATACGTTCAATAGAATCGTATTATTTTGCGCTTCATAGAAATTCTGCATTTGGGCGATTGACAGCAGTCTCAGTACTCACGGGAGTAGTTAATGATGGTGGCCGCTGTGACGGCAGCCCCCTCCGTTCCGCGTTCATCGACCTCGATTTTCGCTTCATGAAGAATGTTGTCTAGGCTCACCCGACCTTCGGGATCAATCTCCGGAAGACTAGCCGCATCTGAAATTATCATTGCGCGTGTACAAAGATTCGTTAGTGAGCAGCGTTCTGGTGCTTCACGAAATACAAACTTCACCTTGCTTAGTCACCATCGGCTCTCCCTCTAGCTTGCTCGTCAATATATAGGGTCAGCACAGTTCGGGCCCGCCTCTCGATATATATAGAGAGGCTTGGCACCTGCAATTGCGACGCGCCTGTTCGTGCCCTCGGCCACAGTCTGTCATGAGTGCGAAGGGTCGCGGACCGCGATACACAGCAAGTAACAACACTGCGCCATGGCGGTCCGGTCTGCTGGACTCCGTTGCGAACAGGAAATCGGTTGGCTTGGTGCACATGGATAACCACGGTAGGCCCGGGGGGATGACTCTACCTATGTACATTTGAGAAGGATTTCCATCGCAGACGCTGGTCTAGAATGGCACCCTTCGGTTCACCTTTGAACCCCCCCCACGGTCGGTATCGGTACCATCCGACCAAAGCCATTCAGTTGCGTAAATGCGCTCATCCGTGCGCCAATTTGAACCCCTTAGCCTTTGAGACGATGGAAGAAGCGAAGCGACTTACATCGCGCCTACTCGCGACAGTCGCGACGCCATTGCCATCGGCGGCAAGAGGGTGAGAGAACTTTCTTCTTGCTGAACAAAACTATATATACGATATACACACCATGTGTTTGATTGGGAACAACTGATTTCCCAGTTTAAATGACAGTAAACTAATTTCAGAATCTATATATATATATACATAGGGACTTGTAATTGATCCTAACAGAAAGGATAATTACCATATAAGCGTATAGCTTTGAGCTCTCTTAAAAGCGATTGATGCTGTATCCTTATGGGCAGAAGAAAACCGCATGCAGTTATCTACTTCTTAGTTTGCCGTTTTTAAGACAATGCCAGATACTGTTCAGTGAAGTCTCACTCTACAAAGACCTTGAGATAATATTCGACCACCAAATGAAGTTTAGACCTCACATGGCCGAGGTTATCAAAACCGCATCTCGAATGCGCAATCTCATAACGCGGTTTTTCATAATACAGGATCATAATGTGTACGTAAAGCAGTATCGAACTTTAGTGGTACCAAAGTGGACTTATTGCTTTTACTTACGGGCGCCATTCTATAAAAGAAATGCCGATTTTTTGCAGTGTAAACGTGCAGGGTAATTTTGTGACACGAGATGCTCGTCGGTGCTATCTACCACGCGAGCGCATCACATTGCCTAGTGTTAGCAAAAACCAATCCCACACCTAGTACCGCATGTTTAAACAGCTGGTGCGTCAACATCTTTTTACAAGGTATTTTGTTCTAACACCAAATAATCTCCGGAGCGGCGTCTTAATCCACCCGCCCAAGGTTGCCCGTGTGACCGTTGTAAACAACTCATTTGCCTGGAGGATCCTGCACGTCGTTAGCAGATTCGAAACGAATGTAATCCCCGTTTTTTCAGTAAAGGTGATATGATATAAATATATGTACGGTCTGGCAGGTCTGATCGACCTGCTAACGGTAGTAACCGTCCAACTGACTACCTGGGTTGAAGAGGTCGTGCACGCCAAGCTCGGAGAGATGCTGCTTAAACTGGTAGCTGCCGCGAACGGAGAAGCGCGGGATGTGCAGATCGAGCGACTGGTTCTCGAACGTGGGCAGTGCCGCGGCAAGTTTGCCGACGTTGAGTTTCTGCAGCATGGAATGGACACCCTGCGGATGGTGAGGCAGCAGGATCAGCATGAACGTCGCGTCGCCCTCGTACGGCAGCTGGATAGCGTCGGCTGCGATGTCGTCCAGCGACTTCACGAGGAAATGGCTTCGCATGTACATCATCTTGACGGGGACCTCTTGCACGCCGTCGTTGGCAAACACCGAATCGAACGACGATCGAACCGAGAACGGCTGCTTCCAGAAGCCCTTGAAGTACACGGCGTTCATGAGCACCATGCGCACCTGCGGACCAATGCTCTCGAGCGGCTGAGCGATATGGCCCCGTGTGGCCTGCGTCACGCGCTCGTTCATATACTTCAGAGCTTCGTCGGGTCGCGAGAAGTCGACGGAGTCGACCGAGGACGCGAACACGTCCTTAATGATGTCCCTGTACTTCTGGCTGACGTTCAGACCCTTCTGGGCGAACAGAAAGTTGCCCAGCTCCAACGAGAAGCCCCGGTCCGAACCGCTGGCCACCTTGCCTGCGGTCGCGATACCGCGCAGTGGCTCCACTAGTGTGTCGGCATTGAGCCCAAATTCGTCGTAGTGCAACGCACGGGACAGCTCCTTCATCGTGTTGCCGGCCGATGCAAAGTAGAGCATACTGAGCGCGATGGACAACGACAGTGGCGCCATAATCGTGTTCTGATTTTCCTTTATCAGAAACTTCATCAGGTTCAGGCCAAACTTGTTACCTGCGTTGATGACGTTCCGCGCATTCAGGAGCCTCTGAAAAGTCAAAACAGTTCGTAATTACCGTTAACAATAAGAATAGGAACATTTTTATTAACAACATTTGGATTTAACAGGTCATACGTGCCTAGTATCGACATATTATGCATCCCGGTGGAATTAAAGCCACGACTAACAAACTCAGTGTCTTAGGCCAGTAGTGAGTGTCCCACCGTTATTATTACTACTTCAAGTATTATTAGTATTAGTGTTGCTATCATTATAAACACGCAACTACAAGGAGGATAACGCATTGGCAGGAATACTTTAACCTGGAACACCAAAAGTACCGGGCCAGCAAAAATATAAAGAGTTCCTTTTCAAGAGAAAGTGGATTACAGTATTGGCGGGTGTTGGCTATGACTATTCTGGAGCAACCAGTTATGTTCATGTCGGCGTTCTCGCGCCCCCCTTGCTTGATTTGATAAATTGCGGATCTCATCACTCGCGTTAAAGCACGCGTTTCAAGGCTCTCCTTCGCTCTCTCTCTGCACGTGATGCGCCTTCGCCGGCTTCACGTTATCTTTCTCACGTTATCACGAAAACATTAAACGCTCTGCTTCTTCTACTTAATGTTAGCTCAGTTTATACGCGTTTATTGATATTATATTACTCAATATATTTGATATTACAATATTTAATATAATACATAATGTGGTTATGGTTACGCTTGAAGCAAATGCAACGACTATCCGTTGTATCTCGTAGGAGCGGTGGTCATCCACTAGACACTTGCTTGAACTAGACAGGGCGAATACATACACGCGCGTGATTCTCTCTCGCTTCTTCAATTTGACGTGTAAAGCCGTCTCTCTACGATCCTCGTGCGACCTTCGCGAGAGCGAGAGCTTGAAAACAATAATCAACCAGCCAGCATACTTACGCTTACTAACGCACTACTCCTACCAGGCCGTTGCACGGCTATTGTATCATCTCTTCTATATCTGTTTTATTATGTATTCATATATGTGACAAGGACATGGACAGCTAGATAGATAGATAACTGCGTACCTTGCGTTGTTGCTCGAAAACGCCCGCGCCAGTTCCTGCAGCGGACCCTGCGGCTACGGCTGATAGCGGACGTCCAGCGGGTCGGGCCGGACCACTGTCCTCGCGGCGAGACGACGACGACGAAAAGCTTGGCTTGAACGAAGCACTGCCATGTCTGGTCCCGTAGCGCGACCCACTGCTATGTGGCGCTCTCGTGTGATCACCTTTTAACGACGACAGCGAGCTCTTTGACGGGCGACCATCTGAAGCTGGTGGCAATACTGGCGACGGCCGCGAATCGTCTGTGCCATTGCCTTTGGTGCTGGTGCCGTCGTCATCGCCGACACTGGCGTCCGCATACATGGCGGGATTCCACGAGAAGGAAGGCCCGTAGTAGCCATGTGTTGTCGGCCCTATCGGCAGGCTAGGCACTCGCGGACCTCGCTGGTGACGCAGAAATCACACATCGTGTTAGAGCTCAAAGGGCTCTCTCTCACTATATATATATATATATAACCTTACATTATTTTAGACATATTCTGTACTCATAATAGTAAAGTCATACTGAAAATAAATGTGGCATTCGAAAAAAATTAAATTAGGTTTAAAACACGACCAGAAGGTTGAAGCGATACGTTCCATTATTTTCAACCCTACACGTACGTGAACTGGAAAAATGCTCGGATATTTTTAATTTTGTTTAACTAGTTGAATATAATAAAAAAGAAAAAATATCTCACGGAGTTAGCCGCTTCCGTTCTATTTGTAGGTGTCTCACATAAACACGTAACGAAGTATCTAGTTAAATGTTTCCCGTCAGTAGGCCAGCGATATCATTCATCATTGAAAGAGCCTACACTGAGTGCGGAAGAGTGGACAACACATCCCGCTTAGTGCCTTATGTGGGCTGTAGGTACTAACTTCATCTTCACGCACGACAATGCTAGGCAGTGCGCCGCTGCACGTTATTGGGGGTACCTCTCAGAAGCTGGAATTAAGTTCCGACCAACTGAACTCTAGCACATATGCGAGGAATGAGCAAAAACGACGAGATAGAGCCAGAACTTCGGCTCTAGCAACACTTCCGGAACTCATAAAGGCTATGTCCGTGAAGTGAAAAATATCCCACCGAAATTTATTTGTGAGTCGTTTAGATCAATGCCAAGTCGCAGGACTGCCGTTACAAGAGCGCGCGGGAGTAATACGCACTAGTACATTACATTCGTCTTTAAACCGAATTGTTTTCATTGTAATATAGCTACTTCTTGACACATTCAACTTATGTATTTAAAACATCAAGGAACACAAATTCTTAAGCAACGTTCGAGTCACATTTTGAAGCTGACTTAAATTTTTGTTTTTTGAAAGCTGCACGCACCATTGTTTACGACGTGTCTATTGTAAGTACAAAATATGCCGAAGTAAAATGTGATAGGTATTGCAATTTTTGTTCCGAAGTGTATATATAAATTGATCAGTAATTATCTTAGAGTCACCCTTAGCCTTCAAAAATCAGTAGCGTTATTGCGGCCGGGAACTCGACTGTAGAGCCGAAATGTAACCAATTGTACCAATGTAACCACCCTCTTCCCTAATTTACCTCTTTCAAAGCTACATCTACCCTAGCGGAAACAAGTACGTACAAGTAGGTTCGAAACATAACTTAGAAGTAACAATGTATCCAATGCGCGCGCTTGCTCCTCTTATATTGTATATATATATATATATATATATATATATATATATATATATATATAAATATTTATAAATGTATATATATATATATAGATATATACATATACAGGGTATTACAGGAATATTTGATTAACGATATATGGAATTGTAGAGCTCGTTAAGGCAAATATGTGTGGCGACATGGCAAAATGACTGTGTGGCGACGTTCACTACCGCCGACGTGTCGCGCGACAGCCGCAGCGCGTCATTTTACATGCACTTAATCTGGACATCCCACCAAAAAATCGTAATTACTCCGCAACCACAGCTCGCATTGCCATAAGTTTGGTACCAAAATGATCGAATGAAATGCGCATTTGCCTGAATATGTTAGTTTAGAGCGCTGTAAGTGGTCGTAAGGTAATGATTTTGAGGTATTGGGCGTGAAGGTTAATAAAATAACTTCATTTTGGCGAATTCTCTTCTAAGCGACCATGTAGCATCTTCTGACCGGCCTTATGAGTTCTTCAGAAGAAGCAGAATTTCTCACGAACACGGCGGTGTGTTTAGCTTCTGTCTAGGAAACCTGGTTGTCTCGCAACAGCACATTCTATGCTCCTATGTCGGGCAAAAACACCAATGTCACAAATTGTAGTAATTTAACTCTCATTCCGAAACAGGGCCTCTTAGAGACCATGTTCCATTGGAAAAAATATTTGCCTTAACGAGCTCTACAATTCCATATATCGTTGATCAAATATTCCTGTAATACCCTGTATATATATACATATACAGGGTGTTGCAGGAATATTTGAATTTGGCGATATACAGAATCTGGCACATGCACTTAATCTGGACATGCCCTCCGAAAAATTGTAATTACTCCGCAACCACAGCTCGCATAGACATATGTTTGGTACCAAAATGATTGCCATGAATTGCGCATTGGCTGAATGTGTCCGTTTTGAGCGCTGTGAATGGTTATAGGGTTATGATTCTAAAGTATTTAGCGTGAACGCTAATAAAGAACTTTATTTTTGGCGAATTCTTTTCTAAGCGACCATGTCGCGTCTTCTGACCGGCCTTGCATATTCTTCAGATGGAGCAGAATTTTATCACGAACACGATGGTGTCCTTTGTTTCTGTCTAGGAAGACTGGTTGTCTCGCAACAGCACATTTTGTGCTCCTATGTCGGGCAAAAACACCAGTGTCACAAATTGTAGTAATTTCACTCTCACTCCGAAACAAGACTTCTCAGAGACCATGTTCCATTAGAAAAAATATTTGCTTTAACGAGCTCTACAATTCTGTATATCGGGCTTCAAATATTCCTGCAACACCCTGTATATATATATACATACAGGGTCATTCATATTGTTGTGCACGCATTTCGAGGTTTGATAGAACTCGGCAAGAAAATAAGTTTTCCCTATGGAGGGAAGACGTGGAAACGTCTTGTTTAGGAGAGAAAGTGAAGTTTATAAAAGTAGTTTTTCTGCCCTTTTTTTCCTACATAGTTGTGCGAAATCTCTGTTTGCGGGAGAACCAAGCGGGAGTCAACTCTGTTTGCGGGAGTCAACGCATGAAGGAACCGATTACACCGGCGTGTTCGGAGGAAAATTCTGCACAACGGAAGACACTTCACTAGCTTGCGTAGCAAAAAGCTAATACCCAGATTAAGGAAAGTCATGAAAAGTCGATATTTTACGTTAACGCCTTTTCATGAAAAATCGTAAAATTGCGACCAAAAATGTACGTCCGAAAGACCACTCTCACGCAATAGCAAATTTAATGCCCATCATTTTCGCATCAAGACGATGGTGCTGCGTTACGTAGTTGTCAAGTCACTTTTTATGATTTATGACATTTATCGGGCTGACTATTAGCCAACTTTTAATGTCCACGGACTCGCTTTCGCATTGCTTCGTAAGCCGACGCCATAAATACAAATGTGCAACAGCGGGGATCACGGACTTGACAATCACAGTAGTGCAAGTGATACCAAAGTGAATCTTCTCCTTTTCTACTCTTTGTTGGATACGCTGCTGCTGCTTGAGAAGTAGGCATCTCGATGTTGCTGCAAAGCAACACTAAAGATGGCTCAGCACGGGATGCCGCCGCCATATATGGCCTTTGATCACCTCAGACTCGGTCATCCCAACGTGTTACAGCTGAGCCATGCAACTGTCTCGACTGACGTCGGACTGTATGTATAGAATGTACCAATAATTTCGTTCTCACTGGGGTTTCCTGATAAGCGCAAGGCAAGATGTATCTTCAAGCGACGTGTGACGGGTTTTTGTCAGGATGGTTTGTTACTTATCTCTACCGGTTAGGATATCAGTGGGCCAGTCCGTCATGAGCAAGCGTTAGACATATGACGCATAGTTTCCACCTTGCACGCGCAGGCTTCGCATTACAAGACGGGTCCACTGGTCGACGGGTTGTATCTTAAGTTCTACCCCCCCCCCCAAAAGCATAAGTAAGCGTTGCGAAACGAAGTGGCGATTGATGGTTGTTGATAGCGTATTGTGTAAAATATATTTTACTGGATAAGATACGACAAAAAATTGTAGCAAATATTATAAAAAATCTATGTCGTGAACGCTGACGCATATCCACCGTAATGCAGACTCGGTATCCTTGCATATCTGAACCAAACCCCCCCATGATACGACGGTCAAATACGCAGGCATAATCTATGGCGTTGCATGGTAGCACTCTTTTAAACGTGCACCGCTCGTATATGTTGCAAGCGTGTAGCTTATGAATCATAGTGTCAGTTCATTCGATGGCCTGGATGGCTTCGTCTCCTAAGTGACGGTATAAGAAAATGTCAGACACACCGATAGGGATTTGCGGTGCTGCTGTGGCGTTTTCGTATGTGCGCACCAATGCATCTTAGAGCTTATTAGAGCATCTTAGGCAATTTAAGCTATCGTCATGTCCAGATCGAATTGCATCTTCCGTAATTTTTTGCACCTGCAGTTAATGCTCCATCTGTGTCCTCAAATAGTCAGGATAATGCTACTAATTAGCCACTTGTAGACTAAAAAAGCTAAGCTCTACAGCGCGTGTCATACATTCACGACTATTATGCGATAATATGAGGTATACAATTCAAACATTTATTCACCTTTGCCAGGTAGTATAAACACAAAAATATATATATATATATATATTTCTTCACTGTATACAATAGCGGCTAAAATTGCACCATTGGGCATGGTCGTGTCACATTGGGGGTTGAGCCCACAAGACATCCGGTATATAAGTATATACTACACGGACTATATGGCTACAACCCAATTTTCTCCTGTATGAAAATAGACTAGAAAGTGCTCATCGCGAATATTTTAAGATCGGGTCAGTCAGGCTGCCTAGGGAAGGGACCAGAGCACAGGAAGCGGCGTGGTATCTTCCACAGTGTGCTTCGCATCTGGAGCACCTGCAATGCTCATCTGGTTCGTGGAAGTCCCGCACGATACACAGTTTATGATGAAAGCCGTGTACGGCATAGCGGGTTACGACGTGACGGTTGTAACGATACGCCCCTCTCCATTCGTTACGTGTCATAGCTCCAGTTTCGAAGAATTTATCATCGATATCCGCGAACTTTATCTCCCAGCATTCGAGGTTGTCCTTGAAAGCCGTCGTCGTTGACAGATCGAAGCGGTGCCGCAGATCTTCGGTGAACAGCGGTGTGTCTGCTAGGAGATATACTAGGCGGTTCCGGGTCGAGATATGTAATCCCAGAGCCCTCTTGAGAAAGGAGGCCTTAACACGGTTAAGCTGTTCGAGGTTTTGCGCCGTGAGGTCCTCCCAAATGACACGTATCCCATACGACGCGATCGGGGCTATTTTGAGATCGAACAGTCTCAAGGCGGATATGAGGTATACATGATATATGACCCCTCTTCTGTTTTCAAGATCAGCTGCCATATCATGTAAATAGCAGTGTAGGATTATTAATTATTATTATGTTAGTTACTAAACTTGTTTGTTATTTACTTAGTTATGTGTTGCGTTAACTAATGATCTTGTCTATTGATGAGTTATGCTGCAAAAGAGTCCGTTCATTTTGCTATACACTGCCACGATTGTATTACGGCACGTGTGGGCGAAATAAAAAGAACAACAACAACAACAACAACAGCAGCCGCAGCAGCAACAACAACAGCAGCCGCAGCAGCAGCAACAACAATAGCAACAATAACAACAGAAACAACAACAACAACTGCCGGCTCTATTTGTCAGAGATGTTTGCTAAACGAGTTCGTCGTTCAGCGCGATTGGCCGGTTTTGTCACTGTATGGCGTGATGATGTCACTGTGATGTCGTCACCTACCTCTTCGTGGCGTCGCCGAACAAACTCTCGCGTGCGTTCGGGCAACGTCTGACCCTCGGCGATCGCGCACGCCAACAGGACGGCAGTGACGCCGACGGCGACATCGATGAAACGCCGGGTCCACAGCATTGCTGCACAGGCTGCTACCGAGCGCAGATATCGTCTTTACTACAACGGGTACAACAGCCACAACAATAACGACAATAATCACACTTCTGTGACGGGCACCACGGGCGTTATTACTATTATCACTATTACTACTACTACTACTACTACTATTACCACCACTTCTATACAACGAAATTACTCAGTTTAAGCCGTCGGCGATCATGTATTTATCATCTAAACTGTAGGCTCTACCATTCAGTTCTCATTTTATTGACAGTCGGGAACTGACGGTGACTATCTAGGGACACCCTGTTCGCGAAGGGGCACCCGATGCTGTGGTGATGCTGCGAGTGCATTTGCAAGAAATCGGTAAACGATGTCACAGTAGCAGTAATTCAGTGTATGTATATACGTAATGAACGTCTCACGTGTCGTCACACTTTTGGGACTTTTCCGAGCAGCGCTAATCATACATTCATTCGTTCTACAGTCGCTACAGACAAGCGACTACTTTCTGTTTGTCCTACGAGCGCTATATCTGTACCTAATGCCCGATGGTCACCGACCGCCGCAGGAACAGAAGAACACACTCATTCAGACGTATGTAGGACAGCTGCACTTTCTTTCTGTCGCTGACCACTGGCTGTACACCAGCTGATCACCCGTTTGCACACTTCTGCACACAAAGACAGGCACACAAACTTACTTCTGCACACAGAGACACCAAGCACACACTACTGCACACAGAGACAGGCACACAAACTTACTTCTGCACACAGAGACACGCAAGCACACACACTTACTTCTGCACACAGAGACACGCAAGCACACACACTTACTTCTGCACACAGAGACACGCAAGCACACACACTTACTTCTGCACACAGAGAGACACACCGTACCAGTACTTGACGACGGTGTACTATTGGCTCTGACACTCCTACTGACCGTATTGATCTCTCTGGTCTTCTGTACGGTCAGCGCCGGCGCTTCCCGGGTCGCACTCAGGTCCGGTTCGCCGTAGAGGATCAACCAGCCAGCAAACAGTGGCGGTTGGTAAAATGTTGCCGAATGGAGTCTAGATGGAGCTACACAGTCGCCGACGACGACGATGACGACGACGGTGGCACTACGACAACAATGGATGTGTCGTATACTATACACCACCACAGTCCAGGCATATACCCGCGCAATACCCACCCGCGAGAACGACGCGACCCGTTCGTTCAGCTATGCAGCGTCAGCCTGTCAGCTACCCAGTCAGCTTGCCGGTCTTGGCTTTCCTTGCTGCTGCTGCTGCTGCCTTTCCTACGATTGTTGCTGTTAATCCAGCTGCTCCCGGTACTCCTGGTGTTGCTAATGGTGGTGGTGGTGGTGGTGGCGATTTCGCCGTCGTTGTCGTCTTTGTGCCGATCTGCCGATAACGTACGCTGTAGACAGGCCGAATCGCAGCGCAGCGCACGGTCACCAGCCACCTCTCTCGCGGTCTTCTCGGTTCTGTTCCTTGCTCGATCGAATGAATGGCTTGCCGACCTGCTGCTGTTGCTGCTGTTGCTGGTGCAACCCGCCCGCGCCGGTCGATGGTCAACTCGCCGCCGCTCGCGACCCCTACGAAGACAAACACAGCAACAGCAACAAAAATGACAACAACGGCAACAGCAACGACAATAACCACCACCACAACAAAAAAGCAGCAGCAATAACAACAACAACAACAACAACAACAAACAACAACAACGACAACGGCAAGAGTCAACAACAACAACAACAACAAACTACAAAACGACAACAACGAGTCGATGGTAACAAAGAAAACTAGTCCAACCAAAACGACACTGAAGCTGATCAAGGAGGAGATGATGCCCGCAAATGGTGCGCCGGTTGACCAGCCACCAGGATGATGACCAAGAAGGTGACGGTGAGCGAACGCTAAGAGGCACCTTGAATATCATCATCATCATCACCATCATTCTCAACATTATGGCCATCATCAATATCACCCTATTCATCGCCATCATCATCATCATCATTATTGACCACCATCACCGTTGTTGTTGTTGTAGAATCCGTGTATTGCTTGAATGCGTCAGTTTTTGTATACGTATGTATGCCTTCTAGCAGCGCACGGTATAAAAGTTGTTGCCGATACGTCGAGGCGACTGGCTCTCGGTTTGGCGAGGGCAAAACAACCGCCCTGCTTGCTACGTTTCTTCGTTAGTCCTCCGCTCTCTGGCCGCTGGTTGGCTGGACAGTACTTCTTGACAGCAGCAGCAACAACAACAACAGCAATAACAATGAATACTACTAGTACAACAACAACAACAACAACAACAACAACAACAACAACAATTATAGTAACAATAGCACCAACAGCCACAACAACAACAACAGCGAGAAGAACACTCACAGACAGATCTTCTTCGCTGGCCGCCGACGTCATCGCAGGCGCCAGCGCGTAGCGCGCTCCGGAAATCCCCAAAAGTGTATTCATTCCAACGTTCATTTCATACGTTATATATACGTATATATATATATATATATATGTATACATATATATTTTTTATATGTATGTATATATACAGACATAAATACACGTGTGTGTATGCGTACGCACGGAAAGAAACGTGCTGGTTGGTGGAGGAGAGAAGGCCAACAGAAGAGGTGGTACCCTCTTTCCTCCGTCTGGAAAGCTGCGCCAGTAGTAATGGCTGGTGTTGATGATTGCCATCACTGACGACGACGACGACGACCACGACGACGTCCAGAAACGTCAAGAAGGCCAGCGGCGGCTGCGGCGCCGGCGGTGGCGAGAGGGTTGCCTCTACAGGCAATTGGTAGCGCTGTGCTGTCGCCGTTCGCCGTGCGTACCACTAACGAAGGAGACGGTTGATCGGCAGTGAAACAGATCGAATTAATTCAATTCGCCGCAGAAGTGCCGCACCAGAAGACCAGGCTCGACCGTGATGTCGCCATGCGAACGCTGCTGCTGACTTAGCTGACGGGCCTCGTTCGGGCTTTTCGGGCTGACCTAAGAAAAACTTCGGGCTGACCTAAGAAAAACTTCGGGCTGACCTAAGAAAAACTTCGGGCTGACCTAAGAAAAACTTCGGGCTGACCCTCAGTCAAGCTTTAAAGCCCACGGTACTGCTTTTTGCACTGCTTCATAGACGGACCCCCATAAACACAAATGTGCAACGGTGGGGTTCAGACCCGCGCGCACCTATGTGTTGTCTCCTCCGGTCGCGAGGCGCAGGCGAATGCACGTACCCACCACGCCATCGGGCTCGACACCGAAACGCTGACCTAGCTGAACCTAGGCTGCCCGAATGAGAAGGAACAAAACCGGCTCAGGTGAAACGGCAGTTCAAATAGATAGTCATAGATAGGGATCTATCGCTATCTATTGCTATTATATCTATGGGTATACAACGTGAATTTAGACATTCGGTGATGGGCGACTAACGCGATCAAGAAGCAGTTGAGAGAGCGAGCGAGACGCGGGGCACAAAATGTGAAAATTATCGAAAGAACAGAAGACAGCTGTTCATCCATCGCGCCTCTGGCTGGTATTGTCAGAAAGTACAATCTTGGTTCAATAATTATTTCTGTGATCTATTCTCGTCTGTATCTGAGCTCCGGAGGGAAAGTGGTGGACTCGACGAACTTGACAGAACACGCAGTCATTGTTAGCCTCCAGTTTGGTCCTCTGAAACTGCTCATTATAACCTGCTTGCTTTTGCCGCTAATCTGCTTAATCAACGAGCCAGCATGGAACACAGAGACAGAAAAAAGGCCAGATTCTCACTGCCTCGTAGGCATCGCAAAAACTATGATGATTTTCTGATCGTCGTATGTATGGCATTACGTGACGGTAACTGACAGCGCTTAGAAATTCAAACAGTTGGAACAGCGATCATTCAATCATACCACAAATGACACAGTCGCTCGTTTGAACTTGATGACGCTTTATCATTAGTCCTATTAGTAGTAGTAGTAGTACTCTGCTACGACAGTTAGGCAATTTCTGGTGGTGGCCACGAGCACCCCCCACAGCATCACCAACCGGCCTAAGCCTTTGCTGAGTGCGACGAAGGTCAAATGCCTGCGCGCACACAGAGGCAGATACATACGGCGAGGTACAAATATAAATACATAGATGGGTGAGCATCTTGGTGGACCACTTGCGTGTCACCACGACGCCACCAAGGGCGAAGAGGCTGATGGGGAGAGGCCAGGGCTCCTGAGGCAAAGCTCACACATACATTGATCCGAGTCGTCATTGTTGTTTGTCGTGGCGGCACAATATGGCGTCATCATACGTACGTCACTGGGGAAGCCCGACTGTCCCGCAGCTTGCCACGGACAGATAGACAGACAGACCATCAAACAGGCAGACCTGGACCAAAGACCCAGCAGCTCACGCAAGGGCGAAGACTTGAAGGGTCACCCGGGGGTGATAGCACTTCCGAGTCATAACAGCACACATGACGTACAACAGCAGGAGCAGCAACAAAACAATAACAACAGCAGCAGCAGCAAGCAACAACAACAACAACAACAACAGCGCCGGCTCTGCTCAATTACTGCCCACAGCAAGTAAAGCAGTGTCCATGGTACATTGCTACGAGGAAGGATAGTGCTGTAGTACCACAGAAAGTCGTCACTGGCCGCTACTGGCAACAGCTGATATCAAAGGATCATTGTTTGTTAAATTTTCTACAGGACGACCCTTCAACTAGTGTTCTCCGTTTCTCTTGTGTTACCCCGTAGTTAGATTTGGCAGCCTCATGGACTTGACAGTTGCACAAGAAACGTCATTCGTGGCTGCTATGGACCTTACACAGCATACGTCGTTTCTTTTCATTCTAGGCTATACCTAAGACAGGTGAAATGCAATATAATAAGTATAAGCAGTATAAAATGTACATGAAGAATGCAAGATGTTTCTAATGACGCAATTCCATTTGTTTTTTCATTTTTAAATGTACATTCGAACATTAGGCGCCGGTAGCACCTAAAGTGTGTTGCAAAAAATTAGCAACTTATGTTTTTTGGTGATAATTTCGGCTTGGTTTATTTGAATGGCTTGAAATGTTAAGCGCATGATGTACATACGAAACACGAGTATGATGTCAATTTCGTTGCAATCTTACAATCGGTTCATACAAAAAATAAAAAAGTGTGAAAAAACAGTGTTGCAAAATATTAGCAACAATAACATGCTAACAACGCAACTCTTGTTTGTAGAGGATAGTTGATACTACAGCTGATATTCGATCCCGGGGATCAAATGTCAGGAATATTGTCTAGCTATTATAAATCAATCGTTCTATAGCTGCAAAATATTCTACAGCTTAGTCGTTGTTCCAAACTAACGGCGAAGCGTATGTTTAAACCATGGGTCGTACAAAGGATCTCTCGGATAACGAAAAGACAAGAATTGAGGCATATTCTGAGCTCGGCTATACAGTAACTGCTATAGCAACCAGATTAGGACGGCATAAGAGCACCATCAGCAGGTTTTTACACCCTGGAGTGAACCAAAGGTGCAGATCTAACAGTAAGCGTAAGCCAGTTTTGACTATTCGAGATCGGCGAAGGATCATACAGTTGGCTACTCTTGACCAAATGTCTTCTTCCAGGATCAGGACTACTTTGGTAGTGCCAGTGCACCGATCTACAGTCTACCGAGTGTCAAGTTCTGACAAAAACGTGCGATACGCGAAAAGGAAGCCTATGCCGCGACTGCAAACGAAGCACATTGTTGCACGGCGTGAATTTTCGCATAGATACCAAACTTGGGATAAGGAGTGGAAAAACATCGTCTTCTCGGATGAAAAGAAATTTAATCTCGATGGCACTGACGGCTGTCAGTACTATTGGCACAACTTACGGAAGGAACCTAAATGGTTCTCGAAACGTGTGGCCGGTGGTGGTTCTGTGAAATAATAGGGCGCGTTTGGATATAATGGGAAGTCTGATCTAGTCGCGATTGTGGGCCGAAACAATTCCGACAAGTACCAGCGTATCGTCGGCTCCCAGTTAGAAGCCCATTTCAGGACCTGACGCAGTTTTTCAACAAGACAGCGCCACGTTTCGTACCTCGGCTAGCACTATAGCTCTTTTTCAAGAACAAGGAGTGCCACTTTTTGACTGGCCGGCATTGAGTCAAGACCTGAATCCCATCGAAAATCTTTGGGGACATTTGGTGAAGCAGATTTACGCAAATGGTCGACAATATGATAATTTGTCGGACCACAAAGAAGCTGTCCAGCAAGCATGGACTAAAATTCCAACAGCTCATTAACTCCATGAAAGACCAAGTTTACGATTTGATTCAGAACAAGGGACGAAAACCCCGTTTCAAGAATAGAATATGTAGTATCAAATAAGTCATACAGCCCTGCTAAGAATCGAATACGCCGTAAGGCGTTATTGTTGCTAATATTTTGCAACACTGTTTTTTTCACACTTTTTTAATTTTTGTATGAACCGATTGTGAGATTGCAACGAAATTAATATCATACTCGTGTTTCGTCATGTACATCATGCGCTTAAAATTTCAAGCCATTCAAATAAACCAAACCGTAATAAAACAAAAAAATTATCAGCAAAAAACATGAGTTGCTAATTTTTTGCAGCACACTTTATATCTACTCTAAAAACATTAGAGCTTTACAGGACCGAAGAGTATTAGACTCTAGTACTCTTCGTCCCAGTGCGTAAGACAGGTTCACATAGAGTTGAAAAATGTGCCGCTATTGAATAATAATAATAATAATAATAATAATAATAATAATAATAATAATAATAATAATAATAATACAGGTCTCTTAGGATTCCGCTAGTTAGCAATTATGACCCAACTAATTTTCGCTGCCACGTTGTGACGTCATGATTTTGCCCCTGTTCTTAGTAGCAATTGTGACATCATCGTTCAGCTCCACTCAATCAAGACACCGTAGTAACGCTTGCGATACGTACTGCCGTTGAGGCTAATATGCCGCAGTAGTACTGCCAGCAGAAAACCGGGGAGACAAACCCCAGACCCCCCAGTAGAAAACCCAGTTAACATGGCGACCGACGGTGGTCGGCAATGAGCTCCGTAACCCCTCGTTCCGTATTTCAGTTTCGTTTCAGTGCCCTTTTCGAACGCGCCTTCCCTTTTTCCCGCTAAATACCGCTAAAAATGCTGGTCGTGTCCCATACACCTCATTTCCATCGAGGTTTTCAAACTACACAACCTCTAGTTGATGGCGTTACTTTACAGTTCTTTTAAATGTATATCAATTAAAGCGCTAATTAACCATTCCCACATTGGTCGGTCTAAGTAAACGGCATAACAACCCAGATCGTTTTTACGCGTAAGCCGATGAAACATAGCAGAGAGATACTTCTCAGCGAGTACTCGTCGTGAATGTGTGTATTATTTTTCGAGAAGAAAACTCTTAACTTATTAAAAATATCATACAAAATATCATCTCCAAGGTGCTACAATAAAAACGTTAAATAAAATTATTACTGCTGAAATACGAATATAAAAAAAATCAATACTTTAGATTTCGATAGCTCATTAACAGAGAGATTCCACTCATCAAACAGATCACGCTGTTGTGTCTCTTTCCGTGGTCAACTTGTTGTCTATATTAAAACGGTTATTATCGCTGTCAATACAGAATGAATGATTGTAAGAAACATCAACGTTAAATGGACACTTCTAGATTTAACTAAATTTGACACATGTGTGGCATTTTTTTGCTGACAGGAAACTGAACTTATTAACAAAATCTAATTATATTAAACAAATTATATTTGAACGAAGCTTCGCAAGAAGGTAGTATCCAGTAAACCACGGTGATATGTGTATTTTCACTGGCGAATCTAACAAACGAAAAACCTATATATTTTAGATTTCGACTAAAACTGGCACGGAGCATCACGCGGATATGCCGGACGGGCCTAAAGGGGCTGGTTAGTACCCGTATGATTAATACTATTCTTCGTTGTCAGGGAATTCTGCAATAGACTACTATCGTAAGATTCACACGAACATGTGTGTTTCAACACTAGGAGATACGGTCGGTCGTCGGCTTTGTAGGTAGCTCATCTTACTCTATATTTTTTACACGCATGCATTGCACATTGTTTTTACACCTTATTTATATCATTGACATCCGAACAAGAGGGGCGAACCTAAGGTGCGAAGCAATGCTACCACTATTACTAGTGGGCCAAGTGTGGTTTCGATGTAATGCCAAAGTAATACCGAGCCTGGGGGGGTGGGGAGGAATCCGGGTTTAGTGGGTTTGCGAGTCTCACACTAGTCACGCAGGCTGCTAGTGGCGCATGTGCATCATGCATTACCGAAACCTCCCAGAAAAAAAAAAAAAGTAAGACTCCTCAGAGCTATTCTACAGAAGAATATGATCTCAATCGACGACGGGGTAGTGATACGCGATAGTCTCGAGCAGACGACGGGGTTCGCACAGGAAGATAACATCAGTCCGCTACTAGTCGCGGTCCTCATAAGCGATCTAACCTCACGGATCACTACGAGGCATCGGCTCGTCAAAGTCATTCTGTACGCTGATGATTTGGTGATGTTCAGTACGAGCAGTCACTACTTCAACAAGCAGTAGGCACACTGTCGAGGTACGTCAGCGAGGTTGGTCTTACCATCAACAACAGTAAAATTAAGGCGTTCAAATCCCGCAGAGGAGGTCGTCTCGCTGCTAACGACGAACTGGGGGATGCGCCAGTCAAGTATGTAAATTCCTTTACATACCTCGGCATAACTCTCACCACAACAGGGACTGGGTTCCGCCTGCATGTTGAACAACGGGTGAGAAAGGCTCTGATTGCGTCAACAACAATCGAAGCGCCCCAGAAGCTCTCCATCGACACCGCCCTGAGCCTATTCCATCTTAAAGTCGCGCCAACGGCTATATACGGAGTGCAGTTGATGTGGCGACGCTTCAAGATTAACGACCTCGCAACGCTGGAGTTAAGTCTGCGTTTTTAAAGCGAGTGCTGGGCCTGCACTCCTCCGCTCGCAACCGCCTGATTTATGTACTGACAGGGACCTCGCTATTCATAGAAGACATACGGAAGATGTATGGGCTGCAGGAAACAGAGGCATACAAGGTGTTCATTCAGCTTCAGGAGGACAAACTGGCCGACATAGATCCTAATATCTTCAAAAAACCCGCAATGACTGAAGACGCGTGGAAAGGGCCCGACCGACCGAATCGCCATGTGATAGTGCGTTTTTCGGTACACGGCTACCACCACCACCTTTGCAGTGCAGAAAGCTTCCACGATCCTGATGTTGACTGCAGATGTAAATATTGTCATACCGAATGCTCTAGATATCACGGTATTGTTTGTAGGAACATTGGGTCTCTAAATCAGTTGGCCCGTTTAATCTCATCATAACTTTGTATATTGTATATGTCTACATTCTATATTTTATACAATCCTTGTAACTGCATTTGTGAGCTCCTGACGCCGAGCCAAATCTTTGTCTTAGACGTGCACTCCGTAGTGAGCCCGAAAGTTATGGAATCACACTGACATCACCGTTCGTCTATCTGGGTCCAACCCGTTGGCAAAACTAATAGAACCGGCAGTTGTGTTTTATGCAAAAAGTGTGTATTGTACACGCGTGCAACATTTCCCGATAGTGCAGATGTGTGTGTTCTTGTGACAGGAGCTTCAAACCGCTGCAGATGGCAGCTGGGTATGAAACCTGTGTGAGCATTCACTCGCCACACTTTTTCCCAGAAAGGCCGACGCCTGGAAGCTTCCCGAGAAGAAAGTTGCTGTATTGAAATGTCTTCATAATGAATGGCTTTCTACGGAGCGTGCACGTAATGCATTTGGGAGTGTGAGGATTAAATTAAATTGCCACCAATAGACACGTGCGAGCTCTGTGTTCAAGATCCGTTCTCTATTTGGTTAATTGTGTTTTCCGAATACCCTTGCTCCTGTGTGTTCTTTTCTTTATATGTATCATTGTTAATTATGTTTTCTTGCTCTTAGTGGATCTGTAGACGTTTGTGACATTTTACATACTTGCGCAATCTGTCAGCGGACCCCTTACTTGCGACTGAAACAACAATCTCCGGAATATTCTTTCAGTTGCTCTGAATGACTGACTTCTTACGACCTTTCAAACGGATGTATTTTTTGCAGCAACCTTGGACCTCAAAATATCCCAGATGAGGGGGGGGTAGTATATTGTCCCGAAAAAATGTGCCTAGGCACAGTATCGCGAAGCCATCGTTGAGTTTGCTTTGCTCTATATACGTTGGATAGTGTATAGGCTGTTGCCGAGACCGACCCGCCCCCATGAATTCATACAAGACTCAGTACCAGTTGGCACTTAAGTAAATTCAGTTTTGTTTCGTGCGGGTATAATGCGAGCACGGTAGCTCGACCTGAGGCATTTTCCCAAGCGCAAACCATCACAGATCCGCCCTTTGGGTCTAAGTGGCTTTTACTTAGAACTGGCCATCGGCATTATCATGCTGTGATTGTTTCTGAGCCAAACACGGTCGTTTCGTCAGTGTTTTCCGCTCGTTTGATTATAAAGAGGCTCTCATCACTGAGAATTTTACTCTATGTAGTTGATCACCATTCAGCATTTCAAGGCGTATTTAGGCTACGATAGCGTATATTTCATGTTTAGGTCAGACTTGCCAATAAGAACCGCTATTGGCCTCTACGCAAAGAGGTAGCCGTAACGGAGCCATCTTTATCGAACAGACACTTACGTATATCACCGCCCAGCAACGACCTGCAGCATAAGCAGCACACTTGTATGCTGCATGGATAATTTTTGTAATTCTATTATGTGTACATATACATATACATGATTACATAACTACGCTTATACATAATTATTACATCTAGACGACGTCGACTAAATAATACCTATAGCAAATACCAGCTAACGCGTTTCTAAGTAAACACACGCAGACGTGCTTTTTCGCTCGATACTTTACGTTTTGCTTCGTCTTTATTCTCTGCTTCACCGACAGGATGAAATTGCTCAGTATTAACATTTAATAATATTCTTCTACTTTATTATAAGGGCAGCAAAGGTGAGCATTCACGGACCTTGCTAGGTGCGCAATCTGTACAGGAGAACGACGCCGATAACCACTACGCCACAAACTTCGAAATGCCGCCATAGTCGTGTTGTTATTACGGCGATTATCGTTGTTAATTTTATTGATCTGCATATTTCATCTTTCACTACTGCCCTATTTTTATGTAATTGTTACTATTGTCTTCATCGTCTCCATTTGCTGTTGTTGCTGTTGTTGTTGTCGTCGCTGTCCTTGTTGCAGTAGTATACATTGTAAGGTCTTTATTTCTATTGTAGGTAACGGCAAATTCAGTATCTCCCTACGTCGCTAGTTGGGCCGTCATTATTTTCGTGGTCTCTGCTGCTACCGTTATTCCTCTTTGTATATAATTACTTGTTTTTGTTGTTGCTGTTGTCGTATTACCGTGCCATTGTACCAGTCGGTTGCTATGTGTATCATCGGTCTAGTGATATCCTTGGTGTTATCGTTACAGATGTTCCTCCGAACTACTTATAGTATACAAGCCACACATTCGTGCGTAAATAACGGACTCACACTACGTTTGCAACCAATGTGAACTATTCAAGTGTGATACAGGTAGACCCAACACTCACAGGTCAATCACGGCCCGGGCTACGCAATACAGATATTTGTAGTATCTTAGTACGTTTATTGCAGCGTCGCTGAAAGGTGTGCGTCTGTATAGATATTAGTTATCGGCTAAAGTTTGCCACACGCCTCTTGATGCGCCCAATCATACCGGAAGAGTATGTCAATTTAGCTCCGTGTAAGTCATAAGCCATTGGCCCTTGCCAATGCAACATATACATTCCGCAGATTCCGATGCTTACATATATATATATATATATATATATATATATATGTTTGTATCTATATATATATATATATATATGTTTGTATCCCATTTAACAGCAGTAACAGAGGCCATGATCTACGAAAACGTCTCCTAACGAAGAGTTAGATCCTGTCTGGGGAATTTATTCGTTTCACATGCCGTCAGACACTGCGATCGTGTTCAATTCATCGCGCCCTGCCAATAGTTTGACACATGAGACGTTAAACGTTCTACTCAAATAAAAGGAGCCGAATAAGCTTAACAACTTGCGCCGTGAATTCAATAAGTCGTAGCTTAAATTGAAATAATATTTATCTCACTGCCCAACCGTAACTAGCTAAAGTATGCAGACAGTGTTGCAATGCAGACAGTCGATATGCATCTGCAGGATAGTAAGACAAGCGAGGCTTGAATCAGTGAATATTGCGCGCGCATGAACGACATAAACCGCAGTGGCAAGAAGCAAACGTAGCCACATCAGGATCACATTATGATGAGAATTTAGCAAAAAATCGGCTAAATTAATAAATTAAACAGTTCTCCGTATACAACAGCTCTAGTTGATATATATATATATATATATATATATATATGTGAATGAACACGAGCGCTCATTTTCAACGAATACATTCTTGATGAGAGCAGGACACGCTAGCATTCAGCCATCTACACTGAATCAACATAAACAAAGCAACCAAATATATGACGCAGCTCAAATAATGTCTGCCCTAGCTGCTGGTAGGGCATGTGCCAATGTCGACATCAATCGTGCATGATGCGACAATAATTCGTTTCTCTCTTATCTAGTCCCTCACTCTCTGCCTTTATATACATGTCTGTGTCCCCATGGCGAAGATGATTCGTTTCAATCCGTTCTCGCATTAGACGCAGATGTGCTTCGGTACTAACAAGATATTTCGGAACGCCCACCTTGCCGTAATTGCGGTTGCTTGGAACACTCATTCAGTGGTAATCAATCACGTACATCGCCATGTTCGGGGGAGGGAGAGCGGAGGGAGCAAATTAATCACAAGTCGATAGCTGAACAGGCATCGAGCCAATGTTGTTATTGTTGCTTGCAGTAGCCTACGCAAGCTGCAATATCTTTGCTGCTACTGCTGGTGGCAGGCCGGGGTTACTGGCTACAATCACCTCAGTTCCTTTACAGTACGGTTGAAGGTGGCCTACTT
This sequence comes from Dermanyssus gallinae, assembly GCA_003439945.1. Taxonomy (NCBI): domain Eukaryota; kingdom Metazoa; phylum Arthropoda; class Arachnida; order Mesostigmata; family Dermanyssidae; genus Dermanyssus; species Dermanyssus gallinae. Next base: position 41,660 of record QVRM01004626.1, on the reverse strand, counting down.
GCTTATTCTATACATATTCATTTCTACCTAGGACCGGCCTTCATCGGGGATCATGACCGGTAGTATTCCTCCTGTTAACATCGGTCGGCAGGTTGCATCGTGTTGCTGTGGCAAACACACGGAAGATGTAAAGCATGATCTTCGACACCCGAAGTCGGCGCAGTCGGAATCCAATTGTATGCTTAATACCATCTGTAGGGCCAACGGTAGGCTTAAAAGCTGAACGGCCTGACCCATCTTTACCCGGACTCGATCGGTACGTCAACGACGTCATGTCCACTAGATCAAAGCGAACAAATAGATTACACCATATATATATATATATACTTCCTGCACACATACTTTATATAGCTAAAAATCTCTCTATACTGCATCTATATGTGCAGATACATCAGTAACATTATATGAATTTACGCCATCTTATTTCCCCATAAGATCCCTTCCTCGCTTTCGCCGCTTCTTCTTAAGCCAGTTGATGCAGTGCCCCCGAGAATAGAGTTAACGAACCATTCCACCGCATCCCATTAGCAATCTGCATAGCATGGCACCGATCCAGACATTTAAATGTTTATACACGTTTTCTTTAATATCGCGTTCATGCTGACAAAAGCTTTTTAATTACTAATTTTCTTACAAGCATACGCCAAAGCATAACAGCTGCAACGTATACAATAAGATCGTACTATCCAAGAGTGAACTGCTGTTGGTTTGAATCAGAAACCACCGTCCGAGATCGAATGACGAACGCTTTTGTCAAAGTTCCGACGTGTACATCCGATAACTATACGTGATCGACAGAATAAGTTAGTTTAAATAAGATTAGAACATCTACAAGGTCATAAATATATTTCGTGTCAGTAAGTGGTATCGTCCCTGATAATATATATATATATGTATATATATATATATATATATATATATATATATATATATATATATATATATATATATATATATATATATATATATATATATATATATATATATATATGTATACATATATATCGCAAACACAAAGCACGATCCATTGAGACGGATCAACGGGGTCACAGCCCAGGTGTATTCAGGATAGTGCGTACAAGAGTATGAGCACAATAAGAGGTCAACAATTGGAGTAATTCGGACTCAGAAGTCATAGCATGGAAGAACAAAGCACTAGGCAATTCAGTGCGAAATGAATACGATGTGTCGACGGTGAAGCGGTTTCTAGACCCCACTCTGGCATCCAGCTGCAAATTATCTGCCAAGTCGGACTCTACAGCGTGACTGTCTGCGCCTTGGCATTTTCCAGCTTAACAGTCATAAGACCATTTCGTCGTGCCATACTGGCTCGTTCTACAAAAATGTTGGGCACTGAAATCCTGTAGCGAGAACGCAGGCAATCGCGTGCATGAATGATAAACTGAACTAATGCACCGCAAGCCCTCCAAACACTTATCGATTCCACGGTATCAACCCACAGTCAAATTAACAACGCCCGGATATCAGGATTACTGTTGAACGGCTCTTAAGACGATGTGGTGTTTCTGTCCGTTCAGCAGGTAGGAATGCGCCTCAGGGCAAAGCTTGGTAGGGTCTTTAATAAATAGGCCGAGTCCCGGAAGCGCACAATGGGACAGTGCCTAATCTGGTCGCTAAATTTTGAATAGCTACCACAGGAGGAACATTCCAACGTTGCGTCTAGCCGGGTCCACTTTAGTGAGGAATCTGTAGGCAGGCAGACAGCCACGATGAGATCGTTGTCGTGTTAACACCAGACATTGGCCACATCGAGCGGAACACTAACTCGGTTTCTCGCTTTTCGGGTTCGTTCTACGTCGTACATCGTATACGCGCACGCTAGTGAAAGAAGCCAGAAACTCTTTCTACAGACCCATTCGATTAAGCGACCGGTTCATGCATACATTTCGTGGCCTTCCTGTTCGCAGGAAGAAGAAAGAGCATCGATCGACATCGATACAAATTCTTCATCAGTACGATGATACAAGTTGAAACGGCTAGATGATTTCATTGTCTACATGTTTATATATATATATATATAAAGGTATATGATAGGGACACTTTCTCCGTATGTGGGTCACATTTGTACTCCGTCCGTCCACTGTTGAACTGCGCTCATCTTCATACGGGATCATTTGTTGTCTCGTCAGGAACGTAAATAGTCTTCCGGCGGTTTGGCACCTCACATCACTGGAGCCACTACGGAGATCGCAGCCCCATCCATCACACTGGTAACGGCTTACAGTCAGAAGACATCCAGATTCGCTTTCTGGTGGCGTCTAGTCTTACTTGTCCTGGCTAGTCCCAGATAGGCCGAACTGCAATCTGAGTATTTTTGTACTACCCCCCCCCCCAGGCTAACCTTTGCAAGCATGCCTGCTTGTCAACTTGCTTTCTGCCAACCCCCCCCTAGAACATAGCTCACCCTAGATATATATATATATGACAACTTGGTTCAATTACGCGCTTTAAATAATCAAGTATGCTGCCAGTGCTAGAGTTTCTTTGTCTGTTTACTGTATGGGGGTGTTTGCTATTAGTCCTTGGGTGACGTAGACTTCGCGTCCTTTCTTCCTCTCTCTCTCTCTCTCTCTCTCTCTCTCTCTCTCTCCTTCTTCGGAGTGGCTGGACTATATCAGTAGCAACTGCAGCAGCAGCGGCGGCGGCGTTAAGAAAGCATCCCGGTACTCGTTTTGAACTTACACTTGATTCTAATAATCGTATCGACGACTTCGGCACTATCGTTAGATTGTGTGGCGTCTGTCGATGCTGAGTTCGCGCTCTCTCTCTCTATGTGTGGCGATCGCCAGCACCTGCCGGTGCCGTCTTCTGGGGCGGTGGTGGCGGGGGCGGTGGAGGCGAGGACGTCGCACCTCCTCCTCCTCCTCCTCCTGCAGCTTTCATCGACACAAATACGCTCTGGAAGTTCTTGATCTCGCTGTCCAGCGTGTCATGTGAGCTGGCCACGTGCATGGCTGCTCCCACAGGAGCACCATGAGATGGTTGCGCAGACGCTGCTGCCGCTGCCACTGTTGTTGCTGCGGTCGACGCGATGATATGTGTTCCGGTAGCAGCACATCCACCTCCAGCGGTCAGGTGCGCCGGCTTCCGAAGAATAGCAGGCTTATTGGGTGGGATCGGCGGAGGTGCTGGTCGTCCACTCGAACGAGGCTCGTCGCCTTCGGAATAAAGAAAACATGTTCACAACACAACACGTCAATGAGCGGAACGAGTAGTCAGATTAGAAAGCGAAGGAGCAAGCTGCAGGTGGGCAAACGTCCCGATTAACTGGCTGCGTCCATGTGTTGAGTGTGTGTGTGTGCCGCAAATCATTTTGCTCTATCTGAGAAGAAATCTATTTGGTCCTCGATTAGATTACGGCGTTTCTACCGCAAATAGCCAGTCTATGTGGATACCCAAAAACAACAACAAAACGACAAAATGAATGAAGCATACAGCAGAACCTATTGATGATGCAGTTGTATACGGACTTTGTGCTTGTGGAACCGTGACGTTGTGCACACGCAAAATGTACTAAGACAACCGGGCAGCCGCCATAAACTGGTATAAGACCCACTCAAATCGATTAGCGCAACTGTATACGTCTGCAAAACATACGCGACATCAAAGGACTGTCCCTGCTCATTTTCAAACAGCCAACCCAGAGGTTATCTGTATGCAGTTATTACTGACTGCGTCAAGGCGTTTAACAAAGCCCCTCTTCATCTGCTGGTTGAACTATTCCAACAGGAACCATGTGGGTGGTTCTCTTGCGAGAGCAAAATCTGTTTATTTGATGTGCAAAACCTGTTTATTTGATGAGGATATCTTATAGAGGATGGTGAGCGTAATATATTGGAGATTAAGCAAAATGTGGGAACTCCGCTAAGCGGTGTCCTCTAAGCTGCGTCTCGTTTACCCTTTACTCGCTGACCTTGGTGGTTACGTCCAACAGGACCTTGGTGGTAGTTAGTTATGAATATAATGTCGCGACCTAGGCGCAATTAAGTGCATAATTTCTATTTTATCTATTCCGGGGCTGATGTATGGTCTTGGCAGGGTATGGAACCACCTCACGTGGGCGAATTTCAACCAGCTTGAGAGGTGTTTTTCATGATATAGGCAAGTGCTTTGTTTATCGATGCGAGTATGAATGCCCTATGAATGTTGTGTTTCGGAGAGGGAACCTAAAACCAAAAAGGCCAGACGAGAGGTCGGAGGTTTGGACGCATTCAATACCTTGTACCTTAGGCCGCCGTTCGCGACGGGTACGGTTGTGCATCTGCCGGCTCTGCCTGCAGAGTTCTACTGCATGCATGGTACTGCAGTGTACCATGCACCATGCAGTGGAATACGCAGCACTGGAGCATGGATCATTGTTGTCCTATTTCGCTCGCCAGAAGGGTGAAAATAGATGACAGTGAATTAAACAGAATTGATTTTTTTTCAGACGCAGCTATCGTATATATTTTCGAGCAGTAAAGTCGAAAAGCAACGGCTTTTCCACGTACACAGGCCTCCTGGCTGGCACAAAGTCTAGCGACTACATCAATGACTACCTAGTTGAGTAGATTGAGCAGTAAGTGCGCCTCTTACCAGACTTGCCACTACTGAACATTGTCGGGGGGCCACTGGCGCCACTCGACAAAGAAGACGGGGAAGGCGCAGACCCTGTTGCTGTTGCCGCTGCTGCCATAGGTGGTGCTATCGTCGTCGTCGTCGCTGCCGGCGCCGACGCCATAGCCGCTGGTGCCCCCGTGGCCGCGACCGCGGCCGACACAATCGGGGCGTGGGCAACACCCCTCTGGGCAAGGACGGCAGGTGCGATGGCGGGCGCTGCCGCCGAATGGTGTGCCGGACCCGGCGGGGGCCCGCTGATCAGCTGGCTTCGTACGCCTGACCCGGTAGCTCGCTCGAGTTCGGCTCGCAACCGTTCGATTTCGGCTTTCTGGCGGGCGTTCGCCTCGCGCAACGACTCAACCTCCTGCCGACACTGCGAGCGGTAGGCGGCATGCTGTCGACCGGCTGCCTCGGCCTGCTCCTCGAGCAGCAGGCTCCGTTTGCTCTCCTCTTCGAGGCCGTCGACGATCTCGGCGTTGCGTGCCTTTTCCTCGCGGAGCGCGCGCAGCAGCTCGACGCAGTTCTGTCGGGCCGTTTCGAGCTTGCTCAATAGCCGCTGCCGTTCGGCGAGCAGAAGTAGGACCATCTGCTTTTCGCGCTCGCGAACCCTGTTCAGGACGAGGCTCGCCGTCGTCTCTGCGTTCACGCATACGATCCCCGATGGAGGCCAGATAATGATAATGACGACGGCGACGACAACAACAGCAACAAACGAGAACCACAAAAACAAAGAAAATGTAGTTTAGAAAAGCACAAGCAATCATAACAAAAAGTATACCGTGGTGAACATGCGATGTTTCAGTGAACCAAAGAAAAATAACCCACAGAAAACAAGTCCATATATATATATATATATCGGCCCATAATGGCTTGTTGTTTAAGTCGCACAGTTTGGAAGACAGACACATCAACATATAAATGAACATGAACATGTGACACTACGGCTCACGAAGCTGTTCGATTACGCCCTGGAAAAACAAGGATTTTATATATATATTCGATTGGATAGGAAGTGACTGCATTTTGTATGTGTTTTTGGAAATGACCGCATGTGACAAATCTGCTATGTTTACAAAACAGATGGACAGCGAAAGGATTTACTGCTGCGGAAACTGTACGAAATGTTTAAAGCGTATTCGGTGCGAACAGCATTTCAAAGATTTCGTGCTACAATTGGTTCGCCAAGCTCCATTTCAATAACTTAAGCCTTCTGAAAGAACCCATTCTGGAAGGCCTATTACAGTCAAGGAAGACCGCTTGCGCGAAACAGAATCTCCAAGTGACTACGCGTGAATTAGCCATGGGCTTCAGCGTGTGTCACATAAACATCGTTACTCGCCTCCGCGACCATGGTTTAGTGCAAAAGTTAAACTAATGTGTTTTCATGATTTGAGCGAGCGCAACAAATTGGATTACCTAGGGGCAAAAAGGCTAGCCAGACATAGCAGACCGAGTGTCCGATCTTGGATCGAATTATTTCCTGTAATGAGAAATGGGTAATTTACGACGATGTGAAACGTGAAAGATCCTAGTGCGGCCCAGGCCGATCTCCCCAAAAGACGCCAAAGAGGCTCACCCATTCGCGCCAGATTTTGCTGTATGTTTGGTGGCAAAGACCCGGCTGTCTACTGTGATCAGGTCGACCAATCTACTCGATCAACTTTTTGCCGCCCTCCAAAGGAAGAGACACAGCCCCTCGTATGTAGCCTCGATTGGTCTTGCATTTTGCCGCATCCACAGTACTCACAGGACATCGCACTGCCGAGCCACTAACTATTCAGATGTTTGCCAAACGTTCGAAAGGGAAATAAACTTACTCCACCAGAAGAGTGTGAAAACACACGTGGAAACATTCCTCGAGCTGCAGAAACCAGAAATGTTTGCCATGGAAGACGATAGTTTGGTCCAGAGATGGGGGAGGGATGTGGCTAACAATTTAGAGTACAATTTGAATGAATAAAACCGGTGAAGTTGCTAATGTTTAGGACTGATGTTAAAGTGGAAAGTTATGTCACTTTCTATCCAACCTGATAAATATTCATATGTATATAGAAGGGAGTTCAAATAAAAAGGTATGAAAGGCCGTAGCAACCAAACCGCTCGCTCGCTGTTGTGCGCATAGGTTGGGCGAAGGAGAGAAGCAGGCAGCTGTAGGACGCGTGGGAGGACCTTATGGCATTCCCATTGCAAAAGTACGACGATTGAGAAGCAGTGAGGTTTTTTTGGAGCAATCTGACTGCGAAAGGTACTCAACTGGCTGATATTTTTTGCCGGATGGTGACCGTATGCGGGGGTGAGTGTGTGAATGCTCTGTGGGAAAGTGGAGTGCCCGTTTTCGTGACAGCCAGGAGTGTTTGAGTGATAACCCGAGATCAGGCTAGGCTTGTCACGGCCAAACGACAAGATGAACGACCTGGTCAGAAGGGGTCCAAGTGGGGGCCAGGGATGGAATAGTGTGAACAGTACGGTTTGCGCAGTGTGTTCAAAGAAGCTCAGCAAACCGCAAAAGAAACTACGTATTGGGCCAGCAACATCTCTTCCGATGTCGTAAAGATCCCGCTTGTTCGAAGCAGATTGTCATTGGTGCCATCACTTCGAGCCAGAAACGAAGCGGGACATCATGTAATGCAGGCATGCGTCGTCACTTTCTCTCTGAAATAATTAATACCACAGCAATTATGTGCCCTCAACAGGCAAGGTAATGTCATCGTCTTTTTCGACGTCCGAGGTTCGATACTTATCGAATTTTTTGAGCGCGGAAAAATCATTGACAGTGACGTGTACCGCGAGACACTTCGTAGCATATGCAACCCCATGAACTGCTCACGACGAGTGATTTTGATCTAATGCTACGTACAAGCCAAATTCAGGTGGGAGCAGCTTGAACATCCGCCTTGCAGCCCGGACATATTCTCCTGCGACCTCAATTAGTTTGGTCGGCTAAAGAGATCTCAAAGGGAGGCGCTTCAACTCGGACGACGAACTAAAGGCCACAGTGGAGGACTAGCTATAATCACGGTCGCAGGAATTCTAGAAACATGGAATCATTCGGCATGTGAAACGGTATGATAGTTATTCTCAGGCATTCAGTAATCACTTCTGAAAAAATACTTCCATATTAGCCCACAGTGTTGTTCCCTAGTTTTTCATTTAAACATCCCTCATAGATAGACAAGCAAAGACCGCATGTATATTCGGCATTTATGTTACTTCGTTGCGCTGCTAATGGCAACGACATCAGCCGTCGTTTACTGTCAACGTCGTTAGACACATGCTCGATCACTTGGGCTACTGACTATTTGAATTACTGTACAAATATTTTTATTGGCACCATTCGTATAGACTGACCTGCTTCAAGAATTCGCTTAGCCTCCTCCTTGGCTTCTTCCTTGACCTCATCTTCGCGATCCCGCCCTCGAACGAACGTTCGATCTTGCATAAAGCCCGGCCCCAGGATGGTACCCGCACCCTGGCACTGACAACCGCCACAGCAGCGCTCCTTGACCTTCGACAGGAGCTCGTTGTTTTGCGATATCATATTTTCCAATAGTTTAGCCTGGACCTGTTCATGACATGAGGGGCCGCAATAAAATTAAAACAAAATAATTACGTCATAGGCACTACTCTAAATCGAGCTGACTCGTTAATGTAGCGTTTCCGGATATATATTTTGTGGGCCTGTAAAAGATTGGCGCGTTACCCGTTGACCATACAGCCTACGAACATCAATTTCAGATACAAAGATAATATGTAGTCCAAACAAGAACACTTTAAAAACGATTAATTATTAAAACCTTTTATTCGTGGACTTCGGCACGCTTCTTTGACGTGTACTCAAAGCAAGCCGTAAAAAAATATATATATATACCAATTTTTTTTTTCTACATATAATTACATTTCAATTTATTTCATTATAATTTAGAAGAATATATAAAATGCTTCACGGCGTTGCTGCTCGTCGACCTAGTTGCTCCTCCTGCGCGCCGTAGTCGCTCTATCGCTCATGCCCGTGAGGAAGTCCTGCCCGCCCCCTGGCACGAAGGTCCGGGTCCTTCCAGTCTCTCATAGTTCCGAGCACTGAGGTCGCGTTACCTCTTTGTCCAGGGACAGTCGCTGGGAGAAGAAGGCGTGCGCCCTCTTGTCCATTGTCGCCTGCCGTAATGCGTCGCCAACCCGAGAGATCAATGTTACCGTGAGGGGCCCAGGGCCACCCATCGACTCGAACGCGAATGGCGAAAAGTGGTGCGCCCGACTTAGGTCCGCATACTTTCTCATCTTTGAGGTCTCAGCTCGCGTAACGGCAGTCCCCGGGCGGGACGCGCCGGGACCGACAAGGGAAGGGGTCAGAGAGTCGGTCACCGTCGCATCCCACACCAGGGAACGACCCTTATAGAAGGGTATCAAAGTCATACCGTCGGGGCGCTTACCGTCGTCTCTTGAAAGCCCAGGTGGTTCCAGGACGCACGGAATCCCCGCCCTCCGCAGCGATCTTGCAAGCATTTCATTGAGGGCAGTGTGTCTTGGGCGCCGGTCCGCTGCGTGAGCGCAAGACAGGCCGTGTCTGGCGAGTCGCCCAACGGGCTCGCCACAAGAGCATCTGTGTGGCTCAACCAAATCAGCCCCCAATCTAAGGCCAACGCATATTCGGGTGGATTGAGTCAGCGGGTAGTGCATGCAACCAGTCGCTTGCTCCTGGGCGAGCAACAGCTAAAAGGCGTGCCTTGTCCTGGTCATCCCTGCATTCTTCAAGCAGCGAACTAAGCGAAGCTTCGTGAGCCTTCTCGGCCCAGGCCCTCTGGCAGGCTAGTCTATCGGGACCAGGCGATGAAGCTTGAAGTCCAGTCGCTATATCGTCACGAGCCGCCTCGAACATTGCCTGAGCCGCCGGCGGGAGCAGGCGCTGGACATTATCCGACGTAGCATGCATCGAGGCAGCCACGGCCGGGCCCGCCAAGGATCGAGCTGAGGGGATACCAAGGCCGCCCATGGACGTGGGGAGGGCCGCCTGGCGCACCTCTCGTGGTCGTAAGTTTAGACTCAGCACTGTCTGTAGGGCCTCCACCACCTGGTCGTCGAATGGTTGGAGAAGATGGTTCAAATCGCCTGAGCAGTCTATGGACCGTAAAATATGTACGATGCGGCACGCGGAGAACGACGAGCGAAGCAGGTAGAGTCCCTGGTGGGCTCCAACAAGCGGTAGACGTTCCTGCATCGCCCACAATCTGTCCATCAAGGGGTCGAGTTGTCCCGGCAGCGCAGAGGGCAGAACCGGTGCGCCAAGAAGGTTTATTTCGTGGTCAGCCACGACTCTACACCCCGGTAGCAGCTCGAGCAAGGCCCTCAATGAGGGATCGTCTGGGTCTGTCCCCAGAGCGAACACCTCGCATTTGGCCGTGTTCAGCACCAGACCACTGACTGCCTCGAAAGCAAAGACTCTGCGCACCTCATCGAGCAAGTCCACCATCGGTCCACCAAGTGTGCCATCGTCTAGGTACCAAGCGTTGAATGGCACCTGAACGGAGTTAACCAGCTCACGTATCCCCAGGCTGAATAGGGCCGGTCCCAAGGGGTCCCCCTGCTGTATGCCCGATGCCGAAAATAACGTCTCGGCGCCAAACAACAGGACGGATGGCTCTTTGTACGCGTGTTCTACTAAGATGAAGAGTTCCGGGACTGTATCCCGAACCGCACGAAGGAGGTGATCCCTACGGATGGTGTTGAATGCATTGCGAAAATCCAACTTCAGGAGTGCCGTACCGGGGGGACTTGATTGCATAAAGGCTCTTGCTGCATGTACGACAGTCTCCGTTCCGCCCGCCATGCCAAATCCCAGCTGGTGCGGGCCAAGTTGTTCCATAATAAGTTCTTTGGCCTCGCGGCAGGCTATCTTTGCTGCGATCCTCCGTAACGTAAGAGAGCAGGCAATGGGGCGAATTGATGCGTCTTTTTTGCGCAGTGCGAATAGGTTGGCGCCGAACACGATCGCCCTGACCTCAGCCGGCAGTCGGCCCCATCTCAGGACGTTCATCACTCTGGCGAGTGATGCGGCCAGTCTCCCGGCCACCGGTCCGATCCCGGGGGAAAGGAGATCCTTTAGATGGCGCGGGCGGAGACCGTCAGGACCAGCGGACGAACTAGCCGGAAAGCCGGCTACAACTCCCAAGACGTCATCGACTGAGGTTTGATGCTGCGACATCGAGTCAGGAGGGGCAGGAAAAGCCAAGTGCGGCGGAGCAGGTGGGTGCTTGGTGGCAAGCGAAGCTAGGACTCCGTCCCCCGAGGCAAATGAGTCGGTAGAGCATATTAGTCGGGCCGCCCCGGAAACGTCTCCCTCAGATAGCTTGCTCGAAACGCGGCGTGCCGAGTCCTCAGGCGAGTCGCACGGGTCCGTTCTGGCTCTTCTAATACCTCCTACGCGATACTCAAAACGCCAGCCATCGCGAAATGCACGGAGGTTCGATCGGACAGTCGCTGCCAAAGAGATTGACGACAAGGTGCGAAGTGGCAGTTGAAGTACCACATAAGCAAATGACAGGAGCGACTCCCACGAGGGGAGGTCGTTGTTGGCCGCCACAAGGTCGAAGACGTCGCAAAGGAGCTCGGCAACCAAAGGCCTCACCGCCCGGGGAACCACGCGCATCACCCTTGATTGTTGGATCGCAATGCTGAGCCTGTCGACCAGCGGCTGTCTCGGCTGCAACGGGAGTGTTGGCGCGGAGGATACAGTCGGAGACGGTGCGGCAGTCGCAGACGTGGAACGGCATCTAGCTTGATGAATGGGGAGACCGCGGCGGGTACCATATGTATATACCAATTTATATATACATGCAGTACTACTAGTAGCGGTAGGGTAGTCATTGTTGTTGTTACTGTTGTTGCTGTTGTTGATGTTGTTGTTGTGTTGTTGTTGTTGTTGTTGCTGTTGTTGCTGTTGTTGCTGTTGTTGCTGTTGTTGCTGTTGTTGTTGTGTTGTTGTTGTGTTGTTGTTGTTGTTGTTGCTGTTGTTGTTGCTGTTGTTGTTGCTGTTGTTGTTGCTGTTGTTGCTGTTGTTGTTGCTGTTGTTGTTGCTGTTGTTGTTGCTGTTGTTGTTGCTGTTGTTGTTGTTGTTGTTGTTGTTGTTGTTAGTGTTGTTGTTGTTGTTGTTGTTGTTAGTGTTGTTGTTGTTAGTGTTGTTGTTGTTAGTGTTGTTGTTGTTGTTGTTGTTGTTGTTGCTGTTGTTGTTGTTGTTGTTGTTGTTGTTGTTGTTGTTGTTGTTGTTGTTGTTGTTGTTGTTGTTGTTGTTGTTGCTGTTGTTGTTGTTGCTGTTGTTGTTAGTGTTGTTGTTGTTAGTGTTGTTGTTGCTGTTGTTGTTGCTGTTGCTGTACGTACCTCTTGCAGACTGTGGATGGCGTTCACATCGACGCGGTGATTAATACTGGCCGGTGAGGGAAACTGCGATATCGTGGCCGTACTCAATCCACTGATGAGGCCGGCCAAACAATTGGCAGTCGTCGTTAACCTGCCATTACTCGGCGGCATCGTTAAAGACACCGGAGCAGAGCCTGTTATCGTGGTCAGCCCTGCTGCTGCTGTTGTTGTTGTTGCCGCCGCCGCGGTGGCTCCATTTGGTGGCGGCGGGGATGAAGATGATACAGATGATACAGATGTCGTTGATGCTGCCGATATGGATGACGAGGAAGACCGACACACTGCGGTTGTTGTTGTTGCTGCTGCTGTTGTTGCTACGGCTGTCGCTGAACTATGTTCGCTACCAGAAACACCGTTATGGTAATGAATTGCCGCGCCATTCGTCGTACAGTGATGACCGGAATTGGTCACCGCTCCCGGCAGGTTTTCGGTGGCAGCCAGCGCGTCCTGCCAAAGCTGGGTGAGCGGATTTCGCGGACCGGGTCGCGCCAGCCGTGGTCCTACCGGATAGACGAGCTGTTTGACACGCTCGCTCTTCAGGACGGCGATCACCACCTCGCGTGCCTGCAGCTCACCTACCGCACGCGAACACAGGCAGTCAATTCACACACACACAGATCGACACAGGAAGACACATCGTCAGATGGAAATACAGCTTACTTACACCACTGCACATCTTCTTGTAGTCACTCTATTTGGGTGAAATACATATGACTGGAAAAGTAACTTAGTTAAGTACAGCCGCAGATCAGCTGGACACCCTAATCACCTTGCAAACCCTCCATCTAATAGACTTGCTAGGCGACAATGCCAATTACCTGTGGCCAACGGGGGCCTTGGTTTGTCAGAGATGGTCACAATGACGCAATAGTGGCAGCATGCACCAGGTATTTTCTGGTGCGTTCTACTCACGAACAGTCTCATCGTGACCTGCTTGCTAATATATAAAAATATATTTATTTTTCGTATATTACAATATGTATGCGGGACACATATTACGGAAGATTAGTTATCTATGCCAATGAGCCTAGCGGGTGTGTACTGTGACTATCACGTGTCCGCTTCGTCTAGGCTGGGCCGAGACCACTTCAGAAGTGTGCCCCGAACGGAGACCGCGTTTCCACGTTGTATGTCAAGATCCAGATGTTATTTAAAAAAGGTCGACGATTTGCTATCACCGGTTGACATATTTAACATAGTGCCGACATTGCGGATCAGCTGTCTGGTTCGAACACCAGGAGCACCCAAGGTCTCAAACGCGAGAGGCCAGAATTCGTGGGGATACCCAACTGATGAGTATTTTCTTAGCTTGTTGGTGTTCGCAAGGTGGACTGCATAATCAGCTTCGGATGCGCCGCCACCGACATTGAAGGTGCTTGGGAGTCGGTAACGGTTGCATCCCAAACCAGCATTTTGCCTCGCTCGAATAGTGTAAGTGTCATCCCATCTGGACGCCTGCCGTCCTCCGCACAGAGGCCCGGGTGTTCAAGGATGCACAAACGACCGCGTGACCTAAGGAATCTGCTGAAGGTCTCATTGATAGCGGCATGCCTGGGGCGTCGGCCTGCGCTGATGATACACGATAGGCCGTAATCTCCCAGTTTGTCGACGGGGTGACCACATTGACACCTATTAGGACTAACTAGGTCTGTCCCTAGTCGTAGGCCTACTGCTATGCGAATCGTCGCGTCATCAGGAAGGGTATCTATGAGTGCACTGCGAAGCGCGTGTAACCAGGCGCCTGAATCCTTGGCAGACACGGCGTTTAGGCGAGCTCTGGTCGTGTCGTCGGCAGCTTCATTAAGGAGACGTCGTTGTACCTCAGCGTGCAAAGGGGCGCTCCAGTCACGTTTTCTCGGGCGTCTCGGGCGTCCAGTCACACTTGCTAAATTATGAGACCAAGAGTGACTTCACCAGTTCGAGACTCCGGCCAACCTCTCTACAAAAATACAAGTACTTGGCTACAGGATTTACCCCACGATTCGCTAAACCCATTACTGGACGACTCGAGCACAAGGCTTGGTGTCAGCTTGCGCGTTGGGGTTGACCCCTCGTCTACCCCAACTTATGCCAATGCGGCGAATCAGTATGAGAGAACCACCTACCATACACTCTTCTGCATTCTGAGCGAAGGCCGCTGCCCGAGACATGCGGCTATTAGCGAAGACACTTGAGGGTAGCGCGCAACCCTGACAGGCACTCTAGAGCCAACAGATGGTAAAAGACAGGACGGGATGGCTCTTAATCCTTTCGAACGCAGCCGACCCCGTTGTCTGAGACCAACTCACTCTCGCCTTTAGCGGTCAGTTACGGAACGGCCAAAGCAGGCCATGTCGCCTCGGCGGCCAAAGGCAATAAGATTTGCAAAGATGCAGAAAAATACAATATGGCCGCCCAATTCCTTTATCAGAGGCTCCCAATCGATGTGCAAAAAGGAAACGCAATTTTCGTGTTGTGCTCGCTGGCAAACTAGACTCGACCATGCTTAATTTAGGTAAAATGTGACTATGTTCGCCGGGGCACGATTGTTAGGTCAGAAGGAACAACAGGAAAATACATGTTTTTTTTTTGTTCTAATGTTGCCATATCCATACCAAAATCACCGATTGACCGATAAACCGATAAACTAATACTACATTAATTTAAGCGAGCCATGTCGGTATCATATGTTGGTAAATACTGCGCGTGGTTCACTGGAACATATATCGACTGTGGAATAATGGCCCTATCTAATTATTCCACTTAATCTACTGCCAGCATTAAAGACCGACACTGGATGCAAAGAATTCCCTAATGCAACAACGCTACAGAAGCCCCTCGTTCTCCTCCGCCTGCCTATACACATGTACACGTAGACGGAGACAAGTTGGAAGAGGTTCAAACACACAACTTTGCCAGTATAATTATGGAATCCTCATGGTTGTAGCTGTAAACTTTGAACGCGCCGATAACGGATTAATTGCGACCACTGTTATCTATGCTCGTATTTACTTTAACGGCGGAGTATACTCCTAAATAATAAACATGTTCTTAATGGCTCAATTTTCAGATATGCTAAGTCGACATAGCAGAAATAGAGCAATCTCAAGGGTCTGCGCCTCTATATATATATATATATATATATATATATATTGGTGTGTACCAGCCCGTATCTGAAGGTTGCCGTTTGCACTAAATTATTCATTATGTATCATTAGAGTAATAGTTGATACTGGATTAAGTCGCGTCGAGTCCAAGTACACGCGGTCTCTATGTAAGGCACGACCCCCACCCCGCTTCAGTTGCCCACAATTCCCGCTACGCCATTGTCTGTAAGCATTCGTGTTGTCTTTATGCTTGCGCTCAAATCGTGACCAAGACAAACCTTCAAGCACGCCCAGCAGTTTAATGAGATCATTGCGGTCGAGGTGGGCTGCTGCTGCTACCCCGCTGTTCTTCAGGTTGTTTGGCGGCGCTCCATTGTTAGCGTTGTTGTTGTTGCTGCTGCTGCTGTTGTTGTTATTATTGTTGTTGTTATTGTTATTGTTGTTGTTATTATTGTTGTTGTTGTTATTGTTGTTATTATTGTTAGCCATCGTAATGTTGCTGCCGTTTCCACCGCTGCCTGCGGCCGTTGTGCTGCTGCTGCAGGTGGTTGACGTAGTGTTCTTTCCCTGATGAGTCGTTCCCTGTCCCACACTGCTGCCCGACGAAGGATAACTCATCTGAAAAAACAAAACCAACAACAGCAACAACAACAAAACGAAAATCCAAGCACATTAAAGTGAAAACGTGTCCAGCTATTACAGTGGCCTCTAGTTGACCAATACTCACTCAGTCACTCATGTATATAGATGCCTTTGTCAATACCGCCTACGACCTAGAATTATAACACTTTTTAAGGAGGTTTTTATCATTCTAGAGCATTCTCCGTTCCCTACGGGCTTGGAACTTAATCTGAACCGCCTACGACCTGCACTGAACGATGTGGCGCCAATAGAATATATATATTTATATATATTCTACGCGATTGGCGCCACATCGTCCAGCTATATATATATATATATATATATATATATTTTTTTTTTTATTACATGTTAAACGATGTTACAGTTGAGAGGTCTGAACGTATTATTGCAAAGTTTTTTAAATAATTAGTTCACTCCATGGCGCCTAAAATAGATGCCGCGTTTCCTCTGCAAACGGCCAAGGACAACGCTTGCTTCGGTCGTGCATATATATATATATATATATATATATATCGCAATATTGTTGCATTTCAAGATGGCACATACTAATGATATAATCGCCATTATGTACAATTTGAACACTTCGACGACCGACGACCGCAGGGTGGAAAAGTACAGAGACCGCCGATGCGTGTGGCAGCTAGTATTTGGCGCACGTCTGCGAGCAGAGCCGGCAAAGATTGGCATTGATTGTCAACTCGGTGAAATCCTCGGGTCGAAAATACCAAGTCGTGTTAGCCATGCACAATGTACCTTGTGTACACGTGCCGACTAGTGCATACCATTCCATCCCAAAGCTCCCTGACGGGGTATACATCTAACTGCGCTACCTCTTTCGAAGCCTCGACCACTTTTCAACAAAAACCATGTTTAAGCACTTAAAAACACAAGCTTAATTGAATTATGCAAATGAACATAGACACATATAGTGGGATATAGTAATAGTAAATATAAACGTATATTTATACTAACGACGTATCAATAGATGATTACATGAAAATAAACAATGCTACTTAAATAAATTTTATTCGCTCAATATTTATATCATTAAAAGTTTGAGTTGAGCATTTTTACTGAAGTTTAATAAAAGGAAATATAATTTTATACTCTATAATTGAATTCATATAAATCATATTTCTATCGGTAATGTCGTTATTTGTGATACGATACTATTAAAACAAAGATAGGCATTTGATGCATTTCATTTCGTTGATACTAAATATAAATACGAGAGGGAGAAAGAGAGACCCGCTTGAAAGCGCGATGTTTGAACCTTTTGAAACAACGGTGTATACCAGGAAACAATGGTATATAAAAGCTTTTTCATTTTCAAAGCAAAAATTTCGGCTATCATAAACTAAAATCAACAACGCTTTTTATTATGCACCTGAACAAAGAGGCTTTCATTATGAATACATAATAGTTGGGTTCAAAATCATGTATTCGTGGCGCCTCTGGTTAAGAAAGCCACATCCTAAAACAATTTTAATTCAATTCCAACTCAACGCCACCACTAGCAACAATACAAAATTTAAATATATATATATATATATATATATATATATATATATATATGCGACTCTGTGCTACTTGTCCTTGTTCAAAAAGAGCAGATTCCCAACCGGCCATTGTCAAAACGGAAGCAATCTTGTGCCTGCGAATTGCTGCGAATCAACGCGAGCAAAACCCGAGTCGTTCCTTTGCGCAAAGTTCATTTCGATATCACGTCATCTATGTGCGATTTAGTTACGAATAGTTTTGCTCTTAAATTCTCATCGGAGATCACCTGTAATAATGATCTTGTTTATGATAAGGGATTACCGCTAATTGCAACGCAAATGTGTTTGCCCTCCCGCGTACTGGCGCTCTTTCGGCGGCGGTGTGGGCTTCAGGTTGCCATCCTCACATCCTGATATAAAGGCCTTACTTAGTTACCTTAGCCCCACAAGCGCTATTGTAGTACATAACCTGGGGTGGTGGAACGTACCAGAATGTAATCAACACACTACAGACGCTACAGAATAACGCCGCCCGCGTAGCTTTTGGTCAGGCTAAACTCAGGTAATCGTTTAACTTTATCCTAGTAGCATGGGCTACTTTTTACTAGTACTAACTACTACGACTACTAGTACTACAAGCACTGTTTTGATGTCAAACAGTTTATCTGCGTCAGAGCCGAGCTTTCGTATTTGAACGGTTACGTGGCCTCGCTAAGTCCATTGACATGTTCCAGGCGCCCACTGCCACCACGCCATCTCATATTCTGCACGACATAAAAGACCTTCATTATTACTTCCATCTTCTATAGTAGGCGTTTTACTAGAGAATGAGTCGCGCGAGCACGTCCTCACCGTCTGCCATATTGTCTTCCATATATATATATATATATATATAAAAAGTTTATTTTCCGTATAATACAATTGTCTTCCATAAGACATTGCTGCGCGAGCTACGTCCGCTTCCTTTATATAACATAGATTCGTACCCCTGTCGGCACCGCTGCTCTGTATGTTTTGAGAGGCTTCTGCCTGGTGAATTGTCTCTTGACGTGCCGTTGGCTATTACGATTAATATTATTCTTCTGGCGCGCACTGCCACACCATTGATTGTCTACGACAACGTGAGCCTGCCGCCATATTGGGCGACTTCCTCAATACATATGCCGTAGGCTTTCGAATGTACTTGCAAGTACTCAATAAACTAACTATGTAATTCATTCATAGTAGTGGTAGTACAGCAACAGAACTTCACCAATCGCTAATTACTCAGCGTTCATTGCATACGAAAAATCACTTGTCTTCTTCACTGATACTTTAGTCAATATTTATTCAATTTTCATTCGTTCAACCTGGAATGATGTCCTGGGTTAGTATGTTGTGTAATATAGCCCATAGTTAGACAAGCCGCGCATATTAAATGCGAATGGCCTTACTTCTAAACAATCGTCGTCGTTATAGTTAATAGCATTATCTTTTGACTAATGAATCGGGCCGCTGTAATATCAAATTTGAACACCTAGTCGAAATTGTCGGCATAATTGAGTAGATTGGGAGGGCTATGTCGCTGACATTCACGGGCACCCTAAAAACTGTACGCACTTTTGCATGATAATAAAACTCAAATTGGAGGAGAGACCCAAAAAACTTGCCTTAATCGGATAATAAAGCTCTCGGAAACTCCACTCGACATGCCATCGTTGACTACACGCACATACCATTTGGTATGTGTCGCCTTGAAATCGAACCATCGAGTCCTAGAGTCGATATATATATATATATATATATATATATATATATATTGTGTGTATAAAATCCATATACTTTAGAAATTACCTTTCAGAACTCCAAAATTCACTGGACAACTTAATATTAGCTAGCCTCAATTGGGTTTGCGCGACCTCTTCTAGAGCCTATCAACAAAAGTCTTACGTTTGTTGCAGCTTCGATAACTGAGTGAGCCATGTTCTCCCAGGAAGCAGCTAAGATACAACAGTGACCAGTCAATTGACGTCCTCACTCAGGGGCTACGTATTTTATAAGAGCCGAGGTGAGAACTTGATCAAATGCTTCTCTCACCATCCGGATTTTGCCCTATATCAAATGATAGTTCTGGCGCATTCTGAAGTTTAGCAGCGTCCAGTCTCCGATTCTTTAGACTGGGCCTGACCAACTCTTTAGCGCTGGACACGTACGGAAAAACGAGCATTATATTGAGCACAATAGGCACGTGCCAGCGCAATACACCATCGTCTTGGAGCGGGTCTTGTAGCCTGTATACTGAACTTCTGTTTCGGGGAAATGTATTGTAAGCAGTTTTTTTTTAATGACGTCTTCATATGCCCATAAGCAGCGGGGCTTTCTATTAATAGTCTTTAAAAAAAAACTCTCCGGGCGGTCATTCCATTAAATGCTACAGTTCACTCTTTGCATATTTGCACTCCTTGTGAATTGTGACACTATTATTGCCGATATAAGATAGCCAGGTTGTTTCCCGCTAAAGTAAGCAGGAAAGCTAGAAGCTAATCCTTCTTCAACTCGTATACTAACTCGTCGTTAAACGTAGACCTATCGTAGTCAGCTTGAGGGGTAGAAATCGACGGGCTGAGTATCTGCTTCAGTAATACTTCTACGCTCCTTGGTGGTGAAGCTAAAAGAAGCTTTCTATCGGCGCCCACATTCGAAACCGGGCGTAATGGCACAAAGTTCCTTTACGAGTAAGAGAGAGAGAAACTCTTTTTCCGCGGCAATAAAAATATGTTATTCCCTGCTGCAAGAACGGTATTTTCTGTAGCATATTACGCGAGACTGTCTTAGAGCTTTGACTATTTATTGCGTAAGCTAAAAAAAAACAACTTTATTGTCTCGGCTTTAGCTTAGACTCGATATATATATATATATATATATATATATATGTCAAGCGTGTGACAATAATGCGGGCCGCAGTCACAACAACAACGCCGATAACAATAGCCGCCACAGCCGGCTGGGGTGTTTGGAACAGTTTCATTTAAAGGCTACCTTGAATAGAAGCAGCTTCAGTCTCATTCAAGTAAAGCGGCCGCAGTAGCGGCATCAGCAGCAACAGCAACAACAACAACAACAACAACACGAGCACGGTAAGCAATAATGGTGATGTGATGCTCATGACGAGATGCTGCCCTATTTCAGTACGAACACGCCCACGAACGGACGGCCGCCAGGCAATAATAGCGCTACCACCGCCGCTGCTGACGACGACAACAAAACAACAACAGCAACAACAACAAAACAAAACAACAACAGCAACAACAACAAAACAACAACAACTACGACAATGACTGTGGGGGCGGTGGCAATGGCAATGGCGACGCGGTCGTTGGGACCACAACAGTGGTCGGTAGGAGGATACCAGAGAAAAACGAAGCAACCCGAAAGGAAATCAATTATTCAGTTGGCGAAAAGTATACGCTAGCTCTAACCAGCTGGTCGACTGGCTGGCTGGCTGGATGATTGCTTGGTTAGTTATCCTTACTTGGTTAGCGCACGACGGACTGTCAGTCAACATCACACGTGAGGAAGTACGTCATGAAGTACTTGTATCAATGGCGAAGTAAAACGAAAATTGCCCCGATGGAAATTCCGATGTCTGTTATTGTAGTAGTAGTAGTAGCAGTTGTTATAGTAGTAGTAGTAGTTATAGTGTCGAGCCCGGTGGCGTGGTGGCTTAAGTCTGCGCCTCGCAACCGGAGGAGACACATAGGTGCGCGGGTTCGAACCCCACCGTTGCACATTTGAATTTATGGGGTCCGTCTATGAAGCAATGTGAAAAACAGTTCCGTGGACGTTAAATCTTGGCTGAGGGTCAGCCCGAAAACTTTACTTAGTAGTAGTTATAGTGTCGAAGTCGTCGTCGTTAGTCATAGTAAGAGTTCTAGCAGCAAACAAAACGGTGGCGTGGTGGCTTAGGTCTGCGCCTCGCAACCGGAGGAGACACATAGGTGCGCGGGTTCGAGCCCCACCTTTGCACATTTGTATTTATGGGGGTGATTCGCCTATAAAGCAATGTGAAAAACAGTTCCGTGGACGTTAAAGCTTGGCTGAGAGTCAGCCCGAAAACATTACTTTAGTAGCAAACAACAGTAGTTAGTAATAGTTAACAGCTGACGCTTTCCGACTATCACGCCACAGCTAGCAGTGACCGTAGGTCGTCGGCGACACCGATGCCGACACTACAAGACTGACTCTAACTACTCAGTCCGCGTGTCACATTGCGCAGGCAGATCTAGAGACGAGACGTTCAGGCGAGAGGAGAATCCTGATAGAGCATCACATATGCACGCCAGATCTCATCTACGTCAGGAGTCGATGATCGAGTTCCGCTCTACCCTACCCAGTGCCGACATCATGTTCGTGATGAATGGTTAACAATAGTAACAATGTTAACAGTTATAACAACAACAACCGCAGCAAGAATACCAACAACAGCAACCACATCGTTATCGTTGTCGTCAACATCATACATAAACAGTAACTGAAGTGATGAAACCGAATCAAGAAACGAATCACGCCCATTCTCCACGGACGTCCACCACCCATTCATAGGCAGACAACCACCAACAACAGTAGGTACTGTCGAGAGATAATCCAATGCTGCGGTAAACAACAAGAAAGATCACGCAAGTTCAGAAAAAAAGTTCAACCAGAATCAGCCTTTAGAAAAGCGCGAACACACTGTCAGCTATCTCCCCTATAAGCCAGGAGGAGCCTCTTATCTTTTCGCACCGCCACAAGGAAAATATACGAGCTAATGGAGCGACCTCTCAGTCAAAGTTGCACGCCTGTAAAAACAGAGCTTGGGATGTGACAGCCTTTTTTACAGCAGCCTTGGCAAGATCTGCATGGCAGGTCAACGGAGCCCGTAAGCCCGCAGACAGTAACAACGGGCGGGCCAAGAGTGAGTCTCTCTCGCATGCCTGCTACATTGGGCGGAGATACGGTGGGCCCCACAAGCCCGGATGATGATGAGAGGTTTCTGATATGTTCCTCCCAAAACGCACGCAGGAGATCACGAGTGATCGAAAATAGAAAGGACGGTCAAATGGCGTTGATGGACGCATTGCTAGCGTCTGTAGAGAGAATCCGCCAACCTTCTCTTCAGAGCGCTGTGGACTTACTGTAATGCGTAATGAATGAGAAGGTGATGCACACAAACCCGGTAATACACATTCAGAACTCACAATTGTAGGTCGTATGTACGGATGTAGATTTATATCCAGATTCAGATTGAATTGGCGGACCGCGCCTGGTATGATATCGCCCGACCTAACCGGATCTTGGTATCGTTGGCGCCTAAGCAAATTGTTGTTTCTCGTTCAGATTTTTAGAACCCAATCATCATCGCGCGAAATCGTGCTCTCAACCAGTCCAAATCCACGATGCATCGTGCGTCCATGCGTTTCTACTACATGATTTAGGGCCATATCGGACGGTCGCTGAAATGTTTAATTTGTACATAATGACGACTATATAATTTGTATATAATGACGACTGTATAATGCACCACCATCTTGAAATGGAAAATTATTGCGAAACAAAACAATGTGTGTTTAGGACCATTCCGTACGTTGCTAGGCTTTACCTGTCGCCGCGGCATTTTATCGCGGTACAGCATTTGTTTCGCGTCATTGTCACTGACTGAACCGCCGTGGTTGTTGCTGTCGTTCTTGTTATTGCGGCGGCAATTGAAGTCAACATTGCGGCTAGTCACAGAAAATACTACGCAACGCACCGCGTGACAACGTCTAACAGACACGAGACCGTTCGGATTTCGTTTAGCTTGACACAACGGGACAATACCGTTCCGCACACACACACACAATCGATGTGCCTATCTATTATAGATTTTTACATCCGTGACTGAAATCAATAGCATCATCGATTGCTATGCGACTCGCTTGTTTCACGGCAGTGGGTGGTGGCGGCCCTTGCTTCAAGGTTCGCCAGGAGACCGATCGATTTAGGCATAATTGAACCCAGTTCTCGTAGCTCAGTTTTCCACTGGTCGGAGACACCAACATATGCCATATCCCTATTTGACTATCTCTACCTTTGACTTTGAGATCCACGCTTTTTCATACTGGGCGTTTTCTATGTGCGTTCTCTTTTTTCTCTCTCCGAGAAACGATGCTGGACAACGCTCAATTACACAAAAATCCAACAGAACCAGCAAGAAAAGCGAAACTTTACCCACACGCCGGATTTGATTCCACGCTGCTGTATCGTTTCGAACTGCCATGGCACCATCCCAGCTTGTTCTAATTAATAGCCGCTAAAACCACATGTTCTATATAATTAGCAAGCAAGCCGCTAAAACCACAACCGATACATACGCTCTGTATTGCGAATGTGCTGCATGTATTTTGTGACCCAATCATTCAATGCAGCTTTGATTACACAAAATCGTTGCGTCTCGCCTCACCACGGTGGCTAGCGCGTTGCTGGCTTACAACATAATCGGTCGTCGGTCGTCTAGTAACTAGTCCGTTACTCAAGTATCACCATCATCATCATTATGGTAATTTAACAGAGCAAACTAAGCAGACTAAACCGCATGAAAGTATTCTTGATTACTTATTAGCCTATATGTGTTGAGTCTAAGGTAGCGCACCAAAAGCTTACGTAGTGCCAAAGCACAACCGCAGCTGAACCGCCGAGCATGAATGTTTAGTGTCTTCTCGAGAAAGCGGTGTATTTTCTGGAGACATTGCAATGAGTTACGAGTTATTGTGGCTACTAAACAGTACACGTTGGAGGGCATATCCTTCGGTCACGAGTTGAGTAACACAACATCTGTACGGAAACGAAATGCAAACTGTATAACAGAGGACAGCTTCGTGTGCCTAAATACCTGCAGAGGCCGCGGTAGAGAACGCAGTGGCTTCTCGTGAACTCGCAAACGTAACACCGTTTGCAGCTTACACAGACGCTGCCAAGCAGTTAGCTCTTAGCTCAGATGTTGATGCAGTTCATTTGACCTGACCCGAGTCAGTGCGGTTCACATCTGGCCGTCGTCTCAACGCCGGCGTTCTCCACGATTACGGTTCAATAACATCGCATAAACAAATCGAATTCGCTCGGCAGATCTAGTTCATGGTAACGCTAATCAATAGAGCCGGAATAATAAAAAAAAGAATCGATGTTATGCTGATGCTGATTATTGTTATTATTATTATTAATGCTGTGCCAAGTCATTGAACACATGTTTCGACCTTCATATACATCTTAATATATATATATATATATATATATATATATATTACGACTTGTGGACGACTCTGTGTCTAACATCTGTAAACCGTCGGAGAGAATATTACATACCCCAAGGTCGATAATAACAACAAAAACAACAAAGAAGACGACGATCCTATATATATACGCCATTTTCATTATCATTACCATATAAATCGCTAGTTGTCACAACAAAGCGTTCTTATCGTTAAACATGAATCTAAATGTGTAATTGAACAACAGCAAGTCATAATTGTGCCAAATCATGGTTGAAAGTTTTGTAAAACACAAACGTGCCCGCAAAGTCGAGCAGGACATTTTTCAGATGTGAGACTCCTTACATAATTTCCACATGTTTACTTTACAAATAAATCAAAATGTTGATAAATTCAAAAATGTCTTTTTTTTATCCGAAATTTACCTTTCCGCTCTTGAGAGCATGGAGTTTAAAATTATTTATGGTTTCTAAACCGCTATAAAGCTGGGTATGTAGCGTAGACCGTAAGACTATGCCCAGCCACGCCTTCGAGTTCGTCCTTCAATGCAAACGCGAGAATCAGGAATCAGCTGATCCGAAATCAGGACACAACAACACGACGCATAAGTCCTAAATGACAACTGACTACTATTGATACTGGATAACCAACGCTAATCCGAGAATCCGACGTGCAGCAGCTAAATATTAAGATGCCTCTATATTTAATTGTGTTAATAATCATTATATATATGTATATATGTATATATACATATATATATATATATATATATATATATATATATATATATATATATATATATACATCGTATATACTGGAAATACCAGAAATCGCATTACTTCTAGTAAGCTTAAGTGTGCGATTGTTATTTTAGTTGCAACGAACGAATTTAGTAAACAACGTTTTTTGACATTAAACCAAACTCTCTACGAAGCCGGTGCTCCGTCTACCCGAAGGCAGTTGCACGCACTGAATACATAAGCAATACATATGTTTGTTTGGCGTATGTCAAGGTGAATACACAAGAAAGCTTTCCAACCTGTTTTGCTGTCAAATACGTTGCACTGACTTACTTCGTCTATCATTTTGCGTATGAAACAATCCAATGTGTGCAAATAAAGGCGTTTTCAACTCTATTCTTTATACAGCTGAGAGAATAGCTAAGCATTCATGACGTGGCTCAATTTGATCTTCAGGCTGCCTCCTGACTTGGTGTCGGCACCACCTTGATTTGAATATAGAAGATCGTCTGTGGCTTGACGAGAGCCCCGCTCGCTCTAAGCATTCAACTATGTGTGTGGCAGTTTACTTTCTCTTCTTTACCACTACAATGTTGTTATTGTCAGTAGTAACCGTCTTCTCCCAGAAGCAACCCAGACTGGCTAAATGTGACTAGAAGTCAATCTACGAGTATGTCTAGACTTCGAGGCATAGATAGACCTCTGGAAGCCTAGTCGGTAGCTAGTACCATATTTCTTGTGCTTGCTGTTAAAATAAGTAGCTCGTCCAACTTGTCACTTGGTTACAGGGTCTTCGACAGATTTTGCTAATGGTCGCGTACAAGTGATATGGGACGGACTCTAATAAATAAATATGTATGTTTATATCCAGCTATATAACTAAAATAGATAGTATTCGTTATCTTGTACTATATATATATATATATATATATATATATATATATATATATATATATATATACTCGTATATATATATATATATATATATATATATATCAAGCGATTTAATGCTGGTGTTCGCTTGCCTCACACGGACGGAGCAGGAGGCTGCCCTGCTGAAGACATAAACGTGCTTCCTGTCGTTATCCGATTTTGATTGAACTCATTACATCGAGACGCCTATTCATGTTGTGCACCTTACAGGTGCGACCGTTGATTAAAACGCAAACAAATGTAATAATATAACAATGGTAATAATAATATTAATAATTCACTAGAAGCGGGATGGGTTGCCGAGCGCGCAGATAATGGGAAAAAACGCAAGTACCAAGAACTGGAGTCAAGTTATATCGTAGTGCCAATATCTATGGAAACAATGGGTCCGGTAAGCAAGGAAATCAAGAGATTCATCAGTGAGCTGGGCCAACGGATTACAGATCTCGCAGGGAATCGGCGCGAAGGCGAGTTTTTAGGGCAACTGCTGTCGCTTGCAGTGTGCCGAGGAAACGCCGGCTGTATTGTCGGTTCCATGGAATAATATTTAGGAGCTAGGAGAAGACAAGGAGTACACGTTCACACCTCACAATTGTAACATTAAACAATACTAATAATAATAATAATAATAATAATAATAATAATAATAATAATAATAATAATAATAATAATAATAATAATAATATATAATAATAGCGAGATGTGGGAGTGTATTGAGAAGCCCCGCTGTGCGAATTGTGATAGTAGCCACACCTCTAACAGTGGCAATTGTGCGCCACAAAGGATCCTGAAGCTGAAGCCCAGAGAGCGCACTTAAACTAAAAAAGTATACATATGTCTCCCTGAAGCAATAATTAAAGAGGAGTTCCCGCCACTGACACAGACGGAAAAAACGTTATTCCAACACCTGGCAAAACATGAAAGTCATACGCGGAAATGGTACGACTAGCTACACCACAGGGCCTCAGACCTGTAGTGTTCCCAAATGGTGAAACTATTCTATGTCATCTTCCGCCGTTCTTTGCTCAGACGCGTTCAACCAACAATAAACCGAAACTTACTCGCAACGGTGACCGTACTAAAGCTCAGAAACAACTGCAGAAACACGATCATTCGGGGTCACAACTTATGACTAGACTCCTAAGACTATGGAACGCTATTAAAGCATTCCCGCCAATATGGCTTGAGCCGAATCCAGCCCTCAAAAGAGTGTTTTCATATTTAGAATCCGATGAACCTGGTCATTTTTGATGTCGAGCCCGGTGGCGTGGTGGCTTAAGTCTGCGCCTCGCAACCAGAGGAGACACATAGGTGCGCGGGTTCGAGCCCCACCGTTGCACATTTGTATTTATGGGGGTCCGTCCATGAAGCAATGTGGAGAACAGTTCCCTCAATGTTAAATCTTGGCTGAGGGTCAGCCCGAAAACTTTACTTTAGGTCATTTTTGATATCTGTTCTAGATGGTCCCAAAGACGCTCCCCCGGCGGCTCTTATGATTTGATAGACCACCTTAACTACAGGGACACAACGGTTGAATAATCTAATATACAATTTCAAATAGAGTGCTCTGCACATACTGTGGTCGTGTACTCACAAGTGCACAGAGACTGCGAACCCACACAAAGCGGCTGCATTCCCCCGCCATTTAACGCATCAGATCTGGTAGGTATAGATACCCACCAGAAATGTACATAATGCATGTATGATCCTATATAACTAATCAAAACTCCGTCAACTGCTCGCAGAAACTAAAACTGGCTGAAATTGTACCTGGAGAAGCAACGGAGGGCTGTGCTGAAGTATACAGTGTCAAAGACTTAACTAAATGCAACTCAAAATTGGACGAGGCCTCATGAACAAATCTATTGACTGTCTGATATCTACCTACCAAGCAAAAAGTAAGACCCACTATCCTCAATTAACTTCAAAAAACAATATTGCGGAACTGAAACAGAAGGTTCTGCAGGATCTCCAAAGTACAACGTCGCTTCTTCCCGCCGGCGCTTGTTGTAGCTTAGCCGGAGATCGGTTAAACGTGGTTCATGGACAGAGGAAGCTAGCTGAAGGAGACAGGCTCTGCTGAATCAGCACTCTTGTCCTGTAATGCCCTAGCCCCATAGAAAGATCGAACTAAGGAAAAAACACTCGACTTCCCAGCGTAAAGCGTTGGCTGTGATTGATAAGATCTTGCTTTTAAAGGCAGTCTATCTTTTCCCGTTTGCAAGTGCAACTGAATGAGACGGCCTTCAACCATGACATTTTGTGTGATTTGTTCGATCAGTGTTTACCACGTTCGATTTCTCTTCAAAACAAATTAAAGATTTTCCGTGGATTATTTCAAAACGAAACTTTGTCTGGATATTGTCAAGATGAAGCCAGTGGAAACTCTGGTGGATGTCTGAAGTTGTTCTGACGTGCAAATCGATAATCTGATCTGGGTATAAAGGTGAAAGACTAATCGAACCATCTAGTAGCTGGTTTCTTCCGAAGTTTCCCTCAGGATAGCAAGCATACATTGTTAGTTTCATCCCGTATCCTCCTCCTCAAACTTAGAGGAGTACAGCAACAATAAGCTCTAAAGCAGAGGTCCAACAAGGTGACACACTTGGCATGAAGCCCTTCCAGATGCTCGAGATCCATCCCCGTTCGACAGCCGTGCATTTACAGGCGGCCATTACTATCTGCAGGTACGGTCTCTGCTCCCCAAGATTTAACCACATTCTACAAGCACGGCCAGCTATGCAATCCACTGATGAGCTCTCTCTGCGGCAAGTTCAGTCAAGATAAATCTCGTCTCAGAATTAGAAGCGCTGTCCATTTTGCCCAGTTTGTTATGCGGCGCCACTGAACCGGTTTGCCCTTTGGCTCGGAATCTCCGCTCGAAAACACTATACGACATGAGATGAAGCAGTGAGAGTAACCATGGATCCTATATCTACGCAACAGCTTCATCGCTGCTGAATGGGCCGCACAACATGCTGAAAACACTCTCGTCTATGGGAATCATTTTAAACTAATTAAAATAATATTTAAAGCAATTACTATAACAGCCGTCTGTGAAGGCAACGCAATCTCAACCGCCACGAGTTTATGAAACTTCTGGAAGCTTTTAATGAGATACACGTTCAAACCTCACAATAATAATAATAATAATAGCGTTCATCAAAATTGTAAAATTTAAAGACTAATCGTAATACTATACTAATATTGTGCTCGAAACAAGAGCAACGACAGCCATAACAAAAATACTAATGATCATAACAACATGGGGTAAAACCTCATCTCAAAGGACGACAACGACATCAAGAAATATCATAGCAGCAACCCGAGTCATTACATCAGCATAATGCTTCACTATTTTAGCAGCAATCATATCACTGGTATATTATTACTATTATGAATACTACTACTACTTTATTTATTTTATTTAGGTATATGTTGCAACCATTTTTAAAGGGAACCGCTTGCGCTTTGCTGCTACTACTACTACTACTATGGATATTGTTATTATGAAATAACATAATGACCCTGTAATTATATAATTAATAAGATTGGCACTATAATGCGTCTGCGACTGTCACAATCTGGAACAGTGTCACCGGAGAGCAGCGGCAAGAAGAGCTCCTTTATAGGCCTTGTCCCGTTATACACTACAGGCACGGTGGCGAACAAGGAAAGGACATTGGAGACTGATTGTACGAGCAAGCGAGAGATAGAGGAAAAAAAGAATAGTTTAAATACGAATCAGACAACGACCCACAGAGACCGACAGACAGACATACAGGCAGGGAGAGAGGGAGGGAGGGGGAGAGAGGGGGAGGGAGGGGGAGGGGGGGGAGGGGGGGGGGGAGGGGGGAGAGGAAGAGAGACGTACACAGAACACGAAAGCCTGACGTCAAGCAGTGTTTTTCCTAGCAGAGCGCTTCTCCCAGCTCAAGTCTGATGCTGGTGATGCTCAGCACCGATGAATCTGATCCCTTTGGCGGCTGCCTAGACAAACATATCATATTCAGCATCATCATCATCATCTCCACCATCATCATTCTCATCCTCATCAGCATTATGAGCAATTCGTTAGCTATGTTGATCTGTTCGTTGTTGTTGTAGTTGTTGTTGTTGTTGCATAATGACGTTCTCGGCAGCGATGATGAAGGATACGGCGACGATGAAGGCTACAGCGGACACCAGTACCGTATGGTTGGCACAAGAACAACAACAACAACAACAACGACAGCAACAGTAACAACAGCAGCAATAACAATAACAACAACGGCAGCCACAACAACAATAACAACAACAAGGACAACCACCGACGGCTAACACCCGACTACCACAGATTGAATGAACGGTAACCGTCGATGGCTGCGACCGCTACGCGACCGGAAGCTTCAACCTCACCACCATCATCCTCCGCCGCCGCTGCCGCCCGTATCGACAGACCGACAGACTCACTGAAGCCATCTATCTCTCTCTCTCTCTCTCTCGTCCCGCTCCCGCCCACGCCCCCGCCCGCGCCCCTTTCTATACTTTAGGGAGGGTGGGTGCGTGCGCATAACGGACGGACCCACGACCAGCACGTCCGTTGCACCAGGACACCGAAACGAACCGTCGCCAGCAGCAGCGGCCACACCGCGCGCATACACCACTCACACGACCGTCACACGACTGATAAATGACAACAGCGCATCGTCAAACATACATACATACATACATACACGTACGTGCATACGTACGTACAGATATACAGACGGACAAACAAACAAACAAATAGACAGTCACTCGCTCGCTCTCTAGGAGACAACAGACATGCAATGGCGAAAATTGCATCCCGCATGCATACACATCACGAATTGGTGCAATACACGCTCATACACGCGCACGTAGGATCCATTTCTAATCTACATATATATATATATATATATATATATGTATATATATACATATGTATATATATATATATACATATGTATGTATGTATATATATATATATATATATATATATATATACATACATACATATGTATATATATATATATACATATGTATGTATGTATATATATATATATATATTATATATACGCATACATATTTTGGCTGAAGACGAAAGCGGGCCATAAGAACGAAAATGAAAAGTAACAATAGGGTGACGTATAAGAATGATTGCCAAGCGACTCAATCGTTCGTGTAGCGCAACCCGACAATGTCAATCAATGTTTTCATGCAGCAAGAATACCTCTTCTGCCCTCAAATGTATAGTACTGCCCGGTCATCTCGCTGATTAATAGTATTATTGATAATAATGTCGCAGCAAGTATTTTACATTTTCAATAATGTTGCAGCGATATATTAACTATATTATTATCATTAGTAATGTTATTATTAGAGTTCAGTTAAAAGGCAAAAACGACACGCCTCCTTCCCGTCCGTATATGCAGATGGAGAGAGAAAGAGAGTCTATAAGTTTGTGCGAAGAAGAGAAAGCAAAAATGAAACCCAACAGATACAAACCAATTCCCGTGATTGAGCGATTCAAGAGATCTTGCCTGATCATGACTTACAGCCTTAAAGATAAAGACCGTGATAAAAAAAAACGCCGATAACAACGGCGCAGACAACAAACAACAACAACAACAACAACAACAACAATAACAACAACAACAACAACAACAACAACAACAACAACAACAACAACAACAACAACAAAACAACAACAACAACAACAACAAACAACGAGAACTTCGATCGCGGATGAAGTCCGTTCCCAATTCGGACGAAGTAACACCCACGCTCAAGTGTTCCTTCGTAATAGTGATCCTAGTAGTAGGCTTTCATTTTCTGCACCCATAGGGCGTATCCATCCGCCGTATCCGTATAGGGAAACGCGACGGATTGAAAAGTGAACAATGTCATATTTCTTGTAGATATGATCCCAGCATAATTTCGCACAACAAATTTCCTCGCTCATCGAAGTCGCAGTGGGATACTACATCGGGAAAACGAATACGTACTCGTCACACAATCGCGAAAGCACAATAACAAGAATGGCAATAACCATGAAGCCGATGGAATCAAATCGACGATGACTTATATTAACCCAAAGTAGGTTTGATATCCATCTGCAAGAGGCTGAACTGAGCTAGATAGTCTAGAAGAAAACCGGCTACAAATCCAGTTTGTTCGGCGAATAACACGTAATACAAAACGTACAAAACACCCAATTTGTTGGAAGGCTCACTTAGCTATTATGATAATGTTTAATGTTAAACACGATAAACAGTTAAACATCCACACGACTCATTGAAACGGGTTTTAATCGCCCAACTATGAGCACGAGCATCATCTGATATGGCGACTTAACAGTGGCTGGCTGACCAAAATTATACTATTAAGGCTTATCTCTGCTCCGGAACGGGAAAGCGAACCAGGGGAAACGAGACCACTAAGTAATAATCTGAACGGACAGCTCTCCATCAAAGTCTTGCTAGTAGAGGAATCGTTACATTAACCAATCTCATCAAAGCTATATATATATATACATATATATATATATATATATATATATATATATATATATTAAATTCGGATCTGGTCATGATTCAACTCTTGAGCTTGTTCGGTTGAAATTATTGAGATCGTCTGAAAGTCGGAAATGTTCAGACGGAATGGTATGCAGTCAGCTTTTGTGTCAATATTTGCCGACTCTTACATTTTTGCCTAGCCAGCCGAAAATCAATTTCAGATGAGTTCGATTTTGGGTTTGCATATATATATATATATATATATGCAAACCATATATATATATATATATATATGCAAACCCAGAAATAGGATATTTTCCCAGCATTGCTTCCGCACAATAGTTTCTAAGATATGTCGAGAAAACGAAAATATTAACAAAACTAGTCTTAGATTATATTTAATGTAACCAAATGTCTTCATGTACGCCAACCACATACCGGACTGTGCGCTCGGTATGTGGTTTGGGTACATGAATACACAGGAATTTAACTAAGACATTTACGCGCCCGTTCCGAAGGAGACGTGGCAGAATGATAGGAAAATATGCCCAAGGGAACAAAAAAATGATAACGGCATGACGAGGTATCCCTCATCATTTGTAAGCAATCCCGGCTTTAGTTAGGCAGCATCTGCAACTATAAGAATAGAAATATGTTTATGCAGTGATGCTAAATCCTCTATCTCTCTGTCTACTGCTCCCGCTGTATAGTTACTAAACAGTTTAACCAGCAAGTCTGAGCTGAGTTGCTCATAAGGTCCCGAAACCCGAAATGGCTAAGACTAGGGGAAGCATACTGCTTCCCCTTCCGCCCGTACTCTACGCGATAGGGGCAGCTGCAACATGTTCAGCAACTTTCAGTCCCAATCCACATACTCATCGACAACATCATGGTTGTAATTCCATTTTTTTGTCACTAATAACGAGGATCAGAAAGGATCTGCAGAGAAATAGTCCCTTTACGAGCAGATGTTCAAGTTCAGACCTTTCATTTGCTTCCTAACTCGTTCGACATACTCAAACGAGCGTGAGTTTTCAAGGCGGAGCATGGTTGTCAGGTAAGCACCGAGCAAGATGGCTTAGTGGCAAAGCCTTTCGCATGCATTCGGGAGGCCTGGGTTTGAGACCCAGTCGAGCCAACTCATAAACCATTGGCTTTCATGGTTTCCAATTAAGACAAGGCAGTAAATGCCGGAGTGGATTAAAAATGATCAGCCTCATCACATGAAAAAACCGTACACGGGCATTATTAGCCTTACGGAACAACTAAGAAACAAAAGAAGTGCACTTCTGTACGTCACAACAACCCATCGGTGTGCGTGCACAGAAAAAGCCGCGCACGTGCCGCAGCATCAAGGATACAGTTGAACGCGATCGATACGTTCTGTGGTAACGATAGTGTATGGTGATCGAGAGTGAGTCAGAAGAAATTCCGACTTGCATTGACAAGCCGAAGTTCGACCTGCATCACACAGGGGCGTGGCATTCGGGAGGACTGAGTTCGAGACCCAGACCGGCCACTCTTAAATGGTTTGCATGGTTTCCAATTTAGACAAGGGAGTAAATGCCGGAGTGGATTCAAATTAGCCGTGACATGAAAAAAAAACGTACACAGGCATAGCCTTACGGGAAAAAAAAACGAGGTCAGAGGTGAGTGATACACTGTGCGGGAATTGAACAATCAGTCTGAGGAGGGAAGCCACACAGCCCGCTGTTACTTGAGGTCGTCGTCGTCATCGTCGTCGTCATGTGGCTTCTGTTCTTCCGTTCGTCCTTCGAACACGGTCCCCCACAAATAATTGCGAATAGTATCTGCCCCATCAACACCTGAATGCCTGCCTATCTGCCCCACAACCCGAATCCCCACTGAACTGAATGCCACTGGTTTAGAAGTGAGAGTAAAATTACAAATATTTGTTATACCAATATCCAAAAGCCAGATATTACTTCACAAAATGTGCGATTGCAGCAGAATGAAAAGTGTTGCCATAACGCTCATAGTAAAATATACACATCTGGGAATCATCGGTCGGTCGACAAATCGATGATTCGTGATATTATTATTATTATTATTATTATTATTATTATTATTATTATTATTATTATTATTATTATATTATTATTATTATTATATTATTATTATTATTATTATTATTATTATTATTATTATTATACGAGTTTCCCCGCTCCCCGTTGACGGACTCTTATAGAGCCCCAGGTTAACTGAGGAGAGACGTTGGCGGCCGCTATGGACCACAAGATCAAGACTCGGTCGCTTCAGTAAGCAATATTGTCGTCGAAGTTTTCCCGGCAATAAAATCTTGCCAGCGTAATTTATGTAGGAACACATAACACAAAGCTTACAGACTACACACGCATCGATAAAAGAGTGTGCACTCCCCTATTATTACTATTATTATCGCTGCTAGTCGTATTGCTCTATCATATCATTCAATCAATTATCCCTGATGATATCACATAGTAGCTCAGTTCAGTTTGCTTAGCCTATCGCAATGCGTGTTTGTTTGAAACGTTGTCGTTCAAGGCGTTTCTGCTGTTAACCGCGCCGTATTGCTTTTCCGATTAGACGCAGACAAGTCTCATGTCGGCGTCACAGCCCCGTGGGATGTTCGAGCAGATAATCAGCAGTCGGTTGCGACAATGGTGAATAATCGTTGGTTGAGACAATGGTAAACAACAGTAGGTTGGGACAACGGTACACAACATTCGATTGGGACAGTACGATTTGTGGTTGGCCAGCAAACGATCAATTGCAATTAACAAACAGCTCGCTACGGATACATCCTTCACGAAGTGCATAGAAGAAGGAGAAACAGAAGAAGAAGAAGAAGAAAAAAGGGTTCGCGCGGTGAAGGACAGTGAGCATTACGGCGAAATGGAAATTGAGTCCTAAAGCGCCTAATTAAAGTGACTCGCCTAACAAACTCAGCCCCCCCGCTCTCGCTATCATAATCAGTAATTGCTCAACACTGCTGTAACATGCGATTATATATCGGTACGTACCCACAATACAACACAATATAAAATAACTTTATGCAAACGCACAAACACAGAAGGTGTCGCATTTGGTGGATTTCAAGATGTCAAGGTTTTCATTTACCTATGGGCCCATGTTGAAATACACAGTAGTATATGCCATTTAAAGGTACGAAAGTGTGCAAAGCAATTTGGCGTATTGACATGTGAATTGAACAGATTGGCTCAGAGTTCGCCAAGTAGATGATGATAGATCCGAGGAAGACCTTGAACCTTTGAATATTTGGAGCAGGTCAGAGAGAAAAAGCAGTCCGTTCCCACGCGATCCACGTCGACACTGTGAGGGATCAATAACGAAGCATTTTCGCTTTATACGAGTTCGAACTTTTGCATGCTGATGTAATGGATGGGTGGGAGTTTCTCAGAGAAGACATCGTGATACACCTTGCATAGCTCCATGAGTAATTTAGAGCATAGCGCAGCGTCATTTTGAATCACTCACTTGGCCATAGTGAGATCGCCTGTTGTACAGTGTATATATCGGTGCTTCTGCAAGAGATCAATCTGATCACGACCACCCGCTGCCTATTGTGATTGTTGTTTGTACAATGCACACACGTGCTCTTCTTATAAGTCCGCGCCTTCTGAGTCATGTAAAACGAACAGTCCCTTTCCAACAGCAACGAGCCGCTCCATAGATCTGAGAAATTGATCTTAACGAGGAGTTGAGAACTCAGCGTTGTCTAAGGGTTCGCGTCCCGGTTTTCCATTGACCTTACAACCTCCTCAAAAGTTTCCTTACAACCTGCACGTGCGGCGTCTGTCCCCCCGTCACGCCAACTAAAAATGAACCACTTAGCCGGTGACTTCCGGTCTATCAATTACTCGACCTTATCGATTAGAGCTATATCGATATAGTAATAATAATAACAACAACACCAGCGACATCAACGACAGCCGAAACAACGACAAATTCATCAGCAACAACAACAACGACACATTCGTGAGCAAAAAACAATCCAAAAATCAGTTGGCATTGCCTGCTTCGTTCGAGCCACGTGACACGCGTCTGCCAGTTTGAATGCATCCAAATCAAGTTCGAAATGCAAAATCGTCGATGCTGTTCGCGTCATCCTCCATTTGCAGTGTAGACCCCTGAAACTTCCCCGTCTTCTTTGACCGCTTATCGAGAGTTTGTTTCCTTATCAATTGAGACTGTCCTCGACCAGTACAAATGTTTATGGTCGTGTCTATGCTTTTACTAATGATCGTCCTTATTGTTGTTGTTGTTGTTGTTGCTGTCGCTCTTGATATTGTCGTTGGTTTTTGTAGTTGGTGGTGACGATTATGTTCTCACTGTTGTCGTTGATTTTGCTACTGCTTTACTGTTCAAATCTGCCGTCCATCATAGTCGTCACTCACAACGTTACTCGTTAATGCTGCTCGATCGCCGGGCGGCACTGCTTGTGCACACGTGCACGCGGACTCACAATAGCCTAGTTACAGCCTATTCGTGATAGCGCCACTGTTGCTGATGATGTGCTCCCTGATCACCCCCTGTCACTATCTGCCCAACCACAACCAGCCTAAGAACCACAACAGGAAAACTGGACAGATTATACAACACAAATCGATAAGCAGATCTACAGTGAACAGCCGTACTTTTTACTAACTATACTCAAATGGAAACGGCTCGCATATGGTCGGTGGTTTTTACATCAAATTTTATTCCGCCCGTAGAGATAATAGTTGGTCCGGGCATAGATAGAATAGTTCGTCATACGAAAAGTGACAGTTGAGCAGTCGACAATGGCGTTCATAGCAGTCGGCAGAGCGTTCCCAGTATTCGTAGTGGTTGTTATGACAGCAGGTAACAGTTGAAAAAGGTCTAGGTTTTCTTTGTAGTACACTAGTAGCTGAAGGAGAACAATAACAAGGAGAAAGGAAAATGATAAGACTCCTTACCTCGCCGTTGTCGTATCCGCTTGGCGTGCCAGGACGCTGCGTCGGTCCGAGTTTGACGCTCTCGTCGTCTATAAGGCTTCGTTAGACTATATATACAAGAAATGATTCTTGAGCTAGTAGCCGTAGAGCCGTTGTTGTAGTATTAAGCCGTTGTAGCTAGCGGTCTGATATCCTCGTAAGGCCGCCTAGTAGAGACTGCGCGAGACAAATTTTACTATCGAGGGTGCGGGGAGGTGGGAGTCACTGCCTGCCCTTACAGAGAGGGACTCGGGCTGACTGAGGGAGTCAGCCCGGGTAGACAGAACCCACCCAGGGCCCCGGGCCCGGACACCAGTTCGTGGGGCCAGCCAACAATCACGAACACCTCACGATGTCGAGTTGATGAGGTGCGTGCATAAGGATGACGACGAAGGCGACGAAGGCGAAGACGAAGAGATCAGCAACAACAGTACCATCAGCAGTACCATCAAGAAAAGGAGCCGCACCACCGTTGTTCCACGCAGCGCCGTGTAGAGCGCGCTGCCGCCTTGAATCAATGGTTTCGTGGTATAGATGGTGATGTTTTTTGTGATTGTTGTTGCATTGCTGCGCTGTTTTTCGCTGTGACTGCTGATGCTGCTGTAACTGCTTCGGTTAAGCGAGTTTGTCAAGCGTTTCAACGTTTTGCCGCGACTCCTCCGGAATTATTCGCCTCCGCTGCCCTTCTTCGCGCTGTTCTCACTCCGTCATTGACGTCGCGACACAACGAGCGGCGGCGCATGATCGTCGCAGCGTCGGTAAATGCAGTAATGCAGAGGCTGAAGCGTCATCTGCAGCATCGTCAGAAGCAAAAAAAAACGACATTACCACAGAGCATATAAGTATGATTTGTTTTGTTTTGGAACTTTGGCCACTACCGACACGACGAAGTGAGTAAACACTGGCTTTCAGTAAAGAGGCCTTCAGTAACGAACCAACCCCACCACCACCACCTTCTCTATCATCCTTAGCAGCAGCAGATACACAGACGCACACACACACACCAAAAACAACAACAAGCACGACAACAATAACTACACAGATCGATACAATACTCCAGTCGGACTCACACGGGACTCACACCACAATCACCACTTTTGTCGCTAACAAGAATACAACAACAGCTGCAGCAGCAGCGCACGTTGGATTGCTGCCATTGGAGCCGATGTAGGAGTACAGAACAGACCGACCTGTTGTGTTGTCTATGGGGGCAGAAATGATGAGCGCAATGAGAGTGGTGATGATGATGGTGATGCTGTTGATGGATAGATCAATTGATCGACGGCGATTGACTGAGTAATTGATAGATAAAGAGCGAAAGTGCTAGAGGTTGCGGGGGGGGGGGGCGAAGGGGAGAGATATATAGACAAATAGATAGAAATAACGACTCTACCTCTGATAACGCAGTGCAGTATTAGACTGTCACAGATCTGTTGCTGCTGTGCTGCTGCTGCTGCTGCCGCCGCTATTTCTGTCGCTGGTGCTTCTATAGTGGTGCGGCGTGAGCAGATGATGTAGAAGACTGGAGCTAGCTGTCCTCGAGTGGGGCAAGTGAGAGATTTGAATGTTCAAGCAAGCTTTCTGTCGGCGGCGACGGAGGCGCAGCGACTTGAGCACGTCGTCGTGATGATCCTCATAATAATGATGGGCTCGCAAATTCGTTCACATTCGGGGGGGGGGGGGGGTGAGGGGCGGGGGCGCTAGCTGGCGCGAGAGGTTGGGGGCACGACGGGGAACACCCCGACGACGACGAAAACAAATGAGCCCTCTGCCAGAGCTGCGAGCCAGACTACATTAGCAGCATCTGCAGCAACTGCAGCAGCAAAAGCAGCAACAATATGTGCGGTTATGAGGCTACCAGAGAGAGATCTAGCTGGTATCATGAGCTGGGTCAATAGTAGAATGAGGAGGTAGGTTGGTCGGTCGGTCGCTAGCTAGCTAGCTAGGAAGAGGGTATTTGTCCTCCACTGGAACTGATGATGAGCAGCGAGAACCACCGTGTCGCTGCCGCCCCATCACCACCCATCAACACCAACAACAACACCATCACCACGAGCGAGCCAAAAAAACGAACAAAACACAATACCCCAATAGTTCGGTCGCTCGCCCGCCCAATTGCTTACCAGCTCGCTGGCAGCGGGATTCGTTGTCGTCATTGTTGTCGTTACCAAGGCCACGGCAGTTTGACGATGGACGGGTCCGTCATCAAACACCACCATCACTTGCACTACTAGAGACTCCGAATCCGTAAGCGGATACTTTAGATCGACTATAGAAAATGATCCTAGGCAGGTAGACGAAGATGAAGCAGAAGCAGAAGAAGAGGTAACTGGAGCTGGACCAGAAGCAGAATCTGTAGTAGTAGTAGTAGTATTTGTTGTTGTAGCAGCAGCAGCAGCAGTAGGTATCCCACAATCCGGGCTCCCAGAATCAGACTATTGCTCCTTGCAAGATTGGGAACGGGAACAACAACACAATCATTACCACCACCACCACCACCAGCACTACCTCCACGACGACTACCACTACTATTACTACTAGTACCAGGCCAGAACAACAGCCTAGAGAAGGATCAACGACTAGCAGGAATAGTGAACGCAGAGCAATAGCACTAGAGTAGTAGTTATCAATGAACGATGCACGCACAGGAGTAGCACAGACAGAGAGAGAGAGACCCGACAGACAGAAAGACTGGCTGGGCTGACTGCTGAACCGATCCAGCCAGTTAGATATCCCAAACCAGGAGAACCAGATCTCTCTCTCTCCGAAACAGGAGAACCAGATCTCTCTCTCTCCGAAACAGGAGAACCAGATCTCTCTCTCTCCGAACAGGAGAACCAGATCTTTCTCTCTCCGAAACAGGAGAACCAGATCTCTCTCCGAAACAGGAAACCAGATATATCTCTCTCCGAAACAATCACCCCCCAGTCCACAAACACGTCTCTAAGCCCGGACCCCGACCTAGGCAACCGCCAGTCAGTCAAAACCACTCCAAACTGATCACATCACTATATCAGCATCGCAGAGACGGAGGCGGACGGCG
This sequence comes from Dermanyssus gallinae, assembly GCA_003439945.1. NCBI lineage: Eukaryota > Metazoa > Arthropoda > Arachnida > Mesostigmata > Dermanyssidae > Dermanyssus > Dermanyssus gallinae. Next base: position 931 of record QVRM01004626.1, on the reverse strand, counting down.
GACGGGGTTGAATATCTGGTGGTGGTGGTAGTAGTAACACCCTGTACTGCTGCTGGCAAGAAGAAGAGACTACGACGGCCGTGTGAGTAGTAAGTACCCCATCACCCTCCTCCTCATCGTCCTCCTCCTCCTCCTTCCCATATCACGAGCAACAACAGCAACAACAGCAAAGCCAGCGGCGGCTGCGCCAACAGCGGCCGATCCACTCACTCCACTCACTACTCGAGATCAGAGCAGAGCGAGCAGACAGCCACATCCATAGACAGTCCGACAGACCGGCAGACAGAAACAAGCAGACGAACGAACGAACGAACGGACGGCGACGGATAGAAGGCCAGACCATCACCATCAACCACCCACCATAATAATAACACGACAGCTCGGAGCTCTTCTGCTGCTCCTGCTGCTGCCGTAGAGCTGCTGTGGAGCTGCTGTGGAATTGCTTTGCTCTCTGCTCCGCTAGCGGCGCGATACCAGTCGTCCCTAAACAGTAGTCGTAGTAGTAGTAGTAGTAGTTGTAGAATGTAGTCGAGCCCGGTGCGTGGTGGCTAAAGTCGGCGCCTCGCAACCGAGGAGACATGTAGGTGCGCGGGTTCGAGCCCCACCGTTGCACCGATTTGTATTTATGGGGCATGTCCATCTATGAAGCAGTAATGTGAAAAACAGTTCCGTGGACGTTAAATCTTGGCTGGGGGTCAGCCCGAAAACTTTACTTAGTTGTAGAATGTAGCCGCCGCCGCCGCCGCCGGCGATACCCTACCGCCTAACCGCTGTTACTGGCGGAGAGCATCCCGCCAACCAACGCGAAGCAGACTAACAGTGTGAAAATGGGATAGCCATGCAAAAGGAGCAGTAACAACAACAACAGCAACAACAACAACAACAACAACAAACAGCAACAAGTACGACTACAGCAGCTCCAGCATCAACA